>JANAVB010027997.1:2468318-2787173 GCA_029216955.1 Iris pallida
AATGATATGCTAGAGAACTAAGAAAAAGTCAGCAAGGTTCGCACGTTGGAGGGCTATGTTTACCACGATTTCTCTTTATCTCATTTTATTTCCTTCTCTTTTCTACTTGGTGGGAGTGTGAGTCCTTTTCTCTATTCGGCATAACGTGTCATAGAGATGAAAGCAATTCCGTGTAGCAAATATTATCATATTAATATACATCATTGTACACATTTCAACAGCACTGTGCAGAGATAGGAAAACGACAATCTCTCTCTCAGAGCTCCTTTTTGAGTCCAAGAACCAAATTTGGAATGCTAACTTCCGGAATTAAAACTTTCATCTTCAAGTCGGATTTGTTTACGCCTCTAGAATGGCAGTTGAAGTTAGACGTCCAAATATGAACAGTGTGAAATTTTGGTATTTACAGTCAAAATCTTTTTGATAGAATATATGATAGCTTAGTCCAATCTTTGGCCAAGTCTTGTCACACATATCCCTTTAATATTTCCTTTATTACATGATTGTAACCCTGCATAAAGGCCATAAAAATGTACTAGTTTTGCAACTCAACTTCAATACAGAACTCTTTGACAAATTATGTCTTATTCGTTGGTCGAATCTAATAGCTTGTGTACTCAAACAACCCTCATGGATGCAAGGTCCTGTCGCTTGTGGATTCGAGCAACCCTACGGCGACCATTTTGCAGCACCAGTTATCATTTAACGGCAATTTTCAGCAGCACCACCCTTATCAATTCCGCTGCAGGGTTAAATCTCCCTACATAATCTGGAATCAGAAAAAAAGGATCCTACTTTGCAATGGCCTACGACTCTATTTCTAGCACCAAGATCGACATCATTAAAAAAAAGTATGATATCCTGATAGAACAAGCATCGCGAGTAGCAGTAATATGGGAGTCCCAGACGAAGGTGATTAACAGCATTCACAAAACATTCTGCACCCCCGCCTAGACAGAAGAAGCTTCAAATTGAAATCCAAGCTGCCACAAAGCTTTATCAACAAGTTCTTAAAACCGACAATACAACTTCAAGAAGCAACATGGTAAATCTATCAAAGAATACACTTCCATATTTTTTTTCTAAGTAATGGCTCGCCGTGGTCTAAATAAGATGTCTGCAGTAGAAATGAAAATATATGCAAATTGGTTGAACAGTTCCCACAAGAGTATCTTCTCCCAATATACACCAATCGTGGAAGATGCAACTAGGTTGGTGTTTAAAACAGATAAGTAATTGAATAAGGCAACTGCAATAAGATGGAAGGAAGCATGATGACCCAGAAATTCAAAGTTATCATCTAAAGAAAGTGGTATATAGAAAAGAAAAGGAAAAAAGCACAGAGATATTCACACATTGGTAACCTTCATTCAACATGACTTCTTCTTTCTTTCCTTTCTTAATTTTTTTATTTTTCCTAACAGATACAACAGTCAACATAACAGTGACCAGATATCGTGATGCAGTACCATCCTTGGTTCCGAGCCTAAGTTCCAGTAGGGTTAGTTTAGTTACTTTTAGTTTAAACAAAGATTAAGTTAGATTATTAAAAAGGATTGAGACTTGAGAGGATACTGATTGTTATCTTTTATTTTATTTAGATTGTAATGTTTACGGTTTTTAAATGATTACATAAATGCATGAACAACAACCTATTTCTGTAGAGAGACTGAGACTTAGAATAAAGAGTTTACTATTTAGAAATAAAGGTTAAATTATTTTCTCCGTCCTCACCTACTCTTCTAATATCTCCATATCAACTGTGTTATTGCAACTGTTTGGCTTCGATCTCCATCACAGGCCATCTGAGTTCATCGTCACGATCAGCTGACCAAATGCTGTCAGAACGCACAAAAAGTGAGTTTCAGTGCCTACCAGAACACGACTTCGGAAGACCAACCGGTAATCCGACCAGCGACATCTGACCCGGGCAAGGACTTCAACAGTTCCAACAACTTCGTTTCCGCATCACGGTTTGGTGAATCTCTTGGGAAACCATAGTATTTAATTGAGCTCTATTTGCATCTTGTTGGATTTTATGAATTTATCATACTAACTCCTTCACAAATAAAACTCATGTACCCAAATTTCACATTAATTTATAGCAAGTCAATCCATTTAGGATCTCATCGGTCATGTCCAATGTAAGAGTGCCATCCAAGCTTCGGCTAGAGATTTTGATACATAGATAGGACCATAGGATAGATATGCAACCTGATGACTTGATGCAGAGGTTTAGTGGCATGCTAGTCTGCTATATACTAGACTTCATGATCAACTTGCTCAGTTACACAAGAGATGCATACTGAAGTGTGTATGTTGAGCGGTCTGTTTGCTGACTTTAGTGCCCAAGTAAATACTAGGGATAACAGTCCTGCAAACTGGAGACCCCATTGCCACACATGCAACACCACCACCACCATTCAGTGTGAGGTCTGCTGATTCACACTATTCATATGCTGAAGTGTAACTGTAGCCACCCTCCAAGATTTAAACATTAGACCTTCCATTTTCGAAGGGGTCAACACCCAGAATAAGCCCTTTGGGACAGTATTTTTAAATTAGGCCACGAGTATTCCCGTCTTCATGAACAGCAACTCCACCATTCCATGAAAATGTAACTACTAGTTCGGCAGTGCAAACAGAAGTTTGCTTCGAGTATATAATTAAGAATGAAAAAGCACAATATCCTAGTTTAAATACTCATTTGGGGGATAAATTAAAAAAAACATACCTGCCTCTCATTCAGAAATATGCTCACAAACTCCCCAATTTTACCCGCTCTACGCAACTTCCTCATTGCATTAGCAAACCGCTTGAAAAGCAAGGAACAAGTGTCAAAGATAAAAAAGAAAATAAAAAATAAAAATAAAACAGTAAAATAAAATGCCATTAGAAATTTACGGTAAGTTATTTGACTATTGATTGTGTTTGATGCATACCTTTGGCTGCCTATGCTTGCCAAGTATGAGACCATTCATTATTACCAAAAATGAAGATGGTGAATGCAGCTCTTCACCAGAGAGAAATGTCAGGTCTTCGACACCCAAGCTATGACACTATAACAAGCCAACTGACAAGATTCAGTCACATACTTCAATTATCCCAAATACAATTAACGTGGAGCAAGTAGATTTTGAGACTGAAAAAACGAATCACTATTAACTAAATATTGCACAAATATATATATATATATATATATATATATATATATATATATATATATATATGTTAGTGCTCAGAACAATGAGAAATAACAAGAAAGGTATTACAGGTCCTACAACAACAACAACAACAAAGCATTTATCCATATTTTTGGGGTCAGTTGTTCGAATCATTTTCTTCCATTAAGTTGTGTTAAGGGTTGTGTCCTCTGTAACGCTAACAAAAAACACATCCTTCTTTAAAACCTCCTCCAAATTCGTTTAGGCCTCCCTCTAGTCCTAGCAGCTCCTTTAACTACTATCTTATCATTCCTCCTCACTAGCTCATCTATTGGTCTATGGTGCAAATGTTCAAACCACCTAAAACATTCTCTCATCTTATCCTCAATTTGTGTCACCTCTAACTTTTCATGAATACGCTCATTTCTTATCCTAGCTTTCAATATATTGTCATGCATCCATCTTAACATTCTCATTTCCGCTACACTAATTTTTTGGACAAAGCTATTACAAGTAACATGCAGAAAATTGTTAAGTTGGCACGTGTCATACTTCATAAGAAAGAAGATAGATAACCGCACTATTAACTGAAAATAACAAAATGACCAGCAGCCTGCATTTAATCCACGCTTAAAGGACCATTTGTCGCAAATTAGAGCAAATAATTATTGCCAAATTCAATTTAGTGGATGTAATTTGAATGAGGTTATCACAATAATTACTTTGGAAATAGCTATAATCTTTTGGAATTTTAATTATCCAGGGTAGGTTGGTTTGAAGAAAGTTGCAGTAGTCAGGTTGGGCTGGTTCCAGTCACATCGGCTTGCTTAGTTTGTTGAGCTACATTAGACTTCAGTTAGACCAGAACAAGTGGATGCATCCGACATGATTACCAAGGTTTAAAACTTTTCTTTGATTCAGTGTCAGCAAACATGTAGTGCCCGCTCCTAGTAGGGGGCATCGTGTTGGCTGTTGTGGTATCATTCGTATCTAATTGATCGGGACAAAGTGAATTGAGACCCCCTCCCATTTTATGGATTGACTTTTGGAATTTAGTCCAAATGCAATGATTCGTACCTTGGAGAATGAACACTATATAAGAGTCTCTTTTCCAACCTTTTCATTGTTCGTTTTTCGTTGGATACTTTTTCGTTGTTAGTTTTGTTGGATGTGTTTTCGTTGTTTGCTTTCGATGGATGATTTCATTGTTTGCCTTCATCGATTGTCGTATTCATATCAAATTCTGAGAGAAAGAAAGAAAGAGAAAGAAAGAAAATGTGTTGAACCCCTATAGGTGCAATTGCAAGTGAACACATAGCGAAGCTTGATCAACATGTAGAAACTTCCTCTTTCTCTCGGCAATTCTCCAATAGTGAGTGGTTATGTTCCTTCATTTCCACACATTAACAAAAAAAAATTCCTTTCTTTCATTCATTTGCTATGTCCCTACGATCATTGATATGGAAATATTGAAAAGATAGATTGGGTGTTGTTATTTTGTTACTTGGAAATATTTTTTGGAATTAAGTAATTGTGTGTTGCTATTTTGTTACTTGGAAATATTGAAAGGATAGATTGTTGGTATAATTGAAAGGACTGATGCTTCACTTATTGTTTGGAAAGGAAATATGGTATACGAGCGAATGGCTCGAGGAAAATGTGATGTATATGAGCGGTGGCTAGAGAGAGATAGAAATAAGACTAGAAACTTATATGGTTTTCATTTATGAGTTGTTATATTACTAGGCATGTTTTATTTTGAATATAGTTGTATTTGCATAGTCATTGGACAACATGTACACAAGGTTTGATTTCTCGAACAATATCAGGGGACACGGAACCATATCGGTCCTAGGAGGAATAGTTGGGGTGCGTTATCAGAAAAAAGGGAATGTCATGGATATAGAGACCTTCAGTAGTACTAGTTACCTGCACTAATTGGGACATCATAATACCATTAATAGTCATTATTGATGGTTCGTTCACCAGTGACTGTCATATAGTCAGACTGCATTGCTAATGATTGTTTTGCAGGACACTATTAGTCAATCCTTGTTTTGCATGAAAGGACGGTCGGTCGTGTGTAAGGATCACCGATAAATGATATGTTATATTGTATATACTCTCAATATGAATTGTTAATTGAACCTAGAGAAATAGAAAGATCACAAAATAAATTGTATGCTTTCATATATTTACTATGTTGATTTAGGTAAGTTGAATTGGTACCAGTCACCAGTTTATTCTCTAATGTATTGACCCTCGTCCTTAGAGGTGTTAGGAGTCGATTAAACATCCAAAGGCATTACAAGCCCATTCAACACATTTGAAACTTTTCCAACGATTTGAAGCTTTTGGTTTTAAGGTGTTATTTTTGTTGTAATAAAGGACGTGATGTAACATAACATCGTTATTTCTTTTGCTCTGTTATGAGTTGTAAGTCAAGTCTAGCATATTTTAAGTTGACTATCGAGAGCTTATGTAATTCTGTTGGAAGTTATCAATAAAAGAACAATTCTTCAAATATTTGTATCTATAAATTTTCTATTTATTTCTGTTGTTTCCACCTTAATCTTGGGATAGTTATTCAATATGCACATGCATGCAATGTACAAGCGCGGCTTGGGCTTGTACGGCATCACCTCCACTAACTTATTCATTCGACGGAATCAGGACGTGACAAAACCCCACCCCCTCTTGAATCTTTGTATCAAGAGTTTAGGCAGTGGTTTGAAGTTATATACTGATAACACTAAAATAAGTTAAATAAAGATAATTAATTTACATTACCTTCTCTACACAAGTATTAGCTAAACTTTATCCATTTTAGTTATAACTTTAATGTTAAGATAACATATCTTTTAGACTACAAGTATACAATTAACTCTCTCCAAGTGTACATTGACCATGAGCCCACCTTATAGTTTAGAAGTACATATGGAAAAAAATAGCCATAGGTACATAAGCAATTTGTTCAATTTGGTCTAAACCAGATATCTGAAATCTAGAAGTAGGGTAATTATGCTTTTACAAGTGCTCTACTCATCCCATAAGCTTTGAAAACAAGGTATAATGTGATAGGATAATAATTTGATTTCTATGAGACATGTAGGAACAAGGTTCTAAATGGCTCCTTGTTGAACACACCATACACATACACAGCGTAAATGGCTCCTTGTTTATCTGCAAATACTTCCAACATTTCTGGTATCGAATATCGGTTCCATATCTATTGGTGTTCGCCATACAGGAAAACAAATATCAGACATATACCAGAGATATCGGGAGAAATAATGTGATAGGATAATAATTTGATTTCTATGAGACATGTAGAACACAAGGTTCTAAACGAAGGTAGGAGGGTGCGAGGCGGAGAGGGTCCGCCTAATACATTTTGGACTTTTTTTTTACTATTTTACCATTGTTTTTGCATAATATGCCATTTTAAGGGTGTTTTATGCATAACTAAGTTGTAGAACAAATATTTATGAAGTTTCAGTCTTGTAAAAGTGAACAATAGGTCCATGATGATTGCAAAACTGTTTTGCCAAAACATTTAGTCAAGTATTGCTCCGCCAAGACGCCCGCCTAGACGCCAAACCTCCACTGGCCGCCTATTCCACCGTCAACGACGAAAGCGGTGCGGAGAGCAGCCGCCTAGTGCCTAGGCTGCCACCTCGACCGTCATTTAGAACACTGGAACTAGGACATCAAATCCTTAATCTAAATATAATATACATCCATAAACAACTCTAATAGTTGAACAAATCAAAAGTTTTAACAAAGAATAAGAGAGAAAAGTAAGTGTATTTATCATCATCAGCCCGTAGGAGGGAAGTACCGCTTCTTTTTTCTATTTAAAGATACAATAAACATAAAGGTTTGTTGGCTCAAACTCAATGTATATGATGTCAGTGTCACAAAAAAAAAAGATATCAATCATTAGCGTTACATACTTCATAAAGATATTGAAGTGAAGGTACAGACATATCGCTTGACTAAAAAAAGTACACTAGTTCAGACATATCCCTTTTAGTGTTAAATATAAGTATACCACTTCAGTAATGATATTGAACTTTTGTCAGAATAAGGATCGACAAAATGTAGATGCAGTATAAACACTAACAAAGGCCAAGGATTATATGCATATAATGATGTTTAGTATGTCTGTAGCTAAATATTGGAAAGCGAGGGAGGGCAGAGAACTAATTTATCCATAACCCAGCACTGACTGAACATTTAGCCAATTTGTAAGGAAAAAAGCCCATATCCACAGAGCTAACTATGATTTTCAGCAAACAAATCAAATATTTTTCAGACAATCCAACATTCTGAAGATAGAAAGCAAACCAGAGAAATTAGTGGACCGTCATCCTCGTCAGTTGTAACGTGAGTCATCAAAGCTAAATTTTTTGTTAATCCACAACCTTCCCCTTCTGGAGTGTCACATGGGCAAAGCATGCCCCACTACAAGGAAAAAGCTTTAATCAAAGACAGTCTAAAATAATATTAACAGAACAAAACTGGACAGATAAAGTCAAAAAGATAAGAACAACAAAGATAAAACCTTAACAAATGATTCTGAACACTCACCTGGCTGGGTTGCAAAGCCCTGGGGCCACTTACTTTTCTGGTCTTCTCAAACTGTGGTGTTATACGAGTCATGTGGCCCAAACACCCAATATATGAAAGCCGTGTGACAAGCTGCAAGAAGAAGTGAAATATAACAAGATATCCATGTTTATTAAAATATTGAGTTCAAGAATTAAGTACTACCTGTGATACACCTTTTCTGTGCATCTTGAACCGTTTTATGTCCCAATTTCCAGTTGACATGGCTCTCTCTAAGCCATGGGTAATAAAATCAGACTTCAAATGCTGCAAAACATTATGGCATATGAAGCTTGTATTAAAACAAAACAAAATCAGTAATCAAAATAAAAGTAGAAATGCATAACTCAATCTAATGGCAAATCAACTATGGTCCGAAATAATTGGAACATAGTCTTTCTCCAAAATTTTGGGGTCATCTCTTTGACTCCTTTTCTACGGTTCAGTTACGTTAAGGTACTGTTTGGGAAGGGTGGAAAATGGGAGGAAGGAAAAAGTTGAGGGGAAAGTGAGAGGAAAATTTTAAATGATGATGTTTGGAAAGGGGGGGAGAACATGGGGGAGGAAAATTTGAGAGGAAAAAGTAGGTGGGTCCCACCAAAAAATTTTCCTCCCAAATGTGGAAGGAAAATGGAGAGAGATGAGAGGAATTTGAGTGAATTTACCCCACCACCCCTCAAAAAGTTAATATTAAATCATCATTTGAGAATACCAAAGAGAAAATAGTAATTATACCTATATCCATAAACAAATAAAAAATTGTTTTTAAACTTTTCCTTCCCCTACTTTTTGTCCATCCAAACAAAGGAAGGGAAAATTAACTTTCCCTCCATTTTCCTCTCCTCCATTTTCCTTCCCCTCAAATTTTTCTCTCCCTCCCCACAAATGTTCCCAAACACAGTGTAAGGGTCATGGCCTCTGTAACACTAAAAAAAATCATAACCTTCTTTACAGCTTCAATTCATGTTCGTTTTGGCGTTTATATACAATCACGTTAAGGGTCATGGCCTCTGTAACAAAATCTTGTGCTTCGTTTTCTATGAGGCGAGGCTCCTTTAGCTAGGTGCACCAAAGACACGTCCCGCGTGTGCTTATACATACTTTTGAGGCGCACCTAAAGCACACGGTGCTCATTAATCTAGTTTTCATCCCTTTTATTCTGTTTTCCCCTTTTATGCAATCGATATGTTTAGTTTTAAGTGTTTCGATAAGAATGAATGTAATATTGCTATTGTAATTAATGTGTTTTCTATCATGACTTTTGAGGTTATCAACGCATTCAATTGAAAATATTGTGTTGTTCAAATTTCCTATCAATTTTGTATCCACATGATCTATTTTAAGATTGAGGCTACATGGAAATTATGTGATCTCGAATTAATTA
The DNA here is from genome assembly GCA_029216955.1 of Iris pallida. Classification (NCBI taxonomy): domain Eukaryota; kingdom Viridiplantae; phylum Streptophyta; class Magnoliopsida; order Asparagales; family Iridaceae; genus Iris; species Iris pallida. Next base: position 2,477,478 of record JANAVB010027997.1, read on the forward strand.
GACAAGTCATAGATAGTAATAAATAAATATTGCTATTTGTAATCTTGACTCATTTGCTTCTGGCTTAATTTCAACTTGATAACCTCAACAATTGAATATTTTTAACTTGATACCCTAAACTTTGATATACTTCAACTTGATACCCTAAAAAAGGACAAAGATATCCATGTCCATCCACCTCTCTCTATCTCTCTCTCCGCCCCCACCCAACAACCTCCCCCCACCCCTGGCTGCACCACCCCCGCCCTCTCTCTGTGCACGTTGGCGCTGTCATTGCTGTTGCAGCCACGGAGAGAGAGTGGATACAGCCGCGGGGGTAGGGCGGAGGGTGGGGCAGGGGGTAGGGGTGAGGGGTGGTGGTGCAACTGGAATGTGGGTAGCCGGAGGGGGGATTGGGGAAGGAGTAATTTTGTCCCTTTTTATTTTTGGGTATTAAATTGAAAATATTCAATAGTTGATGATATAAGTTGTCGAGTAAAAAAGTTTAGGGTATCAAGTTTTTCAACTGAAATAGTTAAGGGTATCAAGTTAAAATTAAGCCTTTGTTTCTAAATAAAAGAATTGCTTCACAAGATTGTTTCTTTGGACTCTTTCTTCCTCTTCCTGGTTACAGGCATGATGCATGTCTCTCTTCTCTCTTTTACTTTCTTTCCATGGTCTTCTCTTTGCTAGATCGTCATATTCTCTCCTCCATACTGTAATGCTTAGTGAAGGAGATTAAAGGTGAAAGCAATTATTTCATCTGAATTGCAAACTTTGTGGCAGGTCAAGTGGAAAAATTAACATGATTGTATATAAAAATGGTCACCTAGTTAGCATAGCAATGCATTTACCATGATGGAAGTGGTTCAAATCAAATTTCATAGAACTAAATATCAAGAGAATAGGCAATGAAAATGGGTCATGTTTAAAGAGAAACTTGTGAAATATAATATATTAGAGAAGTGATTTATTATGATGGAACTATACCCATGCAAAATTAACATTGCCTTTGTTCTGCTGTTACTAGAGCAACATGGTTGAACATATGAGCAAGTTCAAACATGAACTCAAAGGAAGGAGCCATGACGACAGAAGACGTTGAAATAAAACAAAAAGAAGAGTAGCCATGCCATGGCGTTGATAACTCGGTCATTAACATGAAATGACATTGATAAAGCATTCGGTTATGAGTAGGAAAAGAGGAATACAGAAGGAAGAAAAGAAAAGAACGAAAGAAGCATTGGCACGTGAACAAAGAGAGAAATTATTTATTTGGAAAAAAATCGTATATGAACAAATTGTTTTATTTGGGAATAAATCAAATGTTGTAAATGTCGATCATTATTCACCACTCTCATATGCCTACTTTATTATTAGAGAGAATCAGAATCCCATCTGCCAACTAACCTCCCATCCCATGTAGTCCAAATCTTAGAGTTAGTAAATCGTACGGCTACAAAATCAGTAGGATTCCAAAATTCTATCGAGAGAGAGAGAGAGAGAGTCAAGGGTTAAAAGTGAGCTTTTGTACCTTCTGATTTCTGGTTTTGCCCTTTCTCCTTGCTACAATAGTTTTAAATCATTCTAATACCCAATACTGATGTGTTTTGTAGTGTTCCATAATGTCTTCTTACTTTCCTTTACAATGAAATTCAGTTTTCTAAAAATACTATCACAAAATGGAAGTTCACTCAATTGTTTAGAACTCTACTAGGCATAAAATGTTGTTGGTGGTTCGTATGGATTGCTTATTTCATGTTCCAATTATTTTGGGCCACTATTAATGGAAGTTATTAGAGGGGAGTGATTTACATTTGTTTTTATTGACTTAGATAAAGCTTCTATCGAACTCCTAGGGATAACACGGTGGTCTCTGGAGAATAAATAAGTCTCTAGTAGCTATATCGAGACTATTAGATATGTGTGATGGAGTTCAACAGTTGTATGAACAATTGGAGAAAACAACAAACCATTTCCTATCTCGTTTATCTTATATCAAGGATCAGCATAAACTCAATCTTTGTGCGGGTTATGGATGAAACTACTAGGCATATTGAGGAGTGGTGTATGGCATTCATGATAATATTGTGTTGGTCAAGGATAGTAGAGAAAGGTTAGATGTTAAAATCTAAAATTTTGAAATTTTGGACAAAAAAGAGTATATGAAACATAACTTCAATGAGAAGTCAAGGAGAAATGAGGGAAGAGTACATATAGAAGGACGAGAGATACCTAGGAGTGATAGTTTTGTGCATCTTGAATCAATAATTCATTGCGATGGAGATATTGAGAAGGATGTTGTGCACAAAAATAAAACCTTAGTTTCCCTTAATATACATGGGGGTAGGGGAATGACATTCCTTTTCACTCTTCGTTTGGACCCTTAAGTCTACGGAACTTAGAGCGAGCTCCTTAGTTGCATGAGCATAAATTACATAGCAGAACGGCACATTCTCTTCAACTAGTCGGCTTGTGTGTCGTGTCATTGGAGCATGACATGTAACATTCCTATTTGGTTTCGAGCCTACTATTCGCAAGGAATCTGCTCAAGTCAATTGTGATAACCAATGCTTAAGTTAGATAAAGAGTGCATAATTAACGGAAATAAAGAAATCGAGTATAATTAATTCCTATGCTTCCCTTGACTGAAGTATATGTATATGTGAATATGAGCTTTGTGGCTAAACATGAAGACCGAATAGCTACCTACCTATCTCTTCTTCTCTTAGGCTCAAGCACCTCATAATATCTCCTACAACTGTTTAGGTAAGGGGACCTCCCTTCTCTAGGGGTTTAGTTATCACATCTCCCTCTTATATCCTTCCCATTATGTTTGGATCAAAGAACAAGTGACAATTTTGTCTGTGTTCGAGTATTTATTCCTAAAACAAGAAGCATGTACTGGAAACTGTAAGGATTGTATACTTTTCAAACTAGCCTTTATCACCCATGCACAATTATACGTTACTCAAAATGAGTTATGTTTCAAATCTAGTTCAAGAAAGACAAATCTAGGTCAAGAAAGAAAAAGCCCATTGCATGAATAAAGTTTGATGGAAATTTTGCCTTGCTACTCATAAGTGCTGCTTTCAGTTGTCGTTTTGTGCAACAGCATGACACAAAAAACAAAATTAAGCGTTCTTAATTTAACTTTCTCACCCAATTAAGGAAGTCGAACAAAGTGAGAACTAAACATATTCAATGTCAACACGAATGTTCCAAGTCTTATATTGGAGTTTAACTCACACAAGTATCGGTATTGAAATCGATATCGGACCATTCCTATGAGTACCAGGATCGGCGGTATCGGCAGTTTCGGATCGGCGGTATCGGATTTTTTTATCGAAAAGAAAACAATTATTAACATTTTAGAAAATATATTTTATACATTTAGCAATAATTTTAAGTATTTTCAGTGTTGTTTCTTAGTAGTTTTGAAATTCATTGGTATAGTAGTCACCCTTGCTGATCGATTTACATGAGATAGATAAGTTTTCTTCTTGTACATACGTTTACAACCTTATTATGCCTTTTACCCTTACTGATTGATCTTTTTCGTTTAACTTTCTTTGCCGAATTGACCGGAAAAAGAGACCTCAAATGTCGGTATCGGGTATCGGTTAGTATCGGATCAGAACATACCAAACCGTATCGGTATCGGCCGTATCGGATCGGTATTGGCCGATACTGCAAACTATGAAAAAAAAAACCTGTTAGTCTGTTACCAACAATGAGAATTGTTGATAATTCTAGCAAGTCAAATATACTGCAGTTAACATATATATATCACTATTTAACACATTCACTTCTTCATTATACCCACTGACATTGTATTCTCTGGAAGTGGTTTTCTTTTGTTTGGAAATGGAACTAGATGAAGGTGGAGTAGAGGTGGTGGGGCTGTCGGAAGAGATGGGGTGGTAATTAATGGTGAGGACTTCATCATGATTAGGAAAGGATAAGGTGGAACTTATTTTTCTTATGGGCAAGATAGCATAGTTTGCAGTATCGGCCGCTATCGATACATTTTGGCATGTCCCGATCCAATACCGACTGATACCGATACCGACGTTGGGTATCTTTCCCAGTCAATTCGACGGAGATCAATCAACAAGGGTGTAAAAGAATAGGAAGATTGTAAAAGCATGTAAATAAAGAAAACTTTGGAAAGTAGATAGTAGCAAACTGCACATGAATTTGGTGTACAATATTTAAAAGCAAACTAGTTAAAGAGTTAAAGCTTTTAAGTACAAATAAGCTGACATATCCCTCACTATAACTTTGGAGTTTTGTTGCAGGGGTGTGTGCGCGTGCGTGGCTGGTGTGTGTGTGTGTGTTTGTGGGGGGGGTGGGGGTGGGTTAACATAAGCAATGCCATTTTAAGAGTTTAAAGGTTACTAATGTTGGACGAGTCTAGATCTCAACCAAAACAAAGGGTGACATGGCATGTTAGAATAACAAAAAAAATATGTTACCCTATCAAGAGTGACATGGCATGTTAGAATAACAAAAAGAACATGTTACCCTATCACTCTGGATGAATGACAACATGAAGAAATTAAGAATACAGTAGAAGTAAACTTTGTACTTGGAGGAACAAGCTTGTGTCACTTATCTTATTCTGTTACTCAAATGACTTCATTTATCTCAGGAAAATAATAGCCAAGTCAAGGCACTAACAAATTCCCACGAATAAGTTAAGTCAGAGTTGGGTAGCCATTTCTCTATGGAAAGTACGATTCAGAGCTTGAAGAAGGAAAATTGTTTCACCGTTTTTTACCTAAATAGGGAAAGATACCTAAATAGGAATTAAATTGATTTTAAATCGATTTAAGGCCATCTGAGGGCATTTTAATGACAGATCATATCCCATCTTTTTGGACGGGTAGGCACACACAAAGGCCTAGGCGCGCTCAGGAGTTCTTTAACCGCACAAGGCGTGTGCATGTTCTATAACCGCATGCATAAGTGTTCATGTTCTTTAACCGCATGAAAGCGCACACACATGTTTCAGGAATTAATTCACACCTCAAACAAGAAGAAGGGCCGCAAAGGGGGTATGATTATTAAGTTGGATCTGGCAAGCGCACATGTTCTATAGACGCATACATTCACCTGTTCTACGAATTACAAATATGTAAAATTAAGGAGAACAAATGACACTATAACAATTCAAAGCGTATAAGCACATTCAAATACATTGAGTATCTACATGAAAATGGGTACACATGACTATAATATAAAGAACGCTTAAATTAGATTGAAAATTACAGTAGTAAACAATAAAAACTATCAGACTTAACTATATTTGAAGATCTTACTTGTTTCATATCCAACATATTCGACCGATTGCCTTTATCATATACTTGGGTAAATGAAGCTAAACACTGGGAATTCATTGTTTTGAACAAATCCTACAAAAACATTTTGGTAAATAAACCATATATGACGAATGAAATGGGTATTAAGTGCTGAGCTACCTCCTTAAAGAAAACTTTGATGAATTTTCATCAGGAATGCATAAATCATACCTCAAATAGCAAAGATACTAGTTGTCCTGATAACTCCAACCGCTTGTTACCCACATAGTCCTGACATTAGCAGTAATTATATATCAGTAATAATAATTGAAATGTTAATGAATTCTCTGCGCTGAATGAAGGCAAATATTAAAATAGGTACTATATGAGAAAACATGATCACCAATTTATATTTTTCAATCAATGTATTCAGAATGTATATGACAAAGAAGTCCACCCTTGAACAACCCAAAGCACAAGGTCAAAACTTGCAATCTTCGACAAATATACTTTTCATTCAAAAAATGAAATCACAATTGCATAATACCATTACTATCAGTCAATAAGAGTATCATTGTTGTGAAAACTAAGTCCTTGACAAGGAAACAAGATGTTTATGGTATTAAAATAGAGAGAAAAGAAGAAAATATGTGAGGCCTCACATGTATTACTACGGGTGTAAATAAGCCAACAAGAGTAAATGTGCGCCTAGATGCGTATTTATGTATTTGTTCTCTAATGTGGCTCTATGGACTCACATGGCAGAAAATGATAGTGATGAGAGTATTAGTGGTGAGGATGATTTGATGGAATTTGATGACGATGAATGACTGTTCTATTGGTTCTGTTTTTTATTTTACAATTGTGTTACTTTCATTTTGTTACTTGTTAGAAAACATAAATTCTTGTTAGTTTTGTTGACTGCTCCTGTTCTGCTTGTTCACTTGGTTATGTTTTAACACATTTTTATTTATTTTAATATATTATTTGGTTTTATTTATTACATTACTAATTTATTTATGTATATTTTTATTATTTTTTATCATTGTGGCCCGCTTCGCTCGGACGCGCGTCTTAAGTGCGCCTTGCACTCGAACGATATAGACCCTTTGCGCCTCAAATGTGCTTTATGCCTTTGACTGCCTTGGAGTGAGGGGAAGAGCGCGTAGCAAAAGGCTCGGTCCGATCATCCAATTCACTCCAATAAACAATCATGGTTCGGTAGTCAAAACATCGTGTCGCTTTTTTGTTTCTTATATACAACAACAAACCTTCTATCCCTAATTACTTGGTCAGCTTTTTGAATCCATTTCTTCCATCAGTTCTATTAAAGGCCATGCCTCCGATCAAATTAACAAAAATCGTATCCTTTATAGCTCCAATCCTAGTGTTCTTTCATTTTGTTACTTCTTGTTAGAGAACACAAATTCTTGTTAGTTCTGTTAACTGCTACTGCTAGTGTTGTTCTGCTAGTTCACTTGGTTATGTAACATGTTTTTGTTTGTTTTAATATGTTATTTAATTTTATTTCTTACATTATTAATTTCTTTATTTATTAATGTGTATTTTTTATTACTTTTTAATATGGTGCCTCGTTTTGTTCGGACGCACCTTAAGTGTACCTAGCGTCTCGGACGATATAGATCATTGCGCCTCGAGAGTGCACCTTGTGCCTTTGACTACCTTGGAGTAAGGGAAAGATGGCTTAGCAAAAGCCTCAGTATGATCATCCAACTCACTCCAATAGGCAATCATGGTTCAGTAGCCAAAGCAACTTTGTCCCTCTATGTTTTTTATATACAACAACAAAGCTTATATCCCTAATTACTGGGGTCAACTTTTTGAATCCTTTTCTTCCATCAGTTCTATTAAGGGCCATGTCCTCTGCCAAATTAACAAAAACCATATCCTTTATAGCTTCAATCCTTGTTTGTTTTGGTCTATTTATGTTCCTAGCGGCTCCTTTAACTACTATCTTATTTCTCTCTATTGGTGGATTAATTTTTATGTGTTGTATATATTCAAACCATCTAAGACGATCTTATCTCATCATCTTGTCCTCAATTGTCGTACCTACAAAACTTTCCACGAATGTACTCATTTCTTACCTATGTTTTAATGTATTTGTCACCCAACCATTATAGCACTCTCATTACAGTTATGCTAATTTTCTAGGCACTTTGTTTCTTAATTATCCTACACGAACATAAATGTGTTCTTATAGTTGTCCTACACAATTTTTCCTTGCAACTTCAATGATATCCTGCAATACAAAGTACTCCAGAAGCCCTTCTCAACTCCAAGCATCATGATCTAATTCTATGTAGAATATCCTTCTCAGTGTCTCCATCAAATGATTTATCTTAATTACCGAAAACTATCTCCCCTAGGTATCTTTCCATCTATATGTACCCCTCCGTCATTCCTCTTCGATCTACTATGTATTATCCTACTACTTCGAAGATACATTTGATATACTATGTATTCTCCTACTATAATAATATTAAAACCCTTAAGACACCAAAGTTTCTCTACAAACTTCTATTTAGCACATGATCCTTCTTTGCATTCATCACTCATCGACCAATAAAATATTATTAGCAAACATCACACATCATGGAACCTCCTCCTGTAATTATACTAATAACTAATACAAAAAGGTGCTCATGTAACTACACTACTAACTAATACAAAAAGGTGAGTGTTGATTCTTGACATAACCCAACGGTAATAGGAAATGGTTCTCTCCTCAAATGGTTCCCACAGTCATCGTAACTCCATCATACATATCATTAATAGTGTCAATAGCTATATACCCAATGACTCCTTATATCGATCCAATCGACAAAACTCAATCAAACATGTCGTGGTTATCATTTATAGTCATTATTTAGAGCTCAAATTAAGCTCAAGTTTGGCTTGTTTACCATCTCAAACAAGCTAAACTCAAGGTACAATATACCAAACTAAAGATGCTCACGAAGCATGTCATCTGACACCTAGAGTTATTACGAACCTACATTTTCAATAAAATGCCTAAACTACAGGTGGTGAAAGAAAAAAAGATAAAATATTACAAGTTAGTTTTGCAGCTCATGTTAGGTTATCCAAATGTGTCTTATATCCCTAAAAACTCATCAAACTTGAGTTTTTAAACAATAAACTAAAGAAAAGAGTTTTTAAAAATAAAAAAAGCAATACCATATTAGTTGAAGCTTAAAAGATGTACACAACTACATAGCCCTTTATGTGTGAACAAAAAAGGGAAAAGAATGTGGGGCAAGCAGCAACAAGAAAGAAAAATATATCAAAATGGGTGCATTCATGGAAGTTAGAGGTAGCTCTAGTCAAGGATAAGATAAAGAAATTGTTGGGTCAGTTTGAACATGTACAAAAAGAAGATGGGTGGAAGGGTGTTGTTTACGAAAGGGGAAAAACGTAAACTCTAATCTGTATCAAGGATTAAGAATAAACTGTTTGCTAAATAACTAAGAAATGGCTCTTTATGTGAAGAACAGAGAGAAAACATCCTGGTGAGACAGGAGACTTGGGATAGAGGCATAGTTGTCTAAACCATTAATGTACATTCATAGGATAAAATTATGAATAAGAATTCCTTCACACTATTCTCATTGGGTTAGAAGGGAGTTCTTCATGTGGGGTGGGGGGGACAGTAAACTCTAATCTGTATCAAGGATTAAGAAGAAATTGTTTGCTAAATTTAACTAAGACAGCCTTTTATTTGAAGAACAGAGAGAAAACATCTTGGTGAGACGGGAGACGACTTGGGATAGAGGTTTAGTCGTCTAAACCATTGATGAATATATATAGAATGAAAATCTGAATGAGAATACCTTCACACTGTTGTCACTGCATTGCTGTGAGAAGCACAAGCAACCAAAAAACAAAAGTTTTTCCAATATTATGATATACATAATACCGGTTCATCTTTTACCAGATAAATAAATAAATCAATAAATAAACTTGATAATTCATTACCTTATCATCACCGGTATCCGCATTAAGAAAAGCATCCATCATGCGTCTTAACATTACAGCAGCATATATACACCTTGGCCGAAAATTACCATGGTTAACCTGGATAAAAGAAACAAAACAAGATAAAACGACCAAAAAGTAGTTCGTAAACAGCAGAAGAAGGAAATACATATGTAAATTATATAAATAAGAACGCACCGGCACATTGGCCAGAAATACATCATGAATAATGCCTCTTGCCCGGCCTTCCTACACAACAACACACAAATTTGATGCAAAGAACGAATACTAGACAAGAAAATAAAGGATGCACATCAACCATCCAATAACAATTAGCAAGCCGTTGGTTTGTCCCACCGGCAAAGCAATATATATTTCACGTTGACTGAGTAGCACTTGAAAAATACTATTTATAGGTGAAGGTACCCAAAAAGTAATAATTGCAACGCCCATGTTATATTTTGCACATCAATGCATTTTTGGTTTAGGATAAATACCTTTATCACCTTCATTCCCGGTTGTGCTGCATTATTAAAGCTTCCCACCTGCATGCGAGGGAACAAATCAACATATAAATCACATAGAAGGGTAGATCATATAGGAGTGAACCTGTGAAGTACACGCATGTGGCAGATGTAAGAAAGGGCATGTCAAAACTCAATATAGTATCAATAATCAAGCCTAATATCATATTTATATTACTAATTTACCATATTTTCACCTTGAACGTTTACAAGTGTAGCATACCCAGAGACTTTCTGATACTGGTACTTAGTTGGGACTCTCCAGAGATTCCTCTATACTATTCTATATAATAAAACATAAAATTTGAGAAAAGAGTCCTGAATCTGAAACAAAAATTATGATCAGTCCCTTTATTCTCCTTTCCAATTGTGCTTAATCTATTCACTACTTCAGATTTATTGCATGTTTCGCTCATGTTATCTGAATTCATCATATAGGTAGTTTCATCATATAGGTAGTGGTCCACTTTCTAGAACGCATGTTCCAGAACGCAAAACACCAGCGAATGTTGCAAACCGTGTTTTCAGAAGTGAACACAAGATATACTTAGGTTTGTAGCCAAGCTTTTAAAGGGAAGATGTAGTTCTTTTAGTTATGTTTCATCAAAATATTTTAGAGTATTAAGACTTGCTCTACTTTTAAAAATAGATTATTTCTAGGATTGTTTCGAACATATGAATCTTTTTTAGTTTTGAAGTTATGAGAATGCTGGTACTAGATTAATTTTGAATCTTGAAACATATGTGTTCCTTAACATACATAAATGTATTGTGTTCTGAATAAGCGTTTCGAGGAAGCCTACTCTCAACATATCGCGTATCGGGACACTCCATGTACCCGTTTTGTTTTGCCTTTAGAGCGTTCCACGTTCCAGATAACCATGGCTTCACAACTTCCAAATTCCAGGAAAGATAACATGTAAAGAATGGCATGGTTCGGATCCTTAAGGCAATTAACAGAACGAAATGCACTTCTTTGACTCCTCTATCCATAAGGAATGCAGTTTCATATAAGTCTAGCTAATGTCCGACACAGGCAACCATGGCCATTACAAGATTTCAAGTACCAAAAACTATATGGACCAACATATCTGAACAAAGAAATTATGCATTTCTTGAAATTTAACATTGTAATTCCAATGGTATTCTACTAAAATTTAAAACAGAAGATAACTACTACTATGATCATTATGTCACAACAATCACATTACTCCCTAGCAATATCAATCGTTGATGTTCTGCTTTGTGGAAATTAGGTTGCATGGACACAGGAAAATAGTGTCATATCCGTAACCAAGTCAATATACATATTGTATCCGTGTCCATATTCATGTAACATAGGTGACTAATTATCGTATCGTACCTATTTGAAAATTTGTATCCCGTAGTATTGAATCTAGTGAATTGGTGTACGTTATTTGGGTGTGAGTTATCAGTTTCATGATTTCATCGAGGGTTTGGCACACCTTCATAGGTCTCTGGGTGCAATCAATACAACAAGGCAGGTCCTATGGCAAGAAGGTGATTACACAAACTCGAACCCGAGCACTAAACCTTGTTGATGTGGGGAAGGAGTTGGCACATCACTTCTCAAATGAATACTTCTTCTAAAGTGCTTGAATAGAAAGTACGAACACATGTGAACCGAGAAGAAGATATGTTGATCCGTCTCCCCCGCATGCTGACATACTCTACTCTCTATTGTCCCTACTAGATACCCTCCCTACACTACTCAATACTCCGCTCCTAGCAATTAAAGTAAAAGGCATTACAGTCCTCTTGGCAATCTCACTAGGTGGGAGAAGGTACATGCATTTATTGGCATAAGGAATAAATCCAATGATATCCTCTAAGCATGCTTTCAACCCAGCACTACTATCCGTACTACCGTGCATGGATGGCTATGAATGGGGTGAGATCGGCCTTGGGATAGACGAACAGAAACAACGCCCTATTTCTAGATGAAAAACTTGATTAGACGCTACACTTGTACGTGTTTCTGGGGGCAGGATTCCTTGTGTTACAAGAGGTGGCACACTCTTAGAGTCAGAACGTCTTTATTTTATTATTACCTTTACTAAAGATGGGGACTTCCCTTTTGAAACCTTTATTGGCCGATGTACTTATGTTCTTTATGTTCATTTCTTTACATGAATTGTACCGGATACCGCAACTTATCTCGAATCCTAGCTTCAACATGTACTTAGGTATCCTAAATTCCGTTCCTAACTTGACCTTTCAAAAACTCTTTGAGACTGGAGAGCTCACTTCACTTTCTGGCAGAAACTTCGGATATTTTTTTTCTTTGCCTTACAGAGGATATTGGCGAGCTTAAAAAGAATGCTAGCGAACTTTCACCTAGAAGTAGCTATATTTTCTTTGAATAACCTATTAAGATTGGCTGGAGGTGAAGACCTTAGCACTGGACCTCGCTCTAGGGAAGTAGTAATAGAACGAGAACGAGATGGATTGTGAGATACTCTTGCTTGCAATTGTTTTTCCTTGTCCGGGGAAGAAAGTATATACTTATTGTGGATAAATTCTGGCCAAAGCAAGCATACTAGACAAAGGAGTCTAAGGTAGAAAAAATAGTCAAAACTTTCTATTATAGTGGACCTCACAAAGACAACAAGAAATGCAACCGTCAAAAAGAAAGACGTGTTGGTCTTGACAAGCAATGGTCTTGGGTCGGGCGTAGGTTCAAGCAACATAGGTGCACAGTGATGCCAAAATATTGTTACAGGCATCAATCAATAATTACCATAATAACACTTGTCAAAAAAATAAGAATATTCCCCATAAAGATGAGGAGGGTGTGAATAAAAAAATTACTTTTAAGAAATCCTAATCTGATTAGAGCTGTCAAGTGGGTCGGGCCGAGCCGGCCTGGCACAAAATTTGGGTGGGCCGGCCCGGCACGAAATTTGGGTGGGTCGGGCCAGGCCGGGCCCGGACCTCTTGGGCCCATGAACTGTAGCGGGCCGGGCCAAGGGTTGAAAATCTCGGCCCAGCCCGGCACGTGACCCACGGCACAATGGACTTCGGGTCGGGTCGGGCCAGGTCGGATCTTGAATGGCACGTGAAATTTGGACATTCATTTCGTTCTTTTTCTCAAAAATTTTGTACATTAATTATAATCATTTTTTAAACACAAAAAATTGAACATACAACATGTTTTAGATCCGTTGTATTTCTAATCACTGGATCCACTATATTCGAAAGCTTTGATCTGTCAGTGAGTTGAGGCATAGCATGTTCGGTAAGTTTGCTTGAAAAAGAGTATACTGTTAAATTCAGAATAATCACATAACATACAAAACATTGATCTAAATGTGCCAAGTTAAAGCAGCCCCATGGGATGGTCCTAAGTGACAATGAAAAATAGGAGAACATCAAATCATCTCCAGACCAACCAGAAAAGTGTGGCAAAAAGGTTTACTTGGGTGGGCCGGACTTCGTGTCGGGCCGGGCTTGGGCTTCAGGCCGTGCCGTGCCGGACCGGGCCTATCTTATGGGCCGATATATGTGGCCCGGCATGACCCAATATACGGGGCCGGGCCGGCACATGGGCCAATTTTTCGGGACGGCCTGGGCCGGCCCGGTCCAATTGACAGGTCTAAATCTGATGATGAAAAAATATAACCACCAAAAAAGAATCCTTGGGTTCTGTTGTTTGCGTCATTTTCTTCCATTTAGCTTTATTAAGGGACGTGTCCTCTATGACACTAAAAAGAATCACACCCTTCATCAAAACTTCACTCCATATTGGTTTAGGCCCATCTCTTGTCCTAGGCTTTTAGTGGCTCTAACTACTATCCACTCACTCCTTATTTGAGCATCTATTGGCCTGTGTAGAACATGCAATTAAACGTCATGTGACAAAAGAATTAGAATTAAAAAAAATTGAGCACAATGTGAAATGGTAACTTTACCTGTAAGCATGTGACTCCAAATCTGGACAATTCAACACCATTATACAAGAAATGTAATCAGGTTATACAATAAGTATGTAACTACCAATAATGGCCTGAATTGTACAAGTGAAATCATGTTTGCTCCATAAAGAATTTGAAAACCTTCTCCTTTACTGTTGATCTTAGTGCCAAAAAGCTTATGATCATTTTCTATATACAGGCCATCTAGATAGAGATTCCGTTTGTTAATATCTCAACATATATAAGCGTAGAATTAATTGCATACACATCCAAAAATATTAAAATTGAGATGTTAGTAAACATTCAAATCACTTTTTTTGAGATGTTACTACGAAATCCCACAATCACTTCCACGTGCTCCTAAGGGAAAAGGAGTGACTAGAAAGAGTATAGGCTTATATTGTTGAAACACTTAAGTCATTGAAATTCTTGGAAAGTAATAGCGTTGAAGTTACAAATTTAGGGAAGTGACCTGAAAGTAGTATCCATATAGTTCAGTTTTAGGGTATACATGAAAGTATATTACAGTTAGGACTTATTATTTATGCAAAAAGATAAATAGCAAAGTGGACGCATCAAGATGAGGTTTACCATATTAGTTAATAAATATAACAGAAAATTTGAGCATACCAAATAAAATTTTACTAATTAGGTTGAAGAAGAAAAAATAAACTAACAATATATTCCGTCAGACCGACTGACGGGAGCAAGTTTTATGTTACTAATGGTAGTGTGAGTGCCACCTTCAGAGAAGTTGTAAGGATGAAAGGGAAGTAGGTCCTTTTCTCGCTTCTGATTTATACCTACTTCTCTTTCCTCTTTGAGAGAGTGGTGGTGGGCGCTAATTATGGATGCCCCTCAAAAGATCGGGAATTGTGTATGGTTTCTTTCTTCTGACTCTCAATCAAACAACAAGGAATAAACGGACATTAACTCATATATACTACTACAACTTATTAATGTGGATAGATAGATTGATTTAACCAAATAAAATTGAGGCTTATGAACATCTACAGTTTGATAAAAGCTAACTAATACAATAATAAGCACTTTAGTAACATAAACACATGCTCATATTCCGCCAGTAGGTCTGGCAGAATATATTGTTAGATTATATTTTCAAAAAAAAATCTTCAACCTATCTACTAAATATAATTTATATAAAAGAGAAGCACTAATAGAATATTCCATTTGTAAATAATATCTTCATGTGAGCTGGCAGTTGTAAGAGAATAATATGTATCATTTTTCATTTCTTTATAAGGCAGTCTCTTTTAGTGCCACAGGTTAGCGTCATGGTACAAATTGGGGTTTAAACCCCCTTAATAAAGCACCACATTATTCTCACTCTCTTCTTCTCGACATGGTATAAGAAGATATGCTTTATAAGAGGATTTTATTAAAAAAAAATATTGCACTGTGAGAGTCCAGCCCTTGGCCCATAAAATTGATAATATGGGGGCGTGATGGAATAATATACATATTTAACCCTCGACCATCACCAAAACTCCAGAGCTTTAGTGCCATCGCAGTGACTTTAACATGGTATCATAGAATGTAATGTTCTAATCCTAGATCTTGTCTCTTTAACCAATAATTTCTTCCCCCAACCTCTCTCCTTCGAACCCTCCCTCATGCCCCCTAACCCTAATATTCCCTCCTCGTTCCTCGTTCCTAGTTCCTAGTAGGCTAGTAAACATTTCTCTGTACAGATATTAACAGGTCCAAACTTGGTACTATTTCCCACTCTCCTGAGTTCCGGTTGGGTAGATTTGGCAAAACAAAGTTTTAGAATACTTTTTTAGCATTTTAAATAACATATTTTGAATTTTGTTTCAAAATATAACATCTGAAAGAGTAAAAGTATAAATTTTGGTGTTTATGCATCTTTTTATAGTTTTATCTTCATTCTCGTGAAGTATTGGTTAAATTTTCAGTCTAACTACTTAGATCACAGTCGACCCAGACTACTTGTCGTAGTACTTGAAATTATCAAGGCTTTTCTCCACAACATGAAAGACATAATCAGATCCACTCCATTTATTCAACTAAAGGAAGTAATTGAAGTTGCTCCCCAAGGGCCTAAACAAAGAAATAGACAATGACCACTCTCAGTTTTGGTATTAGCTTGTTAATAATTAAATAATGTAACTTTTTATCATGTAGTCAATTTAGCGCTTACAGAAATGTTTTATAATATGTTCTAGAAACACCCTCCAAGTTCCAAACGAGCTAAACCTAGGTTGACAAACCGATATAAGTAACTCCATTTTAATTAATGGAGCTAAATTGAAATTGGTCCAATTACGCTAAACTATGATAATGACTAAAACTGGTTTTGGTGAAGCACTTTTAGAACTGAATTGTGTAATTATTTATCATGAGGTTAATTTACCGCTTTTAAATATTTTACGTATACCTTTATTTATTGTACATAATTGTATATTAAAGATAAGTATCATATGTATAAACATGATTCGTGTATTGTGCCTTGTGGCTTACTTTGAACAGGAAAAGTTGATGTAAGCAACAAAACATAAAACATATAACCTCCTTCCATATTACCAATTCTTCATCCTTAGGGTTAGCAACCATTTATCTAAAATACTTCTCCACCAAATTAGGGTTAGTCACCATTTCTTTCCTCCATTTTTCATGCCTACTGCTACCTGAGACTCTTGCATGCTTAAACCAATACTATAAATGTGTTAATCCAGACAATTTGAGATAATAGGCCTTGACATTATTTTGGGGGTTGGGTGTTTTCGTTAATGGTCAAACCAACAAAAATAAATTGGCCCAACGAATTCATGCTCCTACTCCTACAAGAGGTTCTTTGGCAAATATCCTGGTGAAAAGTAGATATTAAAAAAATCAAGACATGTTACGTTCTCTTTAGATTTTTTTCCTCATGTTCTTTATGAAAACATCTCAAACTTTGTTGCTATTTTCCCCTTTTGGGATTCTAAAATTTATTAAAGTACGGTAGTCACGGAAACAACCTTTCAACGATACGAGGTAAGGTTGCATACATCTAGACCCTCCACAATTCTATATTAGCAAGAGTCTTTTGAAACTAGGAAACCTTGTCCGTGCTCTATTTTGCTACACAATGATAGAAAGTTGCGATGGATTACATTTCCCAGTGCCACACATACTCTTTCCTTATCAAATAAAACTGTTATTACTAACTACTAAGTGTCACAAAGTCAATAGAAATTTATCATGCTCTGAAGACACTTGGTAATAATAAAGACCACTGAGATAGTTTACAAATTATACAGATCTTTGAGATAGTTAACAAATAATAAAATTATTGAGATAATTTATAATTATATAGATCTAGTTAGTTACCTTTTTAATTATGACATACACTTGGGGGGTAAAGTGCAAAAAAACCCTCCTTAGATTTGCGTTTTTGCATTTAAAGACCACTAGCTTTAAAAAAAACCTCACATTTTCATTTTGGCTCAATTTACACCCACTTCGAATTTTGTCATTAACAGACGTTAAAATACGTCTGAAATGACGATTTTATCCCTCCCCCCACTCTCACCCCCCCCCTTCTCTCTCCGGTGGGGGGGGCGGGGAGGAGGAGAGGGGGCGCGGGTGACGGGTGGTCGCGCGGGGAGGAGGGAGGGAGGGACGGGGAGGAGGGTGGCCGCGTGGGGAGGAGGGGGGTGGCCAAGCGGGGAGGAGGAGGGGGCTGCCACCACCGCGGGGGAGGAGGGAGGGGGCGGGGAGGAGGAGGAGGAGGGTGGTGGCCGCGCAGGGAGGATGAGGGGGTCTGGGGGCTGCCATAACCGTCGGGAGAAGGGAGGGGGCGGGGAGGAGGAGGGCGGTCGCGCGGGGAGGAGGAAGGGGGCTGCCACCATCGCAAAGGGGGGGAGGGGGTTGAATGGGAAAGGAGGGGGGGTATTTTAGATATTTTTTTTTAATTTTTAAAACAGCCACTAACTGTTATATATGACGGTTTGTATGCAGTAGGGGACACATTTTGATCGATTCATATATTGCGGGAGTGTTTAATTGCTATATTTGTCTATCGAGTCTTATTTTGCTAACGAGGCAAATTGGAGGAGGGGTTTTTGCACTTCACCCCACTTAGGGGCTGGAGGGTGTTTGGTTGTATGGCATAGAAATACATGTAACATCTTTTGCAATCTTTACAGCATTTCAAGTGTTTGGTTTGATGTGTATAATGATTAGTGTGCAACAAATGTTGCAACAACTCCCCCAAATAGCGAAGCTTCAGTTGCAACAAAAATGGACGTAATACCCCTTAAGGTTTATTACACAATTTTCTCTCATTCTCTCCCCATTCAATGTCATGAAGTCACAGCAAAACAACAACCTTCTACTCTCACGTCAACAAAAGTTGCAACCAAGCAACCTAATCACATCAATTACAAAGAATAGATTTGCAAATCCTGTCACATCAGTTCCATGCAAACAAACAATGCAATTGCACTTAAAGCAATAAACGATTGGTGATAATAAATAAAAGGGCGTCATAGTTCCACAAGGCTCCCGCTTACGCATGGTCTAGGGAGGGTCAAGATGTATGCAGCCTAAGCTTATATATATATATATATATATATATATATATATATATATATATATATAAAGAGAGGTTTCCGTGGCTCGAACTTGCATCCTCAAGGATGCAAGCATCGTTGATGCTCTTAAATATCAAATGGATAATGATATCCAACTTATAAGAAAGAGACTTAAAGCCTAAGGGTCTAAATACCTTTTCAAACTAAACACAAGTATGGACATTACGCACGCACTGACCTATCACAAAACAATAATATCAACAAAAGCCTTTATCCAAAAAAATTGGGATCCGCTACGTGATCGTGAATCCATTTCTTCCATTCAACTCCGTTAAGGGCCATGTCCTCCAAACACTAACAAAGATCATATCATTTTTCATAGCCTCAATCCGACTTTGTTTAGCCCAACCACCAGTTCTAGGAGTTCTTTCAAGTAATAGTATCGCTCCTAATGGAGCATTTATTGGTGTGCTATGTGCATCTGTTGGTATATGGTGCATGTGTCTAAGCCACTAAGATTTTCTCTCTATCTTATACTCAATTAGCATCAACTCCAACATCCTTGAGTACACACATTTCTTACCCTACCTTTCAACCACTCATCCATCTTACATTCTCATTTCAACTGTGCACAATTTTCGAACATGTCCACAGACTATATTGTGATTTCAGGATTTTGAATTAGTTGAAAATTGATAACCTACTAATATCAAAAGAAGAAGAAAAGACTTTATCATTACATTTTCATTCATTATTCAAGCCGTGAATAGGGTCACTATGGAGCATAAGAAAGCTCCATACAAGATTTGACAAAGTTTTATGACAGATTGTAAACCTAGATGTTGCAGGTAGGTAAACCTACCTTTTATATTGTAGTTTAAGCTGGTGCAGCCAATGAGCACCCTCCAAGTCCCATAGACTATAATGAGTATAGAAGAAGAGATAAGATGATACAATTTACTACATGAAATTGCATTCATCTCTATAACATATTACGCCAAAGAGTGAAGGAATGACAATGTCATTATTAATGGCACATCACCAATAAAATTTTATTATGCTGTAATAGTTTTGCAACTTTGACAATTAGAAGAAAAGAACAATATATTTGCCAAAAGGAAAAGGAGGGTTTCAAAATAAGCACCTTCGAATCAAGGTAGTCCAAGGCCTGCTGTTGAGTATATATTCCTTCAGATGTACATTCCTGATAGAGAACAAAATTAAATTTGAAAACAGTATTGCATAATTATATAACTCCTCCAATTATCATAAGCTAAACAACATCAAAAGAAAACAAAAGACCAATAACAGCGTAAACAATGTCCTACATAAATAATGTGTAAACGGAAACATACACAGAAAATAAAGATACAGTAACTAGCAAAAGTAAAAACCTCACGTAGAAATGAGAACATATATTATATACAATGTTTACATATATAAAACTGAATATCCAAAAACAAAGATATATAGAGATATTTACAGGATGCATTCCAATGATTTATATATAGAGAAACATACCTTGAAGAACCAAACATGCACCCACCAAGGTTCCTAATATCAGTATCAGAATCGGTTTTGGATGGTTATTACGAGTATTGGTATTGGCTGTTTCGGCGGTTTTGGATCGGAGTTTCGGAGTTCTTTTGGGGAAGCCAAAAAAGTAATTTAAGAAGTCCAGAAAAATGTATCAATATTTAGGTATAGCTTTATGTGTTATTTGTTGTTTCTCTTTAGCTTTAAATGGATTTAGGAATAATATTCGACATTGATGAATAACGTGTATGGATAATATTATATTATTACTGGTTTTTAGACAAAATAAGCCATTGTCAATATCGGATAATATTACTGGGTTTTAGACAAAATAGACCGTTGTCGATATCGGTCAATATTTGTTCTTTTCTTTAGCTTTCTTTTAACCTTTTTTTCTTAACATAATTGACCAGGAAAGGGATGCTCAATGTCAGCAGCGACCATATTGATCGGGATCGGTACGGGTCAATTCCACATAGGTCAAACCAATAGGATATGACTGGCACTATAAACTATACCAACATCATAACCTTGACAAGGCATTGAAAAATACATGCAAAAAGAAATACGTGACAAGAACTATAGGATGGAATCAAACGCTCGAAAAGAGGGTTCGGTTAGAATCCAACGTAGGATTTATGTCATAATGCTCATGATATATGTTAGAAATCCTCAACTTATATGTAGACAATATACCATATGGTCTGATAAAGAAGCTATGAGAATCCCTCTAGAAGATCTCAGAATGATGCAAGTGTTTCTACATGTAGTAAAAATATTTATTGGCTATGAGAATTATCTAGAAGATCTCATAATGATGCAAGAATTTCTACATATTGTAATAGTATTTATTTAGTATTTAAGTAATTAGTTTCTTGGTACTTTAAGAAATCATTATTATAATGGTTTACCTAATTCTCATTAACCGTTCAAATCATGCCGGCTATGGATACCTATAACACATTGCTTAATTTACCATTTGGAAACGCATAAATGTTATAGAACACACAGGCAGACAAGCCCCACCTACACATTATTCAGTCGCGCACACACAATAAAGGGCTACAAGTGATTAGAAGTGTTATTTGGCATATTTGGACCATAAGTGAAAGAGCAGTCATTGACCATTTCAAGTGGTGAACACAAGCATCAGCATCGCTATCCCTATAGACAAATAAAACAGGTGAAAAGTTCACTCCTGTGTACAACCACAACACATGAAATTCTGTTTCTCTTCCATATCTATACACTAGTTCTCTTCGAACTTGTAGAAGGTACGATATTATTAGCTACTTTTGTCCTGCAAGGCAAGGGCCATTTGATGAGTATAAAGAAAACCAGATATGAGGAGACACCTTATTTCATTTACATAAGAGAGAATATTATGAGAAAGAGTGGATCATCTCCATAGATGATCAACGTTCAGGATCTCATGTCCACTTTGTAATTACAAGCACCAACTTACATAAATGGAAGTAGCATATGAATTATTTCAAATCACAAAGTGTTTCAAAGTGCAATCACTGTTATATAGATCTCTGTGTCCAAAGCATGTAGATGGAATGGACTATCTACAAAGGACATGTATGGAATGGATGCAACAGATGTTTCAATAGCACATGTCCACAATAAAAGACTCCAATAAGAAGATATTCTTGAAAGAAATGAACATTCAGCTATGCAGGTAGAAGAACATCATTAAGATGATACATGATTGTCTGCTATATATTAGGTTGCGGAGGGGCCAAGTAAATAACTAAGAAAATATATAATATCAAAGCAATTTCAGAAATAACCTTTTTATCCGCAAAAATTATACATATAGTATAATATTCCACAAAACTAAGTAAAATAACAAATTAGACCAATTGTGAGATAGAAAAGGGACTTTTAAGTTAAACTTGTGGGCAAAGTTCCCTCCGAGATCCATGAAATTATCAGTAATTGAAGCAGAACTAAAGTTCATAATTCTCTTTCAATATCGCCACCAGATTATCTGCAGGAAACTCATCTTGCAACTAGTTTTTAACTCATTTTTGACAATCTTCATAGCAGAAAAGCATGTTCTATTGTATAGTGTCGAAGGAAACTACATGAGTTAAAATGAGTTAGTATATCAATCAAATCGTAGATATTTGACTTCTTTGTTTTCACCAATCCTCAAAGTAATTCATTTATAGTTGACATGATTACCCAATTTCGTGGATGATTAGGAACATGGCGAACAAAATGTCACAAATGAAACATCAGATTTAGTTTATCTTGCTCATTAAAATCCTTTGGATAGCATTTCTCCATAATTGTAGAAATTTATTAACGTTGAATGCTTTATACCCTTCTTGGGTATTTGTCCATAATTGTAGAAATTTTATCAACGTTAAATGCTTTATAACCATTCTTGGGTAGTATTATCTATGGAAGGACGCATAGTTCTTTTTAAGCAGAACAGCATCAAGAGAATTTTAGGAAGGGCCTGACACAGGGAAGAGTCTCAATGGAATAACATATAATTTATCTAAGTGGGGTGGCTTAAGGGTTTTACAAAACTTTTGTGGGTGTGTGGGGGTGGAGGGGCAGGGCTGGTGCATGTCTCCCTGGAAATCCACCATTGATGACATTAGCAACGAATATAATATTATGGTCGCTCCACTAGAAATATAATATTAATGGTCCCTTTTAAAGGCAGCAAGCCAGCTTCAAGAGTTAACCGAATGATAGTAGAAATAAATCTAGGCATCAAAAATAACATAACCACTCAAGTCTCCAATCAACCCATACTTGCCTTTAATTTTAATTATATTTGATTCAAACAAAGAGGAATCCCTTCTAAGTTGCCAAACTAATCAATGTCAACTCCATATGGAACATTTCAATTGATGATCTATTTTCAACTTGTCCTTGTACATTTTCTTCTTTAAAGGTATGGGAATGGGAACTTTGGCAAATTAGGACATCAACAGGCTTAGAAGCCTACAAAACATAATATATATAGGAACACCATGAGTTAGGGAAAACACATCTACACACTTAGTATAACTTCTAGGCAAGGTCATTATTATTTTAAGAAGATGCAACAGAAATATCCTTAGATTTAGGTGTCCTACCAAGCAAATCAAATGATTTTGTATGCGTGTTCATAAAAGAACTAGCTGATACTACGAAAACTTTATTCAAAATGCAAGATCACTTCTTCAGAACTCTTGAGCTACTACAAGAAAGAAGTGTAATGTTCGGAATGGATCTGAATAGAAAGAAGAGATGCCAGTTTATAGGACTAGCATTTGATCCCTCTTTACATCGACTTACTTAAAGTAGACAAGACTCGACATAAAGTAGACAATACACAATCGACTTGACATAAAGTTCATAGGACAAAAGTCGACTTGACACAAAGTAAATATTATTCTTTACAAAAGGCAGATATGACTTAAAAGTAGACGAACATAAAGCTGTTGCCGGGCCGACCACGTCTTTTCGTGTGCTGGATGATTCTGCAGTTGGTTGTTTGGAGGTGGCACAGTCAGTATTCTAACATATTGTCAAGATTATGTTCTTCAACAATATCAAGATCTACATCTCCCAAACTGGTATCAGACCAAACATCTAACTCTTCTTTAACGCTATGTCTTGTTAAGCTTATTGACTGTGTTATTTCATATATGAGGTGTATGACTTATCAAGTTCTGATTTCTGTTTTATATAATTCCAATAAGTATGTTTAAACCCATATACCCATCCTTCTGGAAAAAAAAAATCTATATGCTCTGAGGACGTTCTTGGCATAAGAAAGCTATACTTCAGAACATATCTAACACTGGTCTTAGATACCTTTCCCAAACTGGTCTTAGGTTTTCTTTTAAATTTGTTCACAACCTAAGGGTCACATATCCCTTAATATTAAAGAAAGGTACCTAAGACTAGTGCTCGATATGTTCTAAAACATAACTCTCTCATGCCAAGAACGTCCACAAAGCATATAAAAATTTTCGTCAGAAGAATGGGTATATGGGTTTGAATACACTTATTAGAATTATATAAAACAGAAAACAGAACTTGATAAGTCATACATCTCATATATAAAATAACACAAACAATAAGCTTAGCAAGACATAATGTTAAAGAAGAGTTAGAAGTTTGGGTCTGATACCGATTTGGGCGATGTAGATCTTGATGTTGTTAAAGAACATAATCTCAACATTATGTTGGATGCTGACTGTGCCACCTCCAAACAACCGACTGCAAAATCATCCAGTACACAAAAATACGTGGTAGACCCGACAGCAGTTGTATGTCTACTTTAAGTCATATCTGTCTTTTGTAAAGAGGAATATTTACTGTGTCAAGTCGACTTTTGTCCTGTAAATTTTATGTCAAGTCGATTGTGTATTGTCTACTTTATGTCGAGTCTTGTCTACTTTAAGTCAAGTCGATGTAAAGACATATCCAATGCTAGTCCTATATTGGACTCCCTTCTTTCTCTTCAGATCCATTCCGTGTGCCACCTCCAAACAACCGACTGCAGAATCATCCAGCACGAGAAAAGACGTGGTGGACCCGACAGCAGCTTTATGTCTACTTTAAGCATATCTGTCTTTTGTAAAGAAGAATATTTACTTTGTGTCGAGTCGACTTTTGTCTACTTTATGTCAAGTCGGTTGTGTATTGTCTACTTTATGTCGAGTCTTGTCTACTTTAAGTCAAGTCGATGTAAAGAGAGATCCAATGCTAGTCCTATAAATTTGACTCCCTTCTTTCTCTTCAGATACATTCCGAACATTACACTTCTTTCTTGTAATAGCTCAAGAGTTCTGAAGAAGCGATCCTGCATTTTGAATAAAGTTTTCGTAGTATCAGCTACTACTACTACAACAACAAGAAAGCAAGTATCCCTTATTTTTGCGATCGGCTTCTTCCACTCGGTTCTCTATTACAGGTCCTATCTTATGTAACACTAACAAAAATAATGCCCTTCTTTAACACTTCAAACCATGTGTATATGTCTAGTACGTGTGGCTCCATTAATATATTATATTTTCTCCTTATGGGAGCAACTATAAGTCTACTAGTCCACGTTGCACATGTCCAAGACTCTTGTCCTCAATTGGTGTTACCTTTAACTTCCCATAGATAACCCTCATTTATTAGCATATCTTTTAAAGTATTGCCGCTCATTTTCTTCGAATTTCATTTTGGCTATACTATCTTTCTAGAAAGTTGTTTCTTAATTATGCAACACTTTGATCCATAAATTATGGTTGGAATTATGGAAGTCTTATAGAATTTTTCTTTCAACTACAAATGTATCATGCCATCACACATACTCCATAAGCATTCCTCTATTTCAACTATCTTATTTTAATTCAATGCATGATCCTAAATACCAAAAAAATTCAGTCTTAAGTATCTCATGTCCATCTATATGGATTCCACCCTCTTTGACTTGGTTGAAAGAATATTTTATATACTAAGTTTTTGTTCTACTAATTTTAAATCCTTTAGATTTCATAGTTTCTCTCCACCCTTCTACTTTAGCATCTAACCCTTCTATACTATCATCAACCAACACAATATCATCAGCGAATATCATATACCATGGAACCTCTTCTTTGATATTCCTAGTAATTTAGTCCGAAACTACCACAAAAAGGTAAGGAGTTAACCTTAAACCTTGATGTAAGCAATGGTAATAGAAATCGTTTACATCTCTTCGAATAGTTTGTACGATTATAAATCTATCATACGTATCTTTAATAGTCTCTACTATGAACTTGTTTCTTCTTCAAAGCCCACCACAATATCTCCTTAAGAAGTCAATTGAAAGGTTTCTTTAAATCAATATAAATATTTCTTCTCTCTAAATCTTTCCATTAGTCTTATAAAAGTAATAACTTCCACAATAGATCTCTATGGTATAAACCAAATTGATTCCCTATAAGTTTGGTCTATTTTCTTAATCTTTGCTTAAGTATCATATCCTTGCTTAAGTATCATATCCCATAGTTTGATGGTACGACTAATAAGCTTAATTCCTCGATAGTTATTACAACTTTGTATATCTTCGTTGTTTCTATATATGGGTACTATAATATTGTTTCTTAATTCATCGGGCATCTTCTTAGTCATTAAGATTTTGTTTGACAAATTAGTAAGCCACATCAATCATCACCCCCATAAATATTTTCAAACCTCAATAGGAATATTATTAGTTCCTACTGTTTTTCATTTTTCAGTTTCTTCTAATCATCCTTAACTTCAAATACTATAATTTTACCACAGTAACAATATAATCATCCTTAAACTTTTCTAGGTTGCTCTCATTAAATAAAATTTGAGGAACCAACCAGAGACGGCCAAATGAAACCATCTCGAACCTTATACAAAAGGTTTTTCCGTACCAACTCCTTCTACCTATAGCGCACTTAATGCACCTAAAGGAGGATTTGGTGTCTTTTTTGTCAGTAATCGAATCGAACCAACCGTTCTTCTAAAATAAGAGCACCTAGCTTTTCCCATTAACAAGGACTCGATTATATGTCAAAACATCACATGTCAGCAGATATTGTCATATATTATGCAGATAGTCACCCGCAATAAGAATAATATGTGGAGAAAATTTACAATGGTGACCATACATTTGGGAGCAGGCATTGGGTTATGTACATTATCATTTTCCATAAAGAAAAGCATCATATGATTTGGAAAACTCGACATATTTCCTTCTATGGTTATATGTTGCATATATGCTTACATTGCTCAAATATTGGAAAAGAAGGTACTACTTTCTCAAGGTTTGAAAGGTTGGCCACAGAGTTTTGACCAGACATGTAGGCTGTCGTTATGGTTGCTATGCTTTGTGAGTGGACTGGTGAGTGATAGGATAATGGTAAAATCTAGCATAA
Source organism: Iris pallida (assembly GCA_029216955.1). NCBI lineage: Eukaryota > Viridiplantae > Streptophyta > Magnoliopsida > Asparagales > Iridaceae > Iris > Iris pallida. The sequence goes on from JANAVB010027997.1 coordinate 2,504,212, forward strand.
GTTCTATCAAACTTGAACTAATACCAATTTTGTTCATGTTCTAGAAATAAATGTTAATAAAACCACAAAGGTGCTCATAATACAGTAACTACAGCACATGTACCAGTAATGATGCTATGCTTAAAAATAAGGTAAATTGCGTCAAGCTTGTTTAGAAGCCAAAGTTGGGTGAAAGTCAAAGTTAAGTATATTTTTTACAATTGAACTTTCCTGGATTTGCATGATTTACATTTAATAGATATAAAATGAGAATCAACTGCACACAAAAAATTCCTGCTATTTTACTCTTTCAACAACGTGAGCAACCATGACATAGTAATATATACAGTAAAACCTGCAAAACATTCATCTAGAATGAGTTACTGTAATCAACAATGAGAAAGTATACTGTAGGAAGTCTATATCAACAATTTATGCACATCAATGATAATGCATACAAATTCACATACAAAGTTCTTATGGTAATTGAAAACAAATCAAAACTATTGGGAATTAGCAGGCTACCTGAATGGATGGAAGTAGGAGAGTGCCATATCGTGGATCTCTACCAAGCATTTGTACAATCTCCTGATCACTCTCCATCCCCATTGCCCTCATGATTATCAAAATAGGAATCTGTCAGGATCTCAAGTAAACTTAGTACCTTAAGTATCAATTAAAGAACGAAGCTAAGGTTAAGCTAACTACCGGCTTATTGAACTGATTAAGTTGTAAATAAATCTTTTCTTTCTCCATGAAGAAAACAGTCTTGCTTTTTGTTTCATGTGTGCTACTGGTAACGGATGCATTCACCCTGTCAACAACAACAACAAATAGAAATCACTGCCTCCTGAAGTACTCGTGGCATATAAAGAAGAACAGTTACATGGCAAAAATAGGACTTATAGTTAAATATGCTGTAGAATGTGTTATTATAGCCACAAAGACATAAACATAAAAGAAACGATGAAGCATAGACAGTTAGGTGAAGGACAAAAACAGTTAGATGCAGAAGTTCATACAAAAATGAAGGTGCCCTGTCAACAACAACAAATACAAACCACTACCCTCCTAAAGTACTCGTGGCATAAAAATAAGAACAACTACAAGACAAAAATAGGATACCTATAGTTAATATGTTATAGAATATGCTATTACAGCCACAAAGACAAACATAAATGAAACGATGTAGCATAGGCAGCTAGATGAAGGACAAAGACAGTTAGATGCAGCAAAGACATACAAAAATGAAGGTGCAATTGATGGTGAATGTGTTAGGGGAGGGTAGGTTGGTTATCAAGTGGGTGTGGGATCATGTTAATAAAATCAACTCGTCTGAGTAATCAGTAAAGTCAACTCGTCCGAGTAGATATTCATGTACTCGGACCGAATGATTGGTGAGGGCAATTAGCTGCCCAATAAAGATGGGTTTTCTAGATAAAAGGACCTCAAATCTTGCCCATTTCAACATAAGTCACCCCCTCCCCAGTCTTATTAGTTGAAAGGAGACCCCATCAAATGTTTGTCCATTTCAACATAAGCCCTCCCGTTAGTTTCCATCCATGTTGAAGTAACCTAACCCTATAGTTTACCTTAATCATATGTCCCTAGGGTTTAGGATAATGGTTGTTTGGTTTGAGGTTGAAGAAGAGGAGAGAATGGGATGATCATCGGAGGAGGTATGTGACCGAGAGAGGGAGGGGAGAATCCGATCGTCGAGGGAGGGAGGGAGGGAGGGAAAGAGGAAGGAGGCAGTGGTTGTGTTGGAGGATGGGTTAGGATTGTTGAGTTGCATTTTGTTGGGTCAGTGGATGGAGTAGAGGAGGGAGTGTGGCCAAAGGAGATGGGTGGTTGAGGAAGGGAGGAGGAGAAGTTGGCACTGGTTGTGAAGGAAAGGTTAGTGTGAATAAGGGTTTAATGTGGTTGAATTTGAAGGTGAAGAAGTATAATGGTCAAAATTACGAAAACCGTCAAATTTAACCGTCACTTAAAGGCCTAAAGCCCTTAACCATAGGGACTTGTGACCAATAATCTTAATGGGGTCTCCTTCCAAATAACAAGATTTGGAAGTCTAGTGTAAAAAATTGCCAAGTTTTGAGGGCTTTTATTGAAAAAAAACCAAAATTAATTGTGCCGGTTTATGTCGATTGGAGGGTCATATTTATAAACCAAAGACGCGCAACTAAAATCCAAATCTCAAAGTAGCCCTTGCAGCCCCCTCGTCTTCACATTTCTTTTCTTTCCCATTTTCAAATAAAATAACAATCACATATTATATTGTATTTCTCATTTGTGGTTTTCCTATTTAATATTGTTAAATCTATAAACTACAGTCCTCTTTTAATTTTCACTTCTCCTGTTCTTATTGTCAAATATAAGCCCAATCTGAGTTCATTGTTTTTCTTTGTTATTTATTTATGTTCAATATTGGTATTAGTATAAGAATTATGTTATTAGTGATCGTAGTTTCATAAATTTTATTGTTATATATAGTTATGAACCTATGACATATTTGATCTTTTTTGTAATTTTCCTAAATTTTTCCTCCTTATTAGAATTATTCATTAATTTAAGAAAAAAGTAACCGTGTACAGAAGCCGATTACTCGTCTATGGATCTTGGACCGAGCTCGTAATGAAGATGAATAATTTAACTATTGTAGGCAATCTGATGCATTTAGTGATTTTGATAATAACCTAAAATAATAAACTGGTTGTCAAAGCAAACAAAAAGTACATGAACAACATATTGCACAATGGGTAAAAATATAAAAATGAAGAGAATAGAATATAAGTAAACATGAGTACCAATTACTACTAGTAGTAGTATATATAATCTGTTTGTCGAGAACCATAAAGGAGATCTTCACTCGTAAGAACTGATAATGTCAGGTTAGAAATATAGATTCAATGCTACTGAGGTAGAGGACGCTTTTAGAAAGAAAAAAAGCCATTGAAGTTGTGGGGACCATACAATAGCCCCATAAAGTATGGAAGTATTTATTGACATAAGAAATGAAGTATCGGTAGAGCTACAACAACAACATCAAGAAAAACAAAGCCTTTTCCCAGATTTTTGGACTGAAGTCTTGGTAGGGCTATCAGCAAAATTTTATATATTAAGAAAATGATAGATGATTGTTACAGGAGAAGTATTTTTGTACCTACATAACATATATGATGTATAAACCCTAACTTGATGTAAAAAGATTTTGGTAATTAGTAGTCAAACAATGAAACTTTGGGAATAAGAGGACGATAAGGGAGGTGGACAAAGAGAGAAAGAAATCAACGCGCAAGAGTAAGAATCAATCAATCTTTCTTGATTTGTTTGGTTTTATGCTCTACCATGGACGTTATTTATATTTCCTAAAGCAATTCATGGTAAGAGAAGAAAAGAGACCTAACTATGTCTTTTAGCAACTTTTGCATTTGATTCCTAAGAAAATCTTGTGTGCATTTAAGAGGAGAAAGAAGTGTCTATCAGTCGTACCAATGTGATTAAGTACAAGTATATGGAGCACTAATGGGATCATGTCCTTCCCCGTGACATTAGTCTTTGATCAAAGGTGCACACGGTTCCACATCCTTAGCTCTTTGCATTATTTATGGATTGTTAAGCACATTGAACATTGAGTTGCATTAGTTATGGTGGTCTCACTAAGTACATTTGTTATTAGATCTAATGGCCTAGCATCTTTAGCTGACATCTTTTAGTTGATCATCCTACAGAATAAATGGACTACAGCTAACGAGTCATGGCAGGTTTCAGAATTATTAGAATGGAGAGGGAAAATGTGAAATGTAACTTTATGAGGCTACAAGAATAATTCAATCTCTTTTGTAACATTTTGGGTAGAGTTGCCACCAATTGGCATGCCCACAGGATGAGTGTAGATGATAAGATTAACGTTATGATGGATAAACCAGCACACAAGAAGGGACAAAATGGAGATTTTTACTATCACGGATGAAGTAAACTACAAAATGTTTGTAATATCTTATAATCCAGGATTTCAAGCACACTATTTCACCCAATTATTTAGATAATTTGATGAGCGTTGAGATAAGGGAAATGGAGGAAGAGAATGAATGGTAGCTAAACCTAATTTGGTAGAGAGAAATAATACTTGAAGAATAACCGAACATACTTTTTGTCGAAGAGTTTATTTCTCATTTTACATAACTCAGGAATACAAATATGGAAAGAACGACTTTGAGTCGATATATAAATATAGATCAAGTCATTGGCTAAATCTAATAGATCCAAACATCTAAACCCTAAAATTGAGACAAAACATAAAAAAGATGATATTGACCCAATATTCTAATTCAACCTATGATATTCCTCTACACAAGGGGCCAACCCAAAAAAATTAAAAAGGGGGGTGCGAAAGTACCTTAAAGTTAAAACTTAAGTGGGGTTAAGGCTGGAACTTGAAGCTCTTGGTTAAAACCATGTATACTTACCACTTGGACTACGACATAGTTGTTAGAAACCACTAGGTATATAATATTGATATATACATTTATACTAGGAATCCGAAAATCCGAGGGGGGCGACCGCCCTCTTGAGACTAAGGTGGGTCAGCCCCTGCTCTACACTCTCCCTTAAGTTAAACATGATTCAAAAAATGTGTGCACCTACAACCGGAGCTAGAGGCGGTTTGACCGGAGTTGGAGGTGACTAATGCTATAGACGGTGTGGGTCGGAGTTGGAAGTTGATAGCGGAAGGTTGGAGAAGTAGAAGGAAAAGAATGCATCAAAGGATAAAATACACCTAAAGGAAATATAAAGAGAGAAAGAATTTCATCTTCAAACAAGACATTTAATTCATTCATTTTCATATTACCAGTGTTCTAAAAATCGGCTAGACAGCCGTCGGCTGAACCGAAAACCCTCTTTTCGGCATCCTTGTGCGTCTATTCAGGCTTGTTCGTCGCCTAGGCAGGCCAATTCGGGCCTATTTGGACATGTTCGAATTTTGTGATTTTTTTTATGCTTAGTTGTATTATGGATATGTTGTTTCGATTTTAAGATTGGATTTAGATTTAGAACATTAAAAAATTTCAAATTTGTAATATGAATTTCAAATTTCAAATTTCAAAAAAAAAAATTATGAATTGTATTATGGATTTAGAACATGTTTGGATTTCAAATTTCAAATTTGTATTATGGATTTCAAATTTTTAAAAAAATAGTTTGACGCCTAGGCGCCCTCGCCGCACCGAATCCCCCCAAGCGAATTTTAGAACACTGCATATTACAATAAATTTTCATTCATTCATTCCTATATCATAGCAAAAGGGTTACAAAGATATAAAACTAGATGCATACATATTAGTTGATGCACATGCAAGTTGTGCAACTTTTATCTCCCTTAATAAAGGCTTCATGACAACAAATAGTAGCTCTCAAAGTGTAGATGGTAATCCAAAAAATTCTCATTACCGGAAAGCTCTTTATGTCATAGGTACTCGGTGTTACATGCGGTCTAACTGAGTTGGAAGTGACAAGCAATGTGATGTAGGGAAATGGCCACCACTATGGCACAACAAACCAAGCAGTGCAAGTCTAACGGTCATGCCAAATTTGAAAGTATGGGGTTCAGGCCCGAGTTTGAGTAGTTTTATTTGTAATAATTTAGGCATGGCTACCAATCTTGTTTGGACATCATGGTAAGTTACACATTTGCTTTAGATTAAATTTCTTTTGTTGTGCAAGATGTAAGGTTATATATAGCCTCTAGGAGAATTAATCTTGAATACTAAAAATCTAAAAATTTCCCTAAAAAAGTTCTCACCCCCCCCCCTTCCCAACCTAGAGTTTTCTTCCCAATCTTGTTGGACTCCAAGGTGGACTCAACCAACCTCGTGGAGTAAAGGCATTCGTGGATCCGGGCATAACCCTCCATAGACTCAAACAACCAAGGTGAGGACTTCGGATGTGTAGTTATTCCCTATCCGGCAACGTTTCAGTGTCAACTTCCACAAATTGGTACCCAATAGTGTATCTAGTACCTTTTTCAGGACTTCATCATCAATCATAGCTTCCCATGACTCCACAACATCATAGAGAGACTTCCCTACATCACAATGAAGGCGGCATGGGTCAGAGTTGAAGTTGGAGGTCATGGCCTGTGATGCCAGAAGATTGACTACTTTCAAAAAATTAACTTTATCAAACTACTCTTTTTTACTACTTTTTCTTCCATCTGTATCAAAACATTTTTATTTTTCTTCTCTGTCTTCCCGTACTCGTAAAATAAGATAAAAATCACAATACTAACAGAAAAAAGATACCCGAAGTAGGTACCATCTCAACCCCTCCCACGTGGAGGACCATGTGCATGTTAGATGTCAGTGAGATTCAGAAGACAATAGGCATGAAGACGTAAGGAAAGAAGGAAAAGTGATGGACCCTATTTTCATGCAGAGAAATAATATTTAGGTCACAATCGGCATATTGTCTGTTGGAATAATAAATATCTAACTCTCACAACTCCTCTAGAGTTACTGCAGGACTTTAACATGGTATCAGAGCAACCAATATCAGAACTTCCCTCTGTGTGCACATTATCAGGGGTATATCAGGGGCTATATATATATATATATATATATATATATATATATATAGCCCACATGGGCATTTGGCATGCAGGGGTGTGTTGTAATAATAAATATTTAGCCCACAACCCTCACTACAACTCGAGAGTTTTAATACAGTGACATGCAGCCAGTGTTCTAAAAATCGGCCTAGGCGCCCGCCTAGGCGCTAGGCGCCCGCCCACCGCACCGAAAACCCCCTAGGCGGTGGGCTAGGCGGCTAGGCGGGCCCTAGGCGGGCCTAGGCGGTGGATTTTTTGAATTTTTTTGATTTTTTTTTTATTTTGTTTATTCTTAGTTGTATTTTGGATATTTGTTTGGGTTTTAAGATAGTATTTGGATTTTAGAACATTGAAATTTCAAATTTCAAATTTCAAAATTTCAAAATTTTCAAAATTTTCAAAAAAAAAAAATCTAGGCGGCCGCCTAGGCGGGCTAGGCGCTAGGCGGACCTCCGCCGCACCGAGTCCGCCTAGCGATTTTACAACATTGCATGCAGCAGGGGTGTAGTATAGAGCTTTAATACAGTGGCAAGGACTTCAACACTCTTCATATGAAATTTTCTTCTTATGTATAATAACTCCACAATATAAATATATAGACTCTTGGACTGGATCTATAAATATAGACTAAATCTTAAATCTAATAGACCAAAGGTTAGACCCAAATATATAGCAATGACCCAATATTCTGATTTGGCCATAATTCATATTCTTCTACAATAGGCAAGACCATGAAAAACATGTAATATACATAAATTCTAATATATAAGTATTCTTGCAGAAAACTTACCGTCCTTTATTGTCTGTATCAATAATAATACGATTCTTTGAAAGTTGTTCTTGTATAAGAATCACCTAAAAGACATATAGATATCATGTTATTCGTCAAATAAAATATAAGATAATAACATAAAACAACGAGTATACCAAGGCAAATCAAACACATAATCATGAGGTATTAAACATGAACATAACAGAGTCATATACATCAAGAAACGATGCCAAATGAATTAGCGGAAGCAAATTACAGTCAGAACTACATATAAGTTGCATAAGATTGCCTTCACAGTAAAGTACCTTCTCATTTCCTTTGACAATGAAGTAACCACCAGGATCAAGAGGGCATTCACCTGAAATTGTCATTGGCATAGCGATTACAACATGAAGCAAAAATATGAAAAGACATTCAAAAGCTATATGTCAAAAAATGAACTAATACAGTTTGCAGACTAACCAAGTTTTGCGAGTTCAGCTTCATCCTTCCCACTTAACACACAACGAGAACTTCGAAGCATGATTGGAATTCGACCAATAACAAAATTTTCCTAAAACACCATAAAGTAAGATGAACCATCAACCTACAATCAAACTACTGAAAATTGACCAAATGGAATTGCTTGCTAAATAGATTGATATGTCTCATATGCCACTTATCGAGTTTAATTAATACCTGTTGTCGAGTTTCATTTCCTCTGGTGTAGTTGAAATTAACCAAGATAGGTGCAGCATATCTGCATGTTATTAGAAGCACACAACACAAGACATAAGAAATTCTACAAATTACAAACGTCAGAAACTACCATACACAATTCCATATCTAAATCAAGAAATTGATCAAGATTTTAAAACTAAAATCACATAATCCGGCTAAAGCACTCCACAAGAAAAATGGAATATGACTCTAATCCTCAGAATTCGAAGTCATAAGTTTAGACTACGAGTTCATCAAAGAGGTGATGGTTGATTGAGAATCGTAATAATGGGTCAATGTTGTTGGGTGCGTAAAACACTATCACAGAATGTGTATCTTGCTCCCAGATATCTATTTGAACTGGTGTTGTACTGAATTTCACTAGTCTTTCAATAGTTCTCAGTATCTCTAGGACCTGATGTCTATTGATAATTGGATTCCCTTCCTTTTGAGTTGAGAGTGATTGGCGAGTACACATGTTAAGTAATGCTTAGTCAAGAGTGGTCTTCAATACCCAATTGAATGAACCACCAACAACATGAATAATAGAAAGACGGATCCTTTGACCGGTCTATGAACCTATGTGCCTCACATGAAACTTGAAAATTAAGAACTTGAATCATTTGGTTGGCATCGAGGGATGAGGGTCGACAACGATTGCTGAAGAATTGAAACTTGAAAGAGGGTTGAGATATAAAAGAGGATAAAGATGGAATTGTGATAGTAGAAAGTTAAATTGTGCCTGTTGGGTAGTAAAAGTAGAGTGCATGTTATGGATTCATGATTGAGCTAAAATAAAGTAAAACATAAAGTTCATGTTAGGTTTCATGAGACACTGCCTCAATTTGCCATGCAACTCGCGCCATGACACGACTCAGGCGTGCACCTCAATCAAATGCAATGCCACGCGTTTAGCGAGGGGCTTCGGTGTGCCACCTTGCGCCTCGCGCCAGTGGTGCGCGCCTTGATGCACCATTGACAACGTTGTTCCTTCCAGTATTTAGTTGGTTTGTGTTAAAGAAAATAGATATCCCCCTCAACATATATACAGTGATTGCACCACTGATGTCACATAGGCCAACTATTATCTAGTTTGTCTTTAGAACTTTGTACTTCCTACGTGATGCTTGACCTAGAATCTCAATGAAATAAATCGACTCATTTTCAATGTAGCCTCTACTTTTACATCGTACCAAAACCACCATCCTTTCCTAGCTCCCTACTGAACCTATATCCCTTATCGCTCTCTTTGACTCTTCCCTCTCTAAACCTCAAACTTTGTACAAACCCCGTAGCCACCATCTATGTTGCATGAATACGGACACCAACCAACAAGAACACAATACGAATACAGGATATGGACATTTTCAAATAGATTAATACTAGTCATCTACAATGCATGAATATGGAAACTGATATGAATACGGATGTGAGATGGAGACGTACGCCATTTTTCATGTTTGTGCAACATAGGCCACTAGCATGTACATAGCCTCTTCCTCTTCTCCAGACCCTACGATCCAAATCCACTTTTCAAGAGACCTTAATCCCACCAATAAGGGTCTACTTGGTAATGGAGTTTTCACAGGTTTGGGGATGTTTTTGAACCGACCGTTTACGACAACCCTTGCCTGTTAAATTTTTTTGAGGCACTGATTTTGGTCGGGCTCAAAACCCCCACAAGCCGGTGTAATTTAACTTTGTGTGGCTTTATAAACACCCAAAATCGGTGAGTTTTGAGAAATTTTATTGTTTTATTCCATTATATCCTCACCAAAAATATATAATTATAACTACTAATACCCTACCCTATATTTCTCTTCTACTTCTTCCAAACTATAACTAATTTCTCCGTTAAGTTTTTAAAATCTTTCTCTCCTACTTTCAACCAGACGTTTCTATTATTTTGATCAAATATGGACTTCTACTTCCTGATCGAGACGTGGACTTGGTGGCAGCTCCCGTGTTCGAGACCGTTTTGTTTATATATGAACATATAGGTAATTTTATTCACGTAAAACATTCCAGAACCGCTCGTTAATGAATTCCCAAGCATGGGTTGGACTGGTTTAGAAGCTGCTACTTAAAACCACCCAAAATCAAACCCCTCATAACCGCTCGTAACCAGTACTCTAAAAACACCTCATAACCGCTACAATTATCAAGCAGACCCACAGAACCCAGATCAATATCCCCCTTTCCCCAATCAAGATCCATAAGCCTGATAATCTCATTATTTACCTCAAATCCAATTAAGAACCAAAAACAATAAAAAGAAAAGAAAAGAAAAACCATATCTATCTTATCCAAACCGAAGCCCATAAGTTAGATCTCTGCACGGTAAATCGAACAAGACAATTAACCCGGCTAGTGTATGACGGAGCGGACCCTATACATCTTCCCCCTAGTTGTATTACACCAATATACAAACTACAATGCTGAAAACATTGATGTATTTGTGTTCTGGGCGACGTAGGAATGGAGCGGCGGCTTACGTTCGATCGGTGAGGCGGCAGAAGTGAGGTGCCAGGTCCACTGAGGTGGCGTCGGCGTCGAGGGAGGGCTTGCCTACCCGAATGGACGTGTACCTACAACACCAACAAAAGCAAAAACCATTCAATTCAAACCATACCAAAATAATAATAATGATAATGATAATAGCATTCACTCCCCAAAATTCTGACACTCACGTGAGGTGGTAATTGGGATCTCTTTCGAAGACGATCCGGTTGTTGGCCCTCATGATCTTCTGGATCCCCTTCGTCAGGAAGTAATTGTACGACTCTAGGTGCTGCTTCACCAAGCCCCTCACCTATGCAAACAAAAATCAACGATCAGAACAGAAAAAGAGTGCTAAATTCTCAAATAGGTCCCGAGTCCGTGTCCCCGTGGCAGAAACGTGTCGAGTGACAATATATGAGGGAGAGGGAGAGAGAGGGAGAGGGGTGGTGCCTTGAGGAACGCTGGGAGGAGAGCGAACTTGTCGACGGGGGACTTGATCGGCGCGGCGAGCGATTGATAGGACGGGTCCTTGTTCCTCTTCTTCTTCTTCTCCGTCGTGCGGTTGTCACAGGCGGCGAGGGAGTCCATGGGCGCGACGTTGAGTTTATCGGCCATGGCCTCGAACAAGGTTTTAGAGAACGGAAGGGGTTTACTGATGTGAGGAAGCAGAAGAAGAATATAAATTAGGGCTCAAGGTTTTAGAGAATGGAAGGGTTTATTGGTGCGAGGAAGAAGAAGAAGAAGAATATATAGGGCTCCTGTCGAACGGGTCGGGTTCGGATCTAGTAGCCTGTTATACATTATGCTTTCTTTTCTTTTGGCAAATGTTAAAGGCCACCCCCAAATTACTAAGGGCCACCAACTTAAATTTTTTAAAAAATTACAAGTTTGCCATTTTCAAAACACTAAGGGTCACCATCTTCTTCCTTTGTCTTCTTCCTTTGTCTTCTTCCTCTTTTCTCAATCCTCAAACCACTTCTCTCAATCCCCACCTCCATTGTTGTCCCCACCTCCTCCATAGTTGTCCCCACCTCCACCATTGGTCCCCCCTCCTCCATTGTTGTTGTCCCCACCTCTATTGAAGTTGTCTATCTTCGGTAGTTCTCTATCTCTTCTTTTATTTTGTTTTTTTTAATTAGGTTATTGTGTTGACACTCAATCTTTGTTTAGAATTATGGACCAAAATATTGTTGAAGAAGAGATTGGGTCATTCAATCCCATTATGGCTCCCCAAGAACCAACGATTACGTGTGAACCATTGTCGGTAAGTACATGAAATGTCAATTTTTGAGATTTCACACGCCTGTACACAGAAAATACGCATGTACAAAAAGCGGACTGCAGTCCTAGCCTGCAGTCCTGTACAAGAAATGGACTGCAGTCCAGTCTTGCAGTCCTGCAGGCTGGAATAGGAATGGACTGCAGTCCATTGCTGCAGTCCTTTAAAAGGACTGGACTGCAGTCTAGTACTGCAGTCCTTTACAATTTGATTTTGGAGATCTTGTACAATTATAAATTTGATTTTTATTACTTTGCAGGTTGTACATTGTACAGATCTTGTTGTCCAACATAATGTTGACGTAGGACACTTATTCTCAACATCCTCTATATTTCCTTCTTGTGATGCGGCGCTTGGATGGTGTAGAGAAGTTGGACGCCTACATAACATTGTTGTTATCATTGTGAAATCCGAGAGAGGAGATGCAGGATGTAAAAAGTTAGAACTCGGTTGTGAAAGAGGTGGTATTTTTAGGAGCCATAAAAGCGCAAAAGATTCTGAAAGCATGAATCTAAACGTCGTCAAACGTAGAAGAGGAGGGACGAAGAAATGTGGTTGTCCTTTCGCCTTAAAGATTGTATCACGAGGATGTATGACGGATTATACAGTCCAAGTGAAGAATGGAAATCACAATCATCCTATTGCCGACACACTCGTGGGTCATGCTTACGCCGGAAGATTGAATAGTGATAAGAAGATGCTAGTTAAAAAACTAGCCACTAGCGGAGTTGCCCCTAGACAGATTCACACAGCCTTGCGACAAGAAAACGTCGACACGAAGTCGACACTAAGGACCATCTACAATGCCTTAGCCGGAGCAAAATCTGATAAAATGATGGGAAGAATGGCGATGCAGCAACTGATAAAGTTGCTTTCCGATAGTCACTATGTCCAGTACAGTAGAAGACACCCAGATTCACAAGAAGTTCTTTCAATCTTATGGGCTCATCCTGATTCAATACACTTGGCTAGGTCCTTTGCCGACGTACTGATCCTTGATTGCACGTATAAGACAAATAAATACAAGATGCCACTTTTTCATGTCGTCGGATTCACCTCAACGGGGAAAAGTTTCACAGTCGCATTCTGTTTCATGAAGAGTGAGACTATTGCGGATTACACCTGGACGATGATGAGAGTCAAATCACTTTACAATGAACAAAAAGAGCCCTCCATTTTTGTTACAGACAGAGAATATGCACTAATGAGTGTCGTGGATGCGATATTTCCTACCGCACAAAGAATCTTATGTAGTTGGCATATAAATCGAAATGTTCAATCACAGTGTAAGCTAAAGTTCAAAAAGGTGGATGGAAAGCTCGATAAGGCCCACTTTACTGAATTCTATAAGGATTGGGAACTTGTGTGGCGGGCCACTACCATAGACAGTTACGACACGGCATGGTACTTGTTCAAGGAGAAGTGGGGGCCGAGTAATCCGGCATGTATATCTTACATCAACGATACTTGGCTAGAACCACATAAAGAGCAATTTGTTTTAGCGTGGACCAACAAGTTGAAGCATTATGGCACAACCACTACAAACCGAGTCGAGGGAGCGCACTCAAGTTTGAAGAAACGTCTTCGGTCATCGCTTGGTAATTTCGTGTCTGTTTGGGAAGCGATGGATATGATGATATCGTCCGCCCTCCACGAGATTAAAGCATCATTTGAGATGAGTCTCAATATTACAAAACATGATCATAAGAAAGAACACATGTTGGATGCCTTAACTCACGAAGTGTCCCACAAAGCGCTGGGATTACTAATGGAGGAGATTGAGAGGGCTAAATTCGTTGGTTTTGATCCTGATGTTTGTGGTTGTGCATATCGCCATTCTCTCGGCCTACCGTGTGCACATGAAATCAACTTGTATCGACGTAAAGGAAGACCAATCCCGGTAGACGATGTCGATCAACGGTGGAGACAACTGTCAATTATGCCTCCGGTTGCTCTTGAAGATGACTTCTACTCTCTGTCGCAGGTGAAACTGTTCCACGCTAGATGGTGCGCCTCACTTGGACCAGAAAGACAGTCTTTCGAGAACCAAATACATGAACTTGCTAACCCATCATCTACTCGATTGCAAGAGCCATCCGTTGTTTCCGCTCGTAAGGAAAGACCACAGACAAGACTGACTAGCGCACAAAAGAAGAAGATGCAGTCTACTCAGAGAAATCCATCCTCATTCGAGCATGTTGATCGAATGTTTCAGAGAGCAGAAGCTAGCTTACCTTCTACTAGGTCTCAGAGGAGTAAGTTGTCCGTTTGTCGGAGGAAACAAAAAATAGTCGATGATGTTCCCGCTGACGGAGTTGAGAAACACTTACCTTCTGCTCTTGGCGTCTACAGTGATGCATTTTCGCTTGAGATACGTCACTATATATGGGTTATTGATGATGTTCCCGCTGATGGACATTGTGGATTTCATGCTCTTGCCCGACACCTTGGGTATTGTCATAAAGAATGGTGGAGACAAGTACGAGCCGAGCTTCATTCAGAGTTACAGTTACATCTTCCATTGTACACCAAGTTACTCGGTATCGAAATGGTTAGTTCTTTGTTAACGAGCCTTGTTTGCAATGAGACCGTTTGTGGAAAAGCAAACTACTTATCCGTCCCTTCCGCTGCATACCTGTTTGCTAATAAGTATAGTATACCATTAGTACTTCTTTCACCTAACAATAACAATACCTTCTTTCCAATGTGCCATCCGCCGGACAACCACGTTCGAACTACTCTTCCTGCAATTGGCCGTGTCGGAGAACACTTTGTCATTCCCAGATTTATTGGACATGCTCCTATTCCCCCACCAGCGAGTTCTTGGTCAAAGCATGCACCAGCTGAAGCGATCGGTTGGATGATTCCTTATTTGGGCGCAATAAATGCTTATAAGAGTTTGATGAAGATCGAGGACCCCGAAATCAGGCCCGCAGACTATTTTGATGTTGTAATTGAATGAATGTGTATTTTCTTTTTTCTTTTGGGTTATAGTGAGGCCCCGAAATCAGGCACCTGAAGCTACTATGTTGGATTGCTACTGTTTTGGAAAGGTACTATGTATTTTCTTTTTTCTGGAAGATTTTGGGTTATGTTGGAAAGCTACTGTTTAGCTTGCTTTAGTGCTTGAGTGTTTTAGCTTTCCCCATTTTGTGGATCACTACTATGTTGGAAAACTTCAGTTGTGTATCACTACTATCGTATCGGTATCGGCCGATACTTTAAACCATGGCTATTAGCTTATAATTAATGATGTTCTAATCCAACATTTCATGATTTTGATTTTGATTTATGTTTTATTTGTGCACTTCTAATGAAGCTTCAGTTGACAGAAGTTTCAGTTGAGGACTGCAGGCCTAGCCTGCAGTCCCAAGTTGACAGAAGCTCAGGGAGGAGGGAATTTGAAAAAAAATGATGGCTACAGTGACTGCAGGCCAAGCCTGCATTCCCAAGTATATTGAGGACTGTAGGCTAGCCTGCAGTCCCAAGTTGACAGAAGCTCAGGGAGGAGGGAATTTGAAAAAAAAGGATGGCTACAGTGACTGTAGGCCAAGCCTGCAGTCCCAAGTATATTGAGGACTATAGGCTAGCCTGCAGTCCCCAATTGACAGAAGCTCAGGGAGGAGCTCATTTGAACAAAAAAGGATGGCTACAGTCGCGCAATTTCCTACCCTGCACAATGGTAAACATATATTAGTTAAGATAGTCACACAACATATGCTAATGAATGGATCACTTGCCATTTTCTGCACAGCGGCGTACAACGCTTCCTTGGTCGGGATAGGAGTTTTTAGGGATGGCCCGGGCTTGTCTGGATTGGTCAGCATAGTCATGCCAACGTACGCATGATGCTGCATGTAATCGTCGCTACAATCGTACATCTCGCCCACCGGCCGACGATCGGAATTGTGTAACAAATGACTTTGCCACTCCACAAAAGAAGCCGGTAGTGCATTGAACTTTGGTTGATAGTATGTTTGGGCCTTATCCCCCTTTGAAGCCTTCACCACCTTGAGAGTGTCCCGCGGGACCGTCTGTATGTAACCAAACTGGCGAAGCACTCGGTTCGGCATATATGGTTCCTCAATGTCATGACAGGTAAGCATCCCGTGGAACAGAGCAACTTGTTGCATGGGTCGACTCTGTCTCACATCACGGTACGGATCCCATACTATCTGTAGATGACAATTACAACATTAATGCGGTGACCGACGGTAAGTAAGATAAGTAAATTTTTTACCTCTTCTTTATCAATACAAGACAGCGCATTCCGCAAGGCATGTAATGCGTCTGGTTTTTTGGTGTCGGATGAGTTGGATATGTTTTGTTTCCATCTGCACATCCTGGGCAGACGCTCATCGTAGTTTCCGACGACTGATGCACGTTTGAGCGTCGGAAAGTGCTCATAAATCCATGCCTTGATGAAAACATTAGGAAAGTTAACAACGCTAGAAAAGTTAACAACATTAATGCAGTGACGGACGGTAAGTAAGATAAGTATAAACTAATAAAGAACTTACATGAAGTAAGGTCTGGCATCCGGCAATAGTCTTCGAATTGACACGAGATGCCGCCCCAAGCTCGCGGTATAGGAATACAAGAAGCCCGCTTCCCCAAGAAACCTCTCCCAGGTTATTCATATTTCTGAAGTCCAAAAGATACCTCGAATTTATCGAAGTTCCAGACTTATCTGTGATGCCGACACATCCAAGAATAAACATTAAGTATGCACGGGCGAGCCTATTCGCATCATCAGCAACCCCGGGCACGCTAGCCAATGACTCCAAAAATTTCAGAGGAAGAGATTGCCCCTTCTTGAAACCTTCCAGAGATGTAAATGCCGACGGCTCTAGTCCGAGGGACTCGACGACCAGTGAAACCATCTCATCGTACCAATTGAAGGCCATCTGCTCTTCATTGTCGCTCTCCCACGGACGACCATCCACAGGAACACCCAATATTTGATAAACGTTATCAAGAGTAATCGTCATCTCCCCCCACCGAAGATGAAAACTATTCGTCTCCGGGTGCCAACGCTCGACAAATGCAGAGACTAGAGCGTTGTCGACCGTCTGATAGCTATATTTTGCCAAATAATGCAAGCCGGTAGGGGCAATAAGGGCCTTGACGTCGTTTGAGAGGTTGTCGTACGCCCAAGAGCGACATTTCGTGCCGTGATTGATAGGTCTTAGGACACGCATATGGGCCTATTCCAATATTTAAAGAACAAAGTGTCAACATAATTTGTAACTTGATAATGAATACAATACTAGCACTATAGGGCAGGGCGTTGTACTTACAGGTTCATTCCAAATTTTGTATGCAATATGGTGCTCTATTGATGTTAAGATTGTGCACCCAATTGGACGTGGATCGCCCTCACTCTCGGGAGACGAGGGTTGAGATGAGGGTGGGGATGATGGTCCAGCTCCTTCATCCCCTTGATCATCCACCGGTGGTACGTACTCCTCAACGGAGCTAGATGAAGAACTAACAAAAACCTTTTTCTTTGAAGCCACCCTCTTCACTCTGCCTCGACTCGTAGCCGGTTCAGTGTCTATAACTAGAGGTTTCTCGGCATAACGCACTAATTGGCGTGTTTTTCGTTCCGACGCTGTCGGACGCTTTCTCTTGGGATCTTCTTGCACTAATTGGCGTATTTTTCGTTCCGACGCCGTCGGACGCTTTCTCTGGCCACCTTCCTCCCCGCGACTACAATGGCAAGAAGTAATGCAAAATTATAGCAAAAAATAAAAATAAAAATAAAAATAAACAAACTCCCTGCAGTCCTAAGTCGATTGAGGACTGCAGGTCTACCCTACAGTCTCCAATTGACAGATCTTCTTCCTATTTTTTCTCAAATAGATGGCGTGACTGCAGGCCAAGCCTGCAGTCCTAAGTATATTAAGGACTGCAGGGAAGACTGTAGGCACTACGGTCCTCATAAATACGACGCGCGAAATTTCAAAATTTGTATAGAGCGAAAAAAGAAGGAAATGTAGCCATACCTAGCTTGAGAATGTTTTTGGCGACCCATGAAGAATGACGGGGAGATTTTCGAGTATCTCGAGGCTGTCGGCTCGATGGATGGTAGAGAGCGGAGAGAGGGAGGTGATTTTGAGGTGGAGGGGGGCTGTCGGAGGGGGGAGGGGATTTCGTGGAGAAGGAGGGGAGGGGGGCTGTCGGAAAGGGGGAGAGGACTTCGTGGAGGAGGGGGGAAGGGGGGGGCTGTCGGAGGGGGAGGGAATTTCGTGGAGGAAGGGGGAAGGGGGGCTGTCGGAGGAGGAGGGGACTTCGTGGAGGAGGGGAGGGGACTTCGTGGAGGAGGGGGAGGGGACTTCGTGGAGGAGGGGGAAGGGGGGGCTGTCGGAGGGGGAGGAGACTTCGGGGAGGAGGGGGGAGGGAATGAACGGGAAAGTATGAAGGGGGGGGCTGTCAGAGGGGGGAAGACTTCGGGGAGGAAGGGGGGAGGGAATGAACAGGAGGGGAAAAGGAGGAGGGGCGGGTGGGTTTTGTTTTCTTTGGTTTTTTTTTTTTTTTTTGGGTAGCCCTTAGTGAAATGATTCATTTTAGGTTGCCCTTAGTAAAAATATAAGTGTAGGATGGTTGCCCTTAGTAGATTGGTGGCCCTTAGTAATTTAGGGGTGGCCTTTAACATTTGCCTTTCTTTTCTTTCTGAGGGAAAATGGATTTTATTGATACTCATAAAACTGAGAGACCGATACATTACGCTTTCTTTAGGGGGGGGATTTGGATTGGTTTTTTCTAAGGGCACTACCCTTTTTGCTAGGGGCTAGCCCAAAAATGTTTCAAAATATTACAAGTTTGCCATCAATTTTTTTTACTTGGGGCTAGCCCAAGCAAAGGTATAAATACCAACTTTTGTTTTCTTTTTCTCTCTCCCTCTACTCTTTTCTTTTCTCCCTCAACTCTTTTCTTCTCTCCCTCAACTCTAGGTCAAAGAATTTAACCCCAAATTTTTTCCCAACCTACATTTTCTTTAAATTTTTCTCTCAACTCTAGGTCATTGATTTTTATCCCAAAATTTTCCCTCAACTCTAGGTCATTGACTTCTCTCATGTATTAGTAAGTCATCGAATTAATATATGTTTAATATTGTAAACATGAATTTCACATATAAAAAGTTGAATTATGTGTTTAATGTAGAAAAATATTGAACATGGAATAACCGGGATCATCAAATGTTGTATACTCTCTTCCCGCCACGTCCGAAGAACACTTTGATGCATCGAAAAAATCGGGTTGTGACACAGAGGACTGTCACCTGTCTGGCAGTCCCGATCATAGATTAGGACTGCCAGAGAGGTGGCAGTCCTTCACATATGTAGGACTGCCAGGGGCCTGACAGTCCTACATATGTTTTTTTGTGATTCTAAAATTTCGGAAGGCCGTCTAACGGTGAAGCGGTTAATCTCAGGCTCCTCGAAAATACGCTCATTTTGTGTCACGCCCCAGAACCAGAATACTGGAGAGCGGGGGCAGACATAGCCAGCTACGTATATTGAAATAGAATACATCTCAACTATACGGTCACGGCTGTCTAGATATGAGGGTTTACTACAAGCCATCAGTCTCTTAAGGTCAAGCCTATTATCTCAATCTCAAGCAATTAACAGAGTTACAAGATATTAGAGCATCAAATATATATATATATATAAGGCATCCCAAATATTACATATTGGATGATCATGAAGCTAGTCGTACAAAATGATGGGACTAGCAAGAGTTCAGTCATACATGATCAATCCTAGGATTTGTTAATCATGCTTACAGCCCGTAGGCAGACAGTAAGTAATGTGCATCGAGCTAACAGGTGCTCGTCGGCTAAACGCCTCAAAAGAATAAATTTACATATAAGTGGGTGAAACAAAAAGAAAAACCCACTCTTGGCCCGGGTTCCGTCTAGTTGTCACCATTGGGCTGGAAGCTCGGTAGATCCTCGGGAGCTGCTCCGAAATCTGGCCACACAAAACCAGCTGGGTCAAACCCCAGAAAGAGCAAGTGCCACAAAGGAGGCCACAAATAAGAACAAAAGCCAGCATATCAGAACATAAAGAATAAAAGAAAGTACAAGTAGTAAGGTACACAGGGCGATAAATGACTAGGGACGCGGAACCATTCCGGGAGCCAGGTTACAATCCTTAAACCAGACAAGGACCGGGGTTGTAACCCTTCGCCTGAATAGCTCACTGTCTCTACTCATTTATCGTTAAGATAAGTAAAACAAACATGCTCAGGAGATAGCAGGTACTGGAGCTAGACAAGACTTAGACAGAGCTGGACACCATTCATTCACAATCGGCCAAGCAAGTACTACGGCTTACTACTTTAACTAACTAGGGTTATCACAAGCCTAATTACTAACAAGATGCAAGTGAGAAACTCCCAGTCCCAAGCCCTGCAGACTATCCAGTTATCCTTCCGCGGGTTGAGAGTTATAGGTGGGTACATTGCCCGGGAGACAAATGTACCCTTAGGTGACTTAGAGGGTGCAACACATGACAGTGTGCTGGAAATATGCTCTACTCGTCGGCAAGCTACAAATCCATTAAAGCGTCCAGATAACGAGATTGCCTGTGACTGGGAATTCTCCATGTTCTAGTTTGATCTAATAATTAGCCTAATCCAATTTAGCGCGAGTCCCTGGCCGTGGTACCCAGGAAGTCACGTCCTAGACATGATGTAATACAAGACAAGTGGATTGTACAAGCAAGCAAGCAGGAACACCCACGGTGTCAAGTTGATTATACGAGTTAATTACAAGTTACAAGTCAAGTCAAGTCAGGAGTGCGCCGCCACGGGCCACTATCAAGTTATCAAGATAAATCATGTCAGGGTGCTTGTTAGGAGTGCACCACTACGGGTCACTGTCATGTTATGCTAGTTCCTTGTCATACCATGCCATGTACAAGAGACATTCCAAACATATTAAGTAAAATCAAGTTCATGACAAAAGACGTAAGGATATAAAATGGGCGTAAAATATCTAATACAATATCAATATATATAGGACTATAGAAGAGCCAGGCTTAAAGAAAATAAAACCAAATCTCCAAGAGCTAATGGTTTGCGCAAGGGGTCAGGGGGTTGGATTGCGCAGGAGTCAAGTGCGCCAGGAGGCCAACTGCGCAGGGTGAGCTGCGCAGGGTACCAACTGCGCAGGAGTGAGCTGCGCAGGGTACCAACTGCGCAGGAGTGGATGGCGCAGCAGATGGATTGCGCACAGGAGGATTGCGCAGGGGTGGATTGCGCAATGGTCGATAGCGCAGGGGTTACTTTGCGCATGGCTGGCTTGCGCATGGCTAGCTTGCGCTAGCGCAATCCAGCGCAGCGCAAAGCACTGGCCAAGTGATTGCGCAATCGGCCATGCGCTAAGGAGCACAGGCCGGGGGTGCGCAATCGGCCATGCGCTAAAAAGCGCAAGGCAGAGGGCTGTTCTTCATGGCCGAGAGCAAGTCCAAGAACACCAAGAACTTCAATTCTTCATAACTTAGCCAAATTAAAACCAAATCTAGATTTTCAAAGTTCTAACTTGAGTAAAATCGAATTCTCTTCCACATGGAAGCATCAAAACATACAAAAATCAAAGTTAAATAGATCAAAACCATGTAAATCCGAAAATAGTAAAAACCTAGATCTAGAACAAAGGAAACTCCAAATCACAAAATGTCAAGTTCTAAAGTTGTTCCTCATGGCCTAATCTAGCTAATGGACAAATAAAAAGTGGTGCTTATTTGATGGCAAGGTGCACTTGCCTAATGGGTTGGGGAGTTGTGTGTGGAGGAAGGAGAAGAAGAAAATTAATGGAGAGTAAAGAGGAGAGAGAAAGGTTGGTGGAGATATAATGAGGGTGGTTGTGGTGTGTTGAGGGAGGAGTGTACGTTAAAGTGTTCCACTCATGATGAACCAAACCAAACCAACTTCCACAAAATAAAACCAAGCCATGGTCCAAAACCCATTTACGAGAAACCAAAATCCGCAAGTCGAGAAAATTAAAATACGTGCCAAAATCAAATACGAGCATAAATACGCAATACAGGAAATGGGGGTGACATTTTGCGACAAACCGGGCCTCGTTTCGACCTCCCAGTCAAAAGTTATGGCCCTCCAAAGTTTCAACTGACCATAAAATGCAGGAGAATGACCATTCTCCGTGTAAATTAACACGGAGAATGGCATTCTCCGTGTTTCTAACACGGAGAATGGACATTCTCCGTCTTAATTTACACGAAGAATGGTCATTCCAGTGTTAAAACGCAGGAGAATGACCATTCTCCGCCTTAATTTACACGGAGAATGGCCATTCTCCGTGTAATTTAGCACGGAGAATGGTCATTCTCCGTGTAATTTATACGGAGAATGGTCATTCTCCTGCGTTTTAACACTGGAATGGCCATTCTCCGTGCTAAATTACACGGAGAATGGCCATTCTCCGTGCTAAATTATACGGAGAATGGTCATTTTTCCGTGCTAAATTAAGAGTTTTCAGTTGAGGAGCTCCTCACAGAGTTTGATAGGTAGGACTGCCACCCCCTGGCAGTCCTACATTGAATTAGGACTGCCAGGGTGCTGGCAGTCCTAATTCAATGTAGGACTGCTAGGGGGGTGGCAGTCCTGATACTGGATCAGATAGCCTTCTGCTTTGACGCAGTGGGTCGTATTCTTTTGTTAGCGACCGGTGGGCTACATGACAACATACAGTTATTAAATAATAGAAACAGAAATATGACATGCAGTTACCCCCCGCATATGAGCATCATGCAGTTACCCACCCCCATATGTCATTACAGTAGGACTGCCAGGCATGTGGCAGTCCTAATGTAAATCAGGGCTGCCATAGTCCTGGCAGTCCTCTTTCACAAAAGTACTGTCAGGACTGTGGCAGTCCTGATTTACATTAGGACTGCCACATGCCTGGCAGTCCTACTGTTATGAGACCCGAACTGCCAAAACGAGATGCTAGTTTGTCGTGTTCTAGGGTTAGGGTTTCAACATAAAATGTGGGTTTCTTGTGTTTGAAAATTAGGGAAGAGAACCATAAAGAGATTCTAAACCTATTTTATCAAAACTTTTTCAAGAATTAAAAATATTCTAGGGTTTTGAATAGAATGTACAAAATTCTCGAAGAAATTAGGAAAGAACGTACCTAGATTCTGGTTTCTTTGACTCGCGTGTCATCTCTTCGAATCTACGAAGGTTGTGGAAGAAATCTTGGTGGAGGAATTGGGATCGTGGAGTGGTGGAGAAGAAGAAATTAGGGTTTTAGGAGAGGGAGAGGGAGAGAGCTCTTTTTTTCTTCTTGAGGAGAGAGAGTGTAGAATGACAAATGAAATAAAATAAAGGGTTTGGAGGGTTGGGCTGCCCCCTAGCAAATTTTGGGTGCCCCCTAGTAAATTCTCCACCTTCTTGGACTGCCCCCAAGTAAGTGATGCCCCCAAGCAATTTTGGTAGTGCCCTTAGAAAAAATCTTTGGATTCGGACCTTATTTTCTGAAATACTTTGATCCCTTCCTCTCTTTTAATTTGGTCCCAGTCCAAGTTAAAAAAAAAATAGTTCACGACTAAAGGGAAAGAAATGAAAATGTACCTCAAGTACATATTGTGATATGCAGGTATATTCCACTTCGAAGAAAAAGTTTTTATGGATACTACTAAAATTATATATATATATATATATATATATATATATAATTTAGGTATTTGTTATAGATATACGTCTAGGTAGTTAGATAATATCATGTAGTTAAGCTATTTGTTAGAAGGAAAAAAAAATTCTTAATTTGTAGTTCTAACGGGCTTTTAGAAATTTAGACTAATTTGTAGTTACGTTTAAAAGTTAGCTTTTGAATTATTTTGTATATATTTTTATTAATTAATTGAGGATATATATAAAATTTTAAAAGTTTTTAGGCTTATTTTTGTGCCATTTTATAGCCGTCTTATAATAAATTATCTTCTAATAAATTATCTTCGTTGTCTTATTGTATCGGAGTAGAGGTTGCTTCCCAAGTTTCCACTTTATTTCATTTTAATTTTAATTTTTATTTTGTAACATTCGGTTTTTCTAAATAAATAAAAAAATTACTTTTTTTTTTATTTTTTTTTATCTTTTCCTTTTTTAAAATTTTTTAATTTTTTTATTGTTTTTTTTCCTTTTTAATTTTATTGTTTTCTAAAAAATGTAAATATAATATAAAAAAGTTCTAAAATAATATTTTAAAACCTTTTTATGCCTTTTAAATTTATTTATTTATTTTATTTAAACTTTAATTGTATTACAAACTCAGTTATATTACATTTGAATACAATTGGTGTTATGATTACAATTTACATGTCCCAACAATACATGATAATGTAATTGTAGTTCATTTATATTACAATTAAATTACAAAGAACAAACCCACAATACATGATAATGTAATTGTAATTCATTTATATTACAATTAAATTACAAAGAACAAACCCAGCCTTACATTGGATGGACTACTCACGGAGAAAATGCTAAGATTCCATTTGGTTCACTGTAATATAATCGTAATCGCTATGTAATCAAAAAAAATATATATATATTTAATTACATTGCGATTACGATTAAATTATAGTGTACCAAACGTGGCCTTCTGGACGCGCTTTCCATCATCAACTAATTCCGAACCATAAACCTAACCCAAGATCTCAAAACCTGAGTTTTAAGATTTTAAGAGAGGTATCGACTATTAAGATTAAAATCATATATTAAAAGACCACTACTGCAAGGTTAAGAAAATCACACATTTGCGATGATCAAGGGTCGGTATCCAGCTGCAGCAGGCATTGAATCTAACCTGAAACATAAAATATTAGCTGTGTCCAAACTTTTGCATCATATGGTATGTTATTATAACAAAGTTAGACCATTCTTTATCACATTCGGGTGACAGAACACCACATTAGACAGTTTTGAAACAGCTAATTTCTTGATGAAGACTATCAAGAACGCAGGACCTGAACTGTCTGAGTATAGAGTTTATTCAACAGAGAAAATTGGCTATATGGGCATTCACATCCAAACCTAGAAGACTCCAGCAGATGAACCTCAAGGTCAGAGAGCGGTCAGGAGGTTGCACCATAAACATGGATTCTCTCCTCGATACGGATACTGCAGCAGGGGCAAGTAGTCTTCCCCCTTCTTTCATGGTCCTCATTGCAACTTGTGCACACAACCTGATGGGCACAGGGCAGGAAAACCACGGAGACCTCGTCCTTCATGCAGACCACACACTCCCTGTTGCGATTTGCCGTCTGAGATGAGTCCTTGGGTTTATTAAAACCTTGACCCAACTTTACATTGGTTTCTTTGGCGGGCTTTGAGATCTCCGAATCGCCTGTGCTCAAAGTGGTTGGGGACGGAGGAGGAGGCAGGGTTGGGCTTGCGGAAGCTCTGAGACGTAAGAGCTCTTCTTCAAGCCTATGCATGTCATCCTTGTGGCGCTGGAAGTCTATTTCAACCTTCCTCCGCAACGCCTCGTGCTTTCTCTTAATACTAGCATCTGCTGCTTCCTTGGCTCTGCGTTCCTCCTCCACCAGTTGGATGGCTTGTTCTTTGGCCTTTGTTTCTTGTCTCCATTTTACCTGCAAATTTCAGAAAGGGCGAGTGAGAGAAGAACGAAAGAGATCTTCGGATACTGAGCTAATATGTACCAATATCACATGAAAACATGTGTCCTCAAAATTTACACTTGTATTCCTCAAAACAATATAAAATATCTTATAGACAAGGCAGACATTTTAAAATAAGAGATGCAGAATTCAACATGTGAAGGTTTTGAAAAGCAGTGATGTAATAATTGAGATTAGTGTCTGATTCAGTTGTCTTTGATTGATTAGAACAAAGACGCCACGAAAATTCACCTTCCACAGACGCAGATTCAAACCTATGAGCAACTCATCCTCATTATAATTTAATCCATAAGTATGTTAGTTAAAGTGCCCTACTTTAGTAACAAAATTTTCATATTTGAAGTTAGAAGAGCATAACCTGCTAGCAAGATTGCAAATATCATCAGGTTAAGTTCAATGCTACAATAAAAATCAATAGCAAGAGGAAAGCTATACAACCTCAAGAATATAAATTGCAAGCTAAACTACTATCAAGGTTTCTAAACGTGAACAAACAACACCGAGGTTAAAATAGTTTTATGGTGTTAGAACTAGTATTGCAAGGGAAAAGGAGTGTGAACAGCTCAAATTGCTTGTGATCTTTTGTGATGTCATATGAACCAAGGTTGGTTACATTTGTTTGCTCTTTGCATCCTCCTTGGTCAAAATAGAAGTCGTCATGTTCAAACCCCACGATGTGCTAGCTATAATGCGAACGTAATCAGACTTGCCTCAACGCAATAATAAGAATCATAGGCAGGAAAACTCACAGAAACTCACCATAACAAGCTCTATATCATAACTTCACTGTCCATGATTTTTTGACAGAAAAGGTTATACTAAAATAATAGCTTCCCAAAATATTTGGCTATGTAGCAAACTTGTTAACCATGGTCAGAGTATATGACAAGAAGGTACCTAAGTGATTTGGTCCCGTATAGCTTTGCTTACAGCTGCTCTTTATTTTGTCCAAAAATGTTGACATATTAGGGAATCAGGGTAGTATTTAATTGAACATATATCTTCTTCCTTTTTTGCGTTGAGGTTGTAGTGCCCTGCTCCTCGCGGTCCACTATGTAATACCCACGGCTTGTTGACTCGGTCTTGACTGAGTATTAGGAAAAAATTTTTGCCAGTATCGATTAATCACGGATGAAATGCAATGAACCTTTCCAACTGATGGATCGGCTTCTATTAAAATGAGTCCAAGAGTTCTCGTTAGATGTTTTCTTTCACTGCTTAATTTTGATGAATGCATTTTCGTGTTGGTTTTCGATGATCGGTTTTCATTTTCGCTTTCATCGCATTTGCATTCATTCTGAATGTTGAGAGAAAGATATCAAGTGTGCTACTCAAATGTTGGTACCAATGTAGGACGCATAGGCGGTGCATGATCGGTGCGTTAAGTTCCTCCTCTCAAATAAGATTCAATCTTGGTGAGTTGCTTTGACCGGACTAACATTTATCTCCATGCCCTAATTAAAATGATCTCTAGTCCACTCTTTTGTTGCGTCCCTCTAATCAAAGATACCGAAAACAACAAAAGATAAGAATAAGAAATGAATCACATGCTAAATCTTATGACTGTTGCCTTATCTGTTCCAAAATGAATGATTACATGTTTCCTTACAAGAATACTTATCTGCCAGACATGTATAGAAGCACTTATACATGTTGAATTGAAAGAGAACTGAATGCTAAGTGAACGACCGAATGAACGAGGCACGAAATGAACGTATCGTTAACTGTTGCACCGTTAAGATTTTATCTGATAGAACGAATAGTTCATAATTGGTCTTGGACAACTTGTACACAAGGTAATAGTCTCTCGACGGTTCCTGGGACACCGGAAATCGATCGGCCTAGGAGAGATTGTAATAGCACCCTGAGGTGAATGCTAGACCTCGCGAACAAGGGGATGTTGTGTCTATTAGCGACGAGCTGAACCAAGAGTCCCAGCGGCTAATCATGGAAAATGATCCATTGACCACTATGTAGTTCGGTGCATGCATATGAACAGATTTTATTGCAAGACCTAACACTGAATAAAGAGATGGATAATATATTTTATTGTTATGCAAATTGTGCTAATCCTTGTCTTGTACAGGGATGGACCGACGACCGTAGGTAAGATTCACAATATAAGTGATAATCTCTTGTTTATGTTTCTTATCATGAATTGCTTAAAAAGAAACTAGACAAATAGAAAGATCACTAGTAAATAACTGTCAGCTTCACATGTTGATTTAGTGCAGATTTATGTGAGTTCGGCCATAACCGCTCACCAGTACATGTTGCGTACTAACCCACGTTGTGGGCATCATTTCAGATAGCAAGAAGATTGGAGAATTTTGAGAGACGCTGGAAACTTGTCCAATCCAGTGAAACATTGTTCGATCGCCTCAAAACTTTCTACTTTCAATTCAGCAAGTTTTCTTTTGAAGGTGTCTTTATCTTATGAAATAAAGGGATATGATGCATGGGCATTGTGGCTATTTTCAAAAAGAGTTTCAAAGAGAAATATGTAAGCCAAGCTATGGCATTTTGAGTCGCAAAGCAATGTACTTGTATTCATATCAAGTTATCAATAAAAAGAAGTGTTGTTATTTCAAATCTATGCGTCAAATATTTGGTTTTCTGCAATTAAATGTTTTGTTTGTGTTGTGTTTTGCTTTGCCTAGTTGTATTGTACAGGTACTGGCCTTGTGCAAGCACAACTTAGACTTGCACGACATCACGCCCTAATGAGGACGAACGGTCCCGTACAGGTCAAAGCGAGGACGAACGATCCTGCGGGATCGGGACGTGACAGAGGCCAGGGATCGAAGCCATGGTCTCTCCAATAACCCACACCAGCCCCAATGGCTAGGCCACCCAACATATACCCAGTTATGTTTTAGTTATAAAGCAGTGTATCTCTATTACATTAATGCAGGTAGTAAAACCACTTTAACCAAGCACATTCACTTTTATCCAAAAATGAACAGCTCACACATTGTGTCAGACACTACAGAACACTCCAAATACACTGGCACATGACAAATTAGGTACAGTTTCTGACATGAGCATTTATATACCTATCAATTTATATCCATTAATTGCTAGAAACATATAAATTCTACCTTTAGGTAGAATTGCTGACATGAGCATTTATATACCTATCAATTTATCATCCATCAATTGCTAGAAACATTAGAAGTTCTACGTTTACAATGGTCTAGTACTCTACTATCATTTTCAAAACCTTTTTTTTGTCTATTCTACCTTTTTCTTTAAATTTTAAAGTCATGCAATAATGAGGTTTAGCAGCTATTTAATCCTTAATTTTCTCTTTTACTTATTTCTAAGGGTGTTATGGAGAGTTTTAAACTACTAAATTAAAACTGCGCGCCAAGAGCCAACCTTTTAGAAAATCAAGCCCATAACAGAGGCAATCATGACTCGTATCTTCTGCTTCCATTTGTGAAACTGTGAAAGGCTTATCCTCAAAGAGCTAATTAAAAAATTGTGATCTCCAAAAGCACTAACTCATGCTATCATGCAATGTGAAGTTTACCCCTAACACAAAGATGACTAGAACTTCATTAGCAAGGCCTCACATCTCTTTAAGTTTTCAAATAAGAAGCTTAACTCTATACCAGCCCTTTGACGCTTTCAATTCTATAGCCTAATTTACAAACTATTTGTTTCTGCATTATTTGGCGGGCAGCAATGCCAAGGCAAGCTCATAGAATTGTCATTAGACTGAGGTGGCTATCAAGATAGATATAAGAAAAGTAGGGGAAAGAGTAATCATAACATATGGAGGGAATTCAAGAAGTAACATGGATTGCCTATGACCCAACAAGTTGGTCGGGGTTGCTAACCCATAGAAAATTGACAGACTTTAAGGGAGGCAGAAGGCCAATCACCAAAGGCTATGTTCTTTCCCTAGCTCGATACCTTCTCCTTCCTCCGGGCGCCTCTTGCTAATTGAAAGCAAAATATTTCACTGCCATGAAGTTCATCAAACAAGGTTCACAAAATTATGATTTTGGCTACGTAGCAAACTTGTTAAACCATGTCAGAGTATATGCCAAGAGGGTACTGTAACCTGATTTGTTCCTGTATAAATCTTTGGTTACAGATTCTCTTTATTTTCTTCAAAATTGAAACATATTATGGTATCGGGTTTTTAATTGAACACCTACATATAATTCTGTTATTATTACAAAACAGCATATTTATAGTACATTAATGCAAGTAGTAAAAGCTAGCATTCACTTTTACCCAAAAATGAATAGTTCACGGCTAGGCAACTCTAAAACACCACATGAATACTCCAAAATACACTAGCACACGCCAAAATAGGTAATGTCCAACATGAGCATTTTATCAACCTATCTATCATCTGACAATTGCTAGAAACAAAGAAACTTTACTTTTACAATGGCTACTGCTCTACCAATTCAGAACTGTATCTTTATATTCTAACCTTCCTCTTATAATTTCAAAAGTCAAAACCGATACTGATATTTGGCAGCTATTGCACCCGAATTTTCTTTTCTTTTTTTTCCTTCATTTCCATTGGTGTCATGGAGAGTTTAAGACATACTAAAATGTTTATTGATTAGAAGGGCGTTGGCTACTAAAATTGGAAGCATTTATCAAAAGACTGAAAAGTACTTAAATATTGCAGCATTAGCCAGCCTTTAGAAAATCAAACCCATATCAGAAACAATCATGACTTCATTTGTCAAATGTCCATCTTCCATGAGCTTATATAATTTTGAAGAAACAATCATGACCCATATACTGCTTCCATTTGTCAAAGGCTTATCTTCAATGAGCTTATATAATTTTGAAAGCTCCAAAAGCATTACCAAATACAAAAGCATAGCACAGAAAGCTCAACAATAAAGATGACAAAAATTTTATTAGCAAGGCCTCATATATCTGTCAGCCTTCGGATAAGATACTTTAACTCTATACCAAATCTAAGCCGCCTTCAATTGAACGGCCAATTCTACAAACTAAATATTTACGGATTTATTGAGGTACAACAACAGCTAAGGAAAGCCCGTATACTCGCCAATTGTTTGAGGTTGCTATGAAGATAAATCTCAAAAAGTAGGAAGTAAATGGGTAAGCATGCTGCATTACATCACAAGGAGGGAATTCAAGGAATCATTCGGATTCATAAGACCCAACAAACTGGTAGGCATGGCACAGAAAAACGACCAAAACAAGTTTCATCTCACAATGTCACTGTAGATGAAGCTTATTAGAAAGGTTATAAGTAATAGGTTCACAAATGATGATTTTGGCAATGTAATAAAGAAACTTGTAAACAGTTGCCAAGGAGGTACTTAAATTTGATTTGGTCCTGTATAAAGCTTTGGCTACAAATTCTCTTTAGTTTATTCGAAATGTTTAACATATTAGGGTATACAACTATAACAAAGCCTTTATCCCAAACTTTTGGGGTCAGCTAGCATATTAGGGTATCAGGTTAGTACTTTATTGAGCATATATAGTTATGTTTTTATTATTATAGAGCAGCACATCTCTAATACATTTTCTCTCTTTGGCTTAATGTCATGGAGATGAATGCAATTCGCTAGAGCAAATTTGGTCAACATACCTTTTTTCGACTTTATGGTATTCTAGGAGAACTTGTAGGATGCTCCTTTGTTGCACGAGCTCAAACCATATCGCCAAAAGATAGGTCTATTACCTACATGCGAACAGGCCATCTAGGTTTTATGACATGTTTCATTCTCACAGCTATCTTGCTAGGAATTTGGCACCAACATAAAGCGTTGGCATAAAACTTTCAATTGAATAATGTAGCTTTTTAGTCCATTGTGGAACCCATTATAATGGGAGAAGACTTGTGTGAAGATGACAATGAGCATCTCTCTCTACAAGTAGTAAAACACCAAGCATTTAATTTCATTGTGAATTTTGTCGCGAAGGTATATAATGAATAGCTTTGTGATACATAAGTGGGATTGCCATCACTGTCAAAACCTTCTCCCATTAGAATGGAGTTGGCTACAGAATATAAGAAACTACAATACCCATGGAACTGACATACTAATCAACCAAGTTTACGGACATACACTACAATATACATGTGGCTGTCCCGTGGATAGTTCTCAACAATATATACATGGAGTGTGAACAACTCAATTCTTCCATTACGTCATTAGGACAATGGTTTGGTTATATTAGTTTGTGTATTCCGTGTTCACTATTAAAGTTAGTCATGTTCGAACCCCAAAGTTGCTAGCTACTATGCAAATGTAATCAGACTTGTCTCAATGCAACAACTAGAATAAAAGTCCAGAAAATCAATACATACCAGAGCTTTAAACTACTTAATTCTGTAAAAGATAGAATTTCAAGAAAAATGGCATTGTCTGTAAAAACTAGAAAAGGTCGCCTCAATGCCACAAGGCTCCCGCTTATGCGCACATTTTGGGGAGAGACAAAACATACACAAGCTTGTTCCATATAAATAATTAAATATAGAGGTAGTAATCCGCGACACCAACCTGTATTCTCCAGGATGCAAGCTACAAGTTTTTCCTATGCAAGCAACAAGCCTTACATGGTGCCAACTAGCGCCCTCAAAATTGGAAGCGATTATCAGATAACCGTTTAACAATTAAAATTTTGTGCAAGCATGCTAAGGCGACGCAAGGCGGCATTTATCAAAGGCTTAGGCAGAAGCATCAAGGCAGCGAGTATGGTGCCTCAAGACTAAAACTAGGGTATGTATTATGTTAAGTCAAGACAATCTTGTGACTTTGTCTTGTGGTTTGTGGCTCAAATTCTATGCAAATATTGTTGTGCATATTGCAAACATAAGTACGAGACTTTAGCATCAATTGAAATGAAACTTTTAATCATGAAACAATTAAAGATACTAGTATGGATATCTCTAACAATGAATCAATACTAATATATTATAATTGAAAATTAATAATAGGACAAATTATTAGGAGAAATTATTTGAAAATATTGTAGGTTAGGAGCTGAGGAGGGAAACACCCAACTGGAGAGAAGAAAAACCTGTTAGAACAAAAAAGGGGGAGAGAACCTTATTGGGAGATCATCAAACATCAAAGCATCAACAAGCAATCGTCGACATTGGGATTCTTGGGTCTTCACAGAGAATGAAAAAATATAGTCTGTGAGAGAGGAGATCACGGCGTAAAATTTACCTTACTGATTAGTGTCTGTTTGAGTGGAAGATGAAGATGGGATACGATGGGTTAGGAGACACGCATTAGGAAAAGAAACCGAGAGGGAAAATATTATTGTTCCTTTCAAATTATCTAATATCTATATTAGATTATTAAACAAAACTACAAATTTAAGTTATTTGGCTTGGACCATATTCCCAGTCCAAAAATATGGCTTGGACTCTGTAACAATTAAATGAAGGCAGGTAAAAGCGCTTGAGACGGTCAAAGGTATCTTAATGTGCCTGAGGCATCTTGAGATAGTCGCCTCAGGATTTTACCATATAAATACAAGATGACTATGCACCAATACATATAGACCGCCTTTTAAAACACAGAATATGCGGCAAGAACCAACCTTTAGAAAACCAAGCCCGTAGAAGTAGCAACCATGACTAACATCTATTGCTTCTATTTGGCAAGTTTGACTTCGATAAGCTAATTAAATTTGGAGTCTCCAAAAGCAGGTCCCAGTTGTCAATACTTGGATAAGGTAATTTACTTCTATACATGGATTGTTTCATTTTCACTGTTTGGCCTACTGTGTCAAAAATGAATGCAAACCCCTATAAAAATTGTATAATCTTACCTCTTTGTCTACTCTTTATAGTCTACGGGAAAGCTTGGATGTATTTAGGTTACCATGAAGATATATCCCAAATAGTAGGTATAAAATGGGTAAGAATCACATGCCAAGGAGGGCATTCAAGTAATATCATTGGATTCATAAGACCCAATAAACTGTCAGGCATGGTAACCTATAGAAAATCAACTATAAGAAGTTCTGTATCACGATTTCAACGTCCATGAAGTTTATCAGAAAAAAAGTGATACTATAAAGATTAGGTTTACAAAATGACAAGTGTAGCAAACTTGTTAACCAATGATATAGTATATACCAAGAAGGTACTCGATTTGGTCCTGTATAAAGTTTTGGTCACAGATTATCTTTATTTTCTTCGGAATCGTTAACATATTAGGGTATCCAGTTAGTATTTAACCAAACATATATAGTTAATGTTAGTATTATAATGCAGCATACCCTATTAGAATATTACATTAATGCACTTAGTAAAACACCAAGCATTTACTTTCACCGCAGATTGGGTCACGAAGGATAGAAGGAAATCAGGTTGCGGTTCATTGCAGGACTGACACGTAGCCATATTAATCACCAAACTTGCATGCATTTCATCATACCTCAATATGATATATACATGTGAATGTGGCAGTCACATTCTGGATGGTTCGTTATGGGACATTCTTCTATTCCTTTGTGAACCAATCCACTCTCATTCACTTATATCTAATAATGAACATTTCAAGGACGCGGGCCTTTGAAGAATTCTTTCCTGGTATTGTGATTATTTCAACACACTTGACTTACTATGTTAGTCTGCATTAGTGAAGTTTTCATGTTCAAACCCCATAGTGTGCTAATAACTACAATATAAATGTTATCTACCACCAATGGCAAGAAGAAAATAAGTTTCCTGTGTCCAAGAAACTGGATACAATACAAAATAACATGGTGCCGAATTTCGTCTCACCTCGGCCTCCTTCTGAGCCACAAAGACCTCCTCCAGTTGTCGCTGCAGCCGCGCGATCCCCTCCCGCTCCACAGCGACCTCCCCCTGCAGCTTCTCCCTCTGCTTCTCCCACGCGAGCAGCCTCTTCAGGCATCTCCGCTCCCTCTTGGCAACCTCAAGACACGCTGCGGCCGACTCCGCCGCACTCAGCTTGCATGCCTCCATCTCCGCCCGGATCTCGGCGTTCTCCGCCTCGAGCCGATGCACCGCCACGTTCGCCCTGTCCACCTGCCCGCTGGCCTTCTTAAGCGCCCCTTCCATTTCCGCCAGCCTCTTCATCGTGCTGTCCTCCAGCACCTGCTTCCCCTTCTTCACCCTCTGGTTCTCCTCCCTTTCCATCCTCAGCACCTTCAGCTCCGTCAGATCATTACTCAGCTTCTTCGCGGCCTGCACCGCCTTCTGCTGTGCCCACTCCTTCCGCTCCTTCACCTGGTTCTCAAGATCCCTAATCTGCTTCACCAGATCGAGGATCATCTCCCTCTTCTGGTCCTCCGGCTCCTCCTCCTCCTCCTCCCTCCCAATACTCATATTCTCGAGACTCTTCATTACAGTGGCGATGATATCCGCCTCCTCCGGCGCAGCCGTACTGGCCTTTGGCCGCGGCACGACCTTCCTCCGCAAAATTGGCTTTGGATCGGCGTGGAACTTGCATGCCGGGGACGGCGGCGGGGAGGAGGAGGGGATCTCGATGGTGGCGGCCCTCCCGACGTGGAGCTCGCTCATGAGGAGGCACCACATGGCGTCGCCGCGGCTGAGGCTGGGGCGGACCTGCTGGAGGAGGCAAACCATGCCGGCGAGGGAGTACTCCTGGAGGTGGCGGAGGTCGGAGAACGCGGCGTGGGAACTGGATGAATCCTCGCCGGAGGCGGCGGCGGAGTTGAGGAAGGCGATGGCGTTGTGGAGGACGTTGGAAAGGACGTCCATGGAGCCGTAGCAGTGGCCATTCGAGAGCAGGGCGGAAAGAGCTAGGCTCTCGTCGTAGTTGAGGGAGACGAGCCTCGAGAGGGCCTCCTTGTAGACGTAGTCGAGGTTCTTGAGCAGGAGCTCCTCGAGCTGCTCCTCGGTGCAGTATCCCCACCCCGACTCGTCGAAAGAATTAGGGTTAGGGTTAGGGTTAGGGTTAGGGTTGGGGGAAGAATTAGGGTTTGGGTCGGAAGGGGCGGTGATCTTACCGGCGGCTAGGGAGGAGTGACGGTGCTTGCGTCCGCGGAGGGGCTTTTCTTTTACGTTACAGCCCATTTTGTTTGGGGGTGGGGAGGGAACCGGAGAGGAATTTGGGGGATAAACGGGGGGATGAATAAAAAAAAATGGTGAATTGATTTGCTTCTTCTCTGGAGAGTAAGAACTAGGAAGAATGGCGAGGGAGAGAATCTGAGAGTGGTTTTGCGTTTCAAACCCTGAACATTTGTTTTTTCTGCGGTTTGTTCCTCGTGTTATGTTTTGTGTGAATAGATGGATGAACAAGGGTTTAAATGAAATCAGGCTGTAGTTACTTTTTGGGGCTCAATTGCTTTCATGGTACCCCAAGTTATACCCAAGTAACAATATGGTACCTAATTTATTATTTTTTACTGTGTGGTAACACAACTTTTGATTATGGTGTATTACGGTACCTGTTACCATTTTCCGTCCAATGCCTCACGGAAATGCCAACGTGGCATCCCAACTCAGTTAAGGAGTGTACACGTGTGCAGTCCACGTGTACACTCAACTTAATATAACCTTTCTTCATCTGTCTCTCTCTCTCTATTCGCTCGACATACTCCGACGAGAAGCCGAGGCCACCGAGAGACGCGGACGTCGAGGAGACGAGCGGTGCGGCTGAAGGCGAAGCTACCGGAGCATTCGCAGATGGGTACCTAGCCCTCTCTCCCTTGCTCTCTTCTTCTTCTTCTTCATCATTTTCGAATCTCATGTTGTTTCTCCTTATTACCGAAACCCTAAAATTTGAAAAACCTCGAAGTAGAGTAAACAGTAGAGGAAAACCCTAACCAGTAGCTATTATTATGGAAATCCTAAAGTAATTTATTGTGTAATCATGCAATAATTTATTGTGGAAACCCTAAAATAAAAGAAGAGCCGATCTGAAAATGTTTATTCTGACAAAATTGCAGCAATCGAAGCAAGTGAAAAGGAATGGGATCTTGCGAAGATCCCATGTTATTGCGAAGGAACTTCTCTGTGCA
This sequence comes from Iris pallida, assembly GCA_029216955.1. Taxonomy (NCBI): domain Eukaryota; kingdom Viridiplantae; phylum Streptophyta; class Magnoliopsida; order Asparagales; family Iridaceae; genus Iris; species Iris pallida. Next base: position 2,540,715 of record JANAVB010027997.1, read on the forward strand.
AATTATTCACTGCAAATACACCTTGGAATCGTGGGCGCCAATTTTTAAAATGTGCAAAAGAGGTAGGATGTGATTTTTGGTGTTGGACTGATGAACTTCGGTTATGTCGTTGCGAAGCCGGATTTTGCAAAATACGAACATCAAAGGTGCCTAGGAGCTTAGGTCAAAAATTCTACTGTTGTCAATTATCTACCAGTGTAAGTGAAACATACTTTTCTTTGTACATTAATATAAATCAATTATTATTTCTTGCTAGTAATGTGTAACTTATAATTGTAATTTCTTTTTCAATACTTGTAGAGGGAAAATCCCGGTTGTGAATACATTGAATGGATGCAAGAAGCTACGGCCTCAAAGACAAAGAACAAAATGGTGGATGATGGAGCTACTACTTCTTCGGGACAAGGCAAGGATATCATGAAGGAGATCATATTGGAAGTTGAAATTGAACACCGTGTAGCGCAACGACAACTTGAAATGTATGGGGCTATTCTGAAGAAATTTGGAAGATTTAAGATGGAGTAATTGTAAACTCGTATTTATCTTGTAATGACTAAAAGTTGTAATGACTAAAAGTTGAAGTTGTAATGACTAGTAAACTTGTAGTTTATGGATCGAAATTGTAATGGCTTTGCAGCTGTAAACAAGCTCTGGATTTTCATCCTGACCCTTTTTGATGTTGTATAGAATGATGTATTGAATGGTGTATTGAATGGTTCTGGATTTTCATGGTGAGAGAGATTCAAGTTTATTGTAATGGTTATCTTTTGTATAATAGAAGTCATCTTTTGAGTCATGTTTTTGTTATCAAACACTACATGGTGGATTTTCATGTTTTTGTTATCAAACACTACATTCACACAAAATATGAAACACACAAAGTAGAACCAGTGACCTGCATTTCAATATGAAACACACAAGTTATATATACATCCATTCCAATTATATATACATCTATTCAATTTTTAACTAATGTTGCAGCAGCATTTTAAAGAGCCACATAAAAGACTGCATTTAAAAGAGCCACATAAAATACTGCATTACATAAAAGACCTGCATTTGACACAAATACTGAGCTGCATTTAAAAGAGCCAAATACAAGACTGCATTACATAAAAGACCTGCATTTCGCACAAGTTATATATACATCCATTCCAATTATATATACATCTACAACCACTGCATTTTCAAAACTGCATTACATATTAGCCTTCATGTATATGAGCCAGATAAAAGACTGCATTTAGAAGACTGCATAAAAGACAGCATTTAGAAGACTGCATTTGAAAGAGTGTGCAGGTGATAGAAACACACAAATAATTGTCCAGAAACATAATTGTCCTGGTGATACAAACACTGATAATTTAAAAGACTCCAAACTGCATTTAGAAATACACATCTAGTTTGGCATCTCAAGAAACATAATTGTCCATAAACATAATTGCCATGGTGATATAAACACAAAATAATTGACCACTTGTCCAGTACATATTAGGCCTTCTTCTATAAGGCCACATAATTGTCCAGAAACATAAATCCAGTACATATTAGGCCTTCTAAATGGCCACACAATTGTCCAGGTGATAGAAACATGGCTCAAAATAATTACATCAAATGTCATTACATGCTTTTTGGTTCACCTATGAAAGAAATAGGACTAAAACAAAATCTTTCAGTTGTGAACCACAAAATTAGTGTTGTCCAAATTAGTCTAGACACTTGTCATTCAGTTTTTGCTTTTCTTAGATGGTAGATTGTATCTTGATAGCACCACTCTGCCCTTTGCTTTCTTTCCCTGACCATTCTTTGGCAATGTTGAAGTTGGATGAGTTGGGGCTGCTGCTGTGCTCCTTTGGCTTGCTGAGATGTCTTGGTTGGAAGCTCCCACACCTAAGCCTCCATCAACAGAGCCAAGGCCTGAAAATCGAGATTGGTTGGAAGCTCCCACACTGCTTAGGTTTGTATTATTGACCACCTGACTTGTACCCTGATAACAAAGTATAACAACAAGAAATTCCATCACTGACAGTAGAACAAAGTAGAACAGAGTAGAACAAAGTCACAAAGTAGAACCAAGTAGAGCATGTTAATGAACTGATCACTCAATTTTATGCACTTACATCCATCATCCACCTAAGTGTGGTTGGTGCACTGCTGACACCCACATTCAAATCACTGTCAGTTTGCCTTGAAGATCCAGCCTGAAATGTAGGTACATATACAAGATTAGAAATTCAGTAGCCTAAAACATTCATACAAGTTGCAATAAAACAGTGATCAAAATATTAAGTCAAAACATTCACTTGTATGTTGGGAATTCTTACAGTGGCAATAATGCCTGTAAAGGATACTTACAGTTGGGAATTCTCCTCTTTCACTTGTATGTTGTTCATTTCCAGTAGTGTTTTCTGCACTTACACTGCCTCTGCTTCCTCCAGCCTGCAAAATTAGTAAAAGTAAGCATTATATATACAACAATCTTGACATAGAATGTAAGTACAAATCGACATACTTACATTCACCCCATGGAACCTCTTGTTATGGGCATGTGACCCACAAACACTGCATGTCATTTTACTCAGGCCTTTCTTACTGAGCTTGGCCCTAGTTTTCTCACTTGTCTTCTGCTTCTCCTTCTGCTTCTGTTTTCCTTTGTCTTCCAACTCAATTGGGTCCTTCCTTCTAGCCATTGTCTTCCTTCCACTCCTTTTCTTCACTGGGGTAGGGGGTAACAAAATACCCTGAGGAAATGGATGTTTTTCCCATAATGCAGGCCCATTTAAAGGATGAATTACATTACTGTACACTAGTCTGTAAGTTGAAATTTTGTAGCAGTCATCAATAAAGCTTTCAGGCCTTTCATTATTTCCAAATATGCAAGCACAAGCATGCTGACATGGTATTGCAGAAAGTTTCCATTTTCTGCATGAACAAGTTTTCATAACCATGTCAACAACAAATTGACCACCTGGCCCACTAACTTGGACCTTAGGACCTCCAGAAAACTCTGTTGTCCACATATAGGATTCCTTCTTGTGCTTTTCTAGCTTCTTTTGAATTTTAGGACACAGTCTGCCCCTCCACTTCTTTCCCAATTTGGCCTTTGTATCTATCCTCTTCATTAGCATGGTCCTAATCATCTCAAACATTGTGATGACTCTTTTCTCTCTAGCTTCAAGGATGTACTTGTTAAAGGCCTCACTGTAGTTGTTCAGCAATACATCACACTTGCAAGTATCCTTGAAGAATGCCCTGCTCCAATGGACTGCTGGTCTAGCATCAATCCATTGCTTAGCTTCAATACTCTTCTCTTCCATTTCCTTCTCATAATTCTTGAACTCAGCTAGGTTTGTGGATCTTCCCATTTTCTTCAGTATCTCCACCAACCCAATATCTCTAAATTTCTTTCTCATATTCTGCTCCAAATGCCTTAGACAAACCCTGTGTTCTAAATTTGGGAAATGTCTGTCAATTGCATTGATAAGGCCCTACATATACAAAGGAAAGATGTAAGATGGTAATGTTAAGAAACTGTAATGTTTGTTATGACAAGTTGAGAGATGACAGTGTTATAATACTTACTTTTTGCCTATCACTCATGAAGACCCAATGGTGAGAGTTGTGCATACTAAAGTCTTCTTTTAGCAACCCCAGAAACCAGTCCCAATTTTTAGTATTCTCAACTGTCACAATTGCAAATGCAAGTGGGTACATGCAGTCATTTGGGTCAATTCCTGTGGCAACCAACAATTGCCCACCATAGGTGCACTTCAAGAAGCATCCATCCAGACAGACAATTGGCCTGCAGTGTTTGAAACCCTCTTTGATACCTGCCAAGCACATGTACATCCCACGAAATTTCCCTCTAGCCTCTTTAAATTCAAATGTAGAACCAGGATTTGTCCTCAGAACCTCCCATTTGTAATCCCATAACCTACCATACTGTAAGTCTTCATCACCCTCAATCTTCTTTAATGCATAGTTCTTTGCCCTCCTAGCCTTCATGTAGTCAATTGTGAGAGCCAAATCCTTCTTTACTCTTTTAACTATTTGACTAATTTTCCATTCTGGGTCATCTCTAAATTCATTCATGTACATTTCAGCAATAACCTTATAACTCAGATGAAAGTTGCTGTTAACCTTGCCACAAGTGTGCTCAAGGTTGTAGCTCTTGAGAAGGAAAGTCTTATTCTCTTTGTCTTTCCTATCCAACTTGCTTGCAAAAATGAAAAACTTGCAGTCTTTGGAATGGCACTTGCACCTCACCCTATTTTGATCATTGGTTGGAAACCAAACTTGCCATCTATGATTTATGCCCCACTGTTTGCAGGCCTTCTTGAACTCATCTTTATCTTTAAATTGTAGCCCCAATTCCCATTTAGGATCATCCATGTTCCTGTTGGCATTAAATCTAGGAAACTTCCTCTTTGGATGTTCACTAACAAAATCAGAGTCAGAGCTGCTTTTAGTACTAACAATCTCATCTGATGGAGGACCATAGTCACTGCTCTCCCCCTCACATGCTGCAAATCTAAGTGAAGCTTCTAAAGCACTGTCATCTACTATTTTGGGCTTCCTCTTGTGTCTGCCAGTACTGCCTTTTCTCATTTTTCCTGCTTCAACATCCTGCAAGACCCCTTCATCATTAACTTGCCCAGTCTCCATTAAGACTTCCTGCAAGTCCTCATCCCCCTCCATTTCATCAAAATCTGAATCAAATAGATGACCATCAGGAACATGGATTTTGATACCTTCTTCAAAACCATCATCAACAACATCAGCTTCATCTTCTTCAGGGTCAACTTCTTCATGAAGGAATGTGGCAGCTACATCAGCTGCATCTCCTGCCTGTGAGTATGTCATGTCTTCACCTCCATGTGGGTTTGTGGCAGCAACAAGTGGACTCTTCACCTCTGGATTTGCAGACCCCATATCAGGGTCAGAACTATTTTCCCCTTCATCAAGATCAACAACTGCCACTTCTTCATGTTGGTCTATGGCACCAACATCAAAATCAACTGCCACTTCTTCATGTTGGTCTATGGCACCAACATCAAAATCAACTGCCACTTCTTCAGGTTGGTCTGTGGCACCAAAATCAACATCATGTAACTCTTCATCACTGTCATCATGCAACTCAACTGTCTCATTCTCTGAGTCTGCAAGGTACTCAGTTTCTTGATCACATTCTTCATCTCCCATATGCATAACATAGAGATCTACCTCCCCACTACCATGTTCAACAGCATTATGAGCCATTTCAAACACACTTGCATCATTGACAAGTCGTTTTAGACCATAATTAACTTCCTTACCAGCCTCCTTCCATAAATACATCAGCTTTCCTCTATATAAGAACTTAACCCACATATGAATCATCTTGAATGACACAGTATCAACATCAAACCACTTTGAAACTACTTCCCCATCAAAATATTGCAGATTAATTTTAAAACTACCTGTTAGCACAGATGAAGGTTATATATTCATGTCTAGATAAAACCATGTCACATATAATCATGTATTCATGTCTACTCTACATATAATCATATATTCATGTCTATATAAAATCATAAAATCATGTAGATCAATTACATTATATATAATACAAGACTATATATTCATGTCCAGATAAAACCATGTCACATATATTCAAGTCTATATAATTATGTCTATCTAAAATCATGTGCATATAAAATCATATATTCATGCCTATAAAATCAAAACTACCTGTTAGCACATGTCACATATAATCATGTCTATATATAATCATGTATTCATGTCTACTCTACATATAATCATATATTCATGTCTATATAAAATCATAAAATCATGTAGATTAATTACATTATATATAATACAAGACTATATATTCATGTCTAGATAAAACCATGTCACATATATTCAAGTCTATATAATTATGTCTATCTAAAATCATGTACATTATATATAATACAAGACTATATATTCATGTCATATGCACATTGGTGTATGTAAGCATATATGGACAGGTAGATATACAGGGTGTGTGTGTATATATTACAGGGTGTGTGTATATATTACAGGGATACACAATTGTGACTTGGTCATTTAGCATACACAATTACCCTGTACAGGCAGGGTAAAATCCTAATTTTAACAAGATAACCCTAATTCTAACAAAATAACCCTAATTCTAACAAAGGAACCCTAATTTTAACAATATAACCCTAATTTCGACCAGGTGCCTGTACATGTGCCTGTATAGTCTAACAAAAGAACCCTAATTTTAACAAAAGAACCCTAATTTCGTAATGAAAATAAAAGTTTCAACGCCTAAATTGATCAATCGAAGAAGATGATCCCTAAACAAACTTCGTGCAAATTATTTCGGTGCATGCAGAACCCTAAATTCAGTTCGTGCTCTTCATTTAGGGTTTTCAGAATGAAATGAAGAGAATAAAACCATAACGAAGTGTGTTTCGTTGCATGCAGAACCCTAAACTCAGTTCCTGCTCTTCATTTAGGGTTTTCAGAATTAAATTATAAGAATAAAACCCTAAAATCATTCTTCGACGAAAAATAAGAAGAAGACAGAGAGAGGAGGGGGGGAAGAGAGGTACCCATCTGCGATTCTCCGATCGTCGCCTCTACTCGTCTTCAGCAGATCGTCGTCGCCTCTCCTCGTCTTCAGCAGATCGTCGTCGCCCCCTTCTCGCACGTTCGTCGGTCCAGGGAAGAGGAAGAGTTACAGAAAGAGAGAGAGAGAGGGCGGGAATTGAGCCACTCCCCCGGCCCCACCCCTTATTTGTTGAGTGTACACGTGGACTGCACACGTGTACACTCCTTAACTGAGTTGGGATGCCACGTTGGCATTTCCGTGAGGCATTGGACGGAAAATGGTAACAGGTACCGTAATACACCATAATCAAAAGTTGTGTTACCACACAGTAAGAAATAATAAATTAGGTACCATATTGTTACTTGGGTATAACTTGGGGTACCATGAAAGCAATTGAGCCACTTTTTGGTGGGCTGGTAAGCCCGGGCTAGGTTGGATTTTTTTATTGGCCTAGTATATTTTTTAAAAAATCTTTCTGGTGCACATTGTCAAGATAACTTCACCAAAGTGGTCTCGATTTAATCAACATATTAGGGTTGTGATTTAAATCAAAATCGCAATATAAAATATACTGGAAATTGCTGAGAAATCCAATTTCGGGATGGACTTTTATGTAATGTCCACCCGCTGGATTATTTTTATGAAATACCCAGAATTAAGTATTTTCACGTTAAATATTTCAAGATTCTATATAGATGCTATGTATTTACAAAATTTGCCATTATCATAGTTCCAAAAATACCCCTTCGTGCAAATTTGGACATCTATATATAATTTTGAATTCACAATCTCAGATTTGGATTGGGAAATTCGTATTCTTCTTCTTCACGAAAAATTTGAAATCCATTGATATCATCTTTATCAGAGATTGCAAAATCGTTCGTAGTTCATTGTGGTTTTCGTCAGTTGAACGTCGATCATCCTTCATCATCATCGATCATCATCATCATCATCATCATCTTCGTGGTTTCCGGCGATTAGGTCAATTGTGGAGAGAAGATCTTCTTCTTTTCTTTTTATAGATCTTAAAACAAGGTGAGAGTTCAGATATGTAGAAATTCATCCATCAGCTTCGTATATCTCGAAATTTATGCTGAATTTGAATTTGTTATGCAGATTATTAACTTAGAAAATGTTAGAGAGATATTTAATCTTGTTATTTTGTGCGAATAACATTCTCCGTATGTTTTTATATGGATAATGAGCATTATCCATAAGTTACAGACAGATAATAATTATTCTCCGTTATATTTAGACGGAGAATGTCTATTCTCCGTGTGTTTTAGACGGAGAATATCATTCTCCGTTTTACTTTAAACGGAGCATGATCATTCTAAGTTAGTTCCGAACGGAGAATATTTATTCTCCGTTATATTTAGACGGAGAATGATCATTGTACGGATAATGAGCATTATCCATAAGTTACAGACAGATAATAATTATTCTTCGTTATATTTAGATGGAGAATGTCTATTCTCCGTGTGTTTTAGACGGAGAATATCATTCTCCGTTTAACTTTTAAACGGAGAATGATCATTATAAGTTAGTTTCGAACGGAGAATTTTTATTCTCCGTTATTTTTAGACGAAGAATAATCATTATTAGATGACAATTTTATTGTTCTATTTGTGACCTCTTATGTTTTTATGTTATCAGGGGGGAAGGTATGGAATCAAGTTGTTTAGTTAACATTTGTTTCAAGGGAGACATAGTTTCCTGCCGTGTCACACATGAAAGTACCGTAAATTTTTTAAAGATTAAAGTGTGCGATCGATGGACTTCTTTGGATCCACTTTCCTTCCGTTTCAGGTTTTTGCACTCTGATGGTACTGAACTGTATGTTGAAAGTAATTTTTGGCTTCGCTCATTGGTTGGTGGTTTTAACGGTACTCATGATGTGAGTTTTGATCTATTTATGGAGCAAATATACTCTCCATGTTCTTCATCAACATCTTTTCCTTGTCAAAGCTTTCACATGGGACCTTCGTCTTCCTCCTCTAGTTCTTTGAGTAGATGTTCTCCTACTGTAAAAGACAAACGAGTAGTACAATTTTATGAGGGCTCAACTGAGACAGTGAAGAAGAGGAAATCAGATATGTGGCCTGGATCAATTACTGGTGTTGGTCAGATTTTTCTAAATGGTGTTGAAGAAGTTAGGAATGCTGTTAGAAAGGTATGTTTTGAATCTCGTCATCCATTCCACATTTTAAAATCTGAGCCGGGGAGGTATACTGTTTGCTGCAAGAATTACAAGACACATGCTTGTTTGTGGAGCTTCCATGCTATATCTATTTTGAAAGATAATCAAATTTTTGAGGTGAAGAGGTATGTGGGAGAACATAATTGTGGAGCTGGCTATATGGATAAAGGTAATCTGGTTGTTCCAGCAAAGTTTGTGAAAAGTTTGGTTAGTGACATTGTTCGGATGCATCCTAAAAAGTTCGCAAAATCTGTTGTCGATGATTTCAAGGTCGACTACGGTTTATCTGTTACATATGGACAGGCATACCACAGAATTAGGCTGGTGCACCAGAAAATGTACGGAGATGATGTTAGATCTTACAGTGACTTGTGTTGGTATGTCAACAAGGTAAAGGAAACCAATAATGGTTCCGTTATCGTCTTCCAGAAAGATGATTCATCAATGAGGTTTGAGCGGCTTTTTCTTTCATATGGGGCTTGCGTAGAAGGCTTTCAATATTGTCGTCCAATGCTATATCTGGATGCTACTTTCCTTACAGGGAGGTTTAGAGGATGTTTGATGTCTGCTACAGCAAAGAATGGTAACCAACAGTTCTACCCTATTGCATACGGTATAGTCTCAGGCGAAGATTGTGACAATTGGGAATGGTTCCTTAGAAATCTAAAGAATGTTGTTGGATGTAGTAGGCGTATTGTTTTTCTTTCGGATCAAGGCACTGGTCTAGTTTCTGAAGTCCCTAAAGTATTTCCTAATGATTACCATAGCTATTGCTATTATCACATGAAGAATAACATACCGATGAAAGAGAAAGGAAATGAAAGAGTGTATCCGCATGTACTTGAAGCTTGGAGGCAAGCAGTATATGCTCTAACTCCAGGTGTGTTAATGAGACAGATATATGCACATTTTCTATGCATTTACCATTAATTTAACAAGGAGAATGACCATTATCCGTGTCAGTAAGACGGAGAATAGTCATTCTCCGTTTCCATCACACGGAGAATGACCATTCTCCGTCCTACATAGAACGGAGAATATCATTCTCCGTTAGCTTTGAACGGAGAATGGTATTATCCGTCTTGCATAGTACGGATAATGTTCATTCTCCGTTTTTATCAAACGGAGAATGACCATTCTCCGTCCTGCAAAGAACGGAGAATGGTATTATCCGTCTTGCATAGTATAGATAATGTTCATTCTCCGTTTCCATCACACGGAGAATGGTCATTATCCGTCTTGCATTGAACGGAGAATATCATTCTCCGTTAGCTTTGAACGGATAATGACTATTATCCTTATTGTATAGTACGGATAATGTTCATTATTCGTTTCCATTACACGGAGAATGATCATTATCCGTCTTATATTAAACGGAGAATATCATTCTCCGTTAGTAGCTTTGAACGGAGAATGACTATTATCCTTGTTTTAAACACGGAGAATGCACTTATTTTTTTCATAATTTTGTGAATTGACCTAATTCTTTATTAATTATTATTTTTCTGTATAAAGGTGGGTATAGACAAGCAATCAAGAAGATTTATGATCTGAATTGTGGTCATGTTGTGAATTGGATGAATAAACAAAAACTTGAACACTGGTCAAACACATTCTTCCCGGGATGTAGATACGGTGAGGTTGCTTCTAGTTGTGCAGAGTCATTCAATGCATGGATAAAGGCTGAGAAGAAAATGCCTATTTCAGCACTTGTAAATGTCATCCGTGTGAAGATGATGAAGATGATTTCGGATCGCCACAAGGATGCAATTGGTTTGAATAGCAAATTGACTCCATACGCTGAGGATATGCTGAAGCAGCTTACAGATGATGGCATGTGTTATAGGGTATATCGGTCCGGTGATTTCGAATTTGAGGTGGTCGCAGATACTTTCTCCCACATGGTGAATCTTCTTGATTGTCATTGTAGTTGTCGTAGATGGAAGGTACATGGATTTCCATGCAGCCATGCAATACAATGCATCAGAGTTGGTTTAGATAAATCTGTTTACGACTTTGTGGAGCTGTATTGGACATCAGATTATTACCAGAAGTTATATTCATGTGCTATTCGTCCAGTTCCAGATTCTGAAAAATAGTTTGAAAATAATCCCACTGATGTTGTTCTACCCCCTGTTCCGAAACGTGGTCCTGGACGTCCAAAGGCGGACCGTTATAAGAGCAAATATGAGAACAAGGGAAAAGAGAAGTGTAAGCCCCTGAATTTTGGGCTTATTTTTTTTTCAATTTTATAAATCAATTATTTTGAACAGATATTATTATTTGATTATTATTTAATTTAATGCTCTTTACCGTGACTTGGAATTCTAGAGCATCAGGGATGCCAGTCTCTGGAAACTTCCTTCTTGGAGTTTGTAGCAGACGAGATTATCTTCATTTTGATATATCGTGTCCCACTCGAACTTGTTCCCTTGTATCCTTTTTGCTTCGCACAAGTTCGGGTCAATATTAGACCATTTAATTATTAATTGAATTCCCACTCTTTTTCTTGATCATCATATGCGCGTTACCGTGACTTTTAATTTAGGAGCACCAGACCTGTCATTTTCTCGAAACCAACTTGTCATGCCTGATCTACTCGAGACGCTCTTCATCCATGACCATTGTGTCCCACTCAGACACACCCTCTTGTGCTCCATTTCCTTCGCACAACTTTCGGTTCAATTTAGGTCAATTAATTATCTGCCGTAAAACCTGATTTAAATTCCAATTTAATTTCGGGACCCGACATCGACCCAACCTAGTCGACCCCAAATATGGACATGGCCCACACGAAGCCTACTACCCACATGAAACTTGTGTCCCATTATTGGAGTCCCCGTATATTATTTATTTACCCATGATTAGAAATTCCTATTTTAATTCGAATATTGCCCCCTGTCCGATTTTGGCCAGCCCGGCTCTACTGAACCCAACCCCAGCTCCATGTTGCCCTCCATATTGACTGCCCATACCCCCACTGATATTTTTCCTCTACCCTAAATATCGCTTTTTATGTATAAATATCTATTTTCTCTCTCCACTTTACAAATATCTATATATGTATATATATATATACATATATATACATACTTCTCTCTCTCTCACTTCCATTTAAAACACCAACACACACCACCTCAACCCCCCATACTGCCAGCATGAGCACCCCCCTTGTGGCCGGCCTACCTCTCTCCTTCTCTCTCTCTCCATTTTCTCTCTCTTCCAAGTAATATCTTCCATTCTCTCTCTTTCTATATAATATACACTCCCACACCTATATTAATCCCCACCCTCTCTCCTTAGTCACCTCACAGCACCCACACCCCCTTCACGTACACAAGCAGCACCCATCCCCATCTCTTTCTCTTTTTCTCTCTCCACCTCATTAATATAAACATCTCTCTCTCTCTCTCCACATAACTCCTCCCCACACCCTCATGTACGAGCAACACCGACCCCCTCCTCCTTTTTCTTCTTCTTCTTCTTCACGCCACCACCCCCCATGGCTGCCGACCACCACCACCGCCGTGAACTTCACCACCCTCACCATCATCCTCCCTCTCCTCTATCTTCTTCTCCTCCTCTCCTTCATCATATTCACCATCATCATCATCCTTATCATCACCACACCATCACCAAAACCATCACACCGCCACCACCCCCACACCATCTCTGCCGTCGTACGCTACCACGTGGCTGGCGAGCTTCCCCCGCTGCTCTGCGACCACGTGCCACCGTAGCTGGAAGCAACAGCAGCAGTAGCAGCATGCTACAGCGACCGTGGCAGCAGCTCCGGCCGCGTGCAGGCGCCACCGCCGGCGCCACGGCCGCCGTGGTCGGCCGCCGTGCGGTCCCCCGTAGCCCCCTTGGCCGGGCGCACCCCCGGACAGGCCCACGTGGCGCGTCCCCTCTTCCCCGGCGCGAGAAACGTCCGATTCGTGCGTTTTGCACCGAATCCCGTCGACGCGCGCACGGACGGAAGTCAGAATTCGCGTCTCGGGGCAGCAACTTCGTACCGATTTTCTAGACAATCCGACCGTTGGATCGGCGATTTTTTCACTCCGTCTCAATCTCGATATATACCCCTTCATCCCTATCAAATTTGAACCGTTAATTTCGTCGTTTGATACATCAAAATCGGCCACCAAGTTGACGTTTTAATTTGTACTGTTTTTGGACAGTTTTGCGACGCCAACTTCGCGGGTTCGTATCTTCGCCGTCGCAGCTTCGTTTTGTGCGCCACCAGTTCCGGTGCACAGCTGGTATAACCCTCTTCCTGCCCCCTTTAGATTTTATTTCAGTTTGAGCTTGTTAGGTCGGTCGAATTCGACGCCAAAGTTGGCCGTTCGAATTCTTAGTGTTACACTTGTAAAATTCTATTTTTGAACCCGGGACTCCGGATTCAATTTCTGACACCACCAGTAGACTCGTGGCGTCGTTCTGACATGTTTTCATATAAAGTTTGCTTGATTTGGAGAACGTGGGCCCTGGCACGCATTTCGGTGCAAAGTGGGTCCCACTTTCTGAGTCAACGGGACTTTTTGACGCCGGCTCATCGGAATCCAATTCTGGATATACCGTTGAGTTCGTATCGTCATTCTGGACTCGTTGACATATAATTTGCTTTGAGTTTTGAGGACATTGGCTCCGACACGCTTTTCCGTGCAAATCGGTTTCCAATGTCCGGGTCAACGGACCAATTTGAGATCGGGTCAACGGAATCCAATTCTGGATATACCGTTGGGTTCGTATCGTCATTCTAGATTCATGGACATATAATTTTTTAGATTTTGTGCACTCTTATTTTGGCACATTTTTCGGTGCAAAGTGTATCCAACGGCGGACATCATTTTGGCCCAAAATTATAGTTTTGTCCCTGTGTTCAAATTGAACTTTTGGACAGGCTATCCTAGCTGATTTGACCATTCTGGACACGTTGATATGTTAGTTTCATCATCCGACAACATCTGTAGATTTCTTCCCTTTTTGTGTCACCCTATTATTATAATATTTTTTCCTTTTGGTTGTTTTAGAGACCCGTCGATTTCAGTGATTTCTAAATCACTGAAATTCATAAGTTGACCTTGTAGATGTTTATAGAGACTAGCTTGACCATGGTTGACTACTTTGACTAGACGTCGAAGTAGAGTCAACAGTTGACCTAGGTTTGATCAGACTTGACCAACGTTGACTTTTTGACCAAAGTCAACTGTAGGCAACCATTGACCTATTTAACCTAGATTAGACTTAGAATTGACCGGAGTTGACCAGTTGACCAAAGTCAACTGTACGTCAACCTTGACCCAGTTTGTCTTAGTTTGACTTAGTTTGACCTAGATGTTTAGTATGTCTTTTGACCCTGATCAGCTCTTGTATTATTTCATCTTTAGGTCTGTGGCTTTACTCTGAACCCTGATTCATATTGACAGCAGGACCCCAGGCGAGTACATTCTCTGATAACTTATTCCCAATTTATGATAACTGTTATGATTCATGTACTTAGTGTTGATATGCTTATTCCTGACACATGGTTCTCACGGATTGGTATTCTTGGATCCCGACGAGAGATGTTTCTCCTTCTTAGGTTGGGATGTATTGTGCAAGCTCCCTTGTAGCTCTTGCTCAATATATGGTCACTGATTCTAGAGAAGGTTCGCGACCTTCTCAGTAGAATCCCGTACAGTGACGTGTCCTGTTTGGATCCATTCTACCAGTTGGGGTAGGGGGAGTAGTAGCGTATGCCTGTGATCATATCCATCCCGATTCCCGAACAGTGTGAGTCATATACCACACTTATGACTTGCCAGGCCGATTCTTGACAGGTACCCAAGCCGATCACAAGCTGAAACTACTACTCACACACATTGGACATATGGCTTACCTTAATTTGTGTACATACCATGATTTTAGTTCTACTTTCTTGTTCTAGCTTAGCTCTACAGCTTACAATGCCATGATACATACATGTACACTCCATGATTCATTGTATATGCTCTATTTACAGTCTTATAGCTTTTATTCTATCTTGAGATCTGTTATGAGATATATGTACTCGTTCCATCCTGACCGGATATGTTGACAAATTTTAGGAGTAGTTGTGCCCTCATTATTGGACTTCATGATGTTGCTAGCTGAGGTGGATCTCACTATTCTTCTATGGGAGTTGCCTGATAGTTATCCTTAGTTAGTCTTGTTGTTCCTTCTTTATCTTTCATGTCTTATGATTATTGTAGATTCTAGTTGTTCTAGTGATATTGTTATTAATTCTTGTCTTATCTTTCTTAGTTTTCGTGATGTGACATGAGTACATTTCTAGTTATGGATTCTTAGATGTTGTAGTTAGTATAGTATACTTAACAGCGTTCTACCGTCGATACCGCGGCGTAGGCTGGGCGTGGCCCACGTATTCGTACCCGTATACCCGGGTGCGGGTCGTGACAAGAAGAGAAAGATAAGGTGACAGAATTGTTTTGAATTATGCAATCACAATCGTACCACTTGTCCTCTGCCTCCACGTGCTGCTACGGTGGTTGATGGGGCAGCGCCCCCTCGTTAATACATACACATATATTCCTTCTTTTATATAATTGTTTTTTGAATACATATGTTACATTTTTTGATATCAATGGTAATAGTTTAAACTCTGCATATCTAATGTTTCACATATATACTAACAGCATAAGAACTTATTATCCGTTATACTCTCTGATTTTATAATGCATTGAATGACCATTCTCCGTGTATCTAACACGGAGAATGATCATTCTCCGTATGAGATACACGGATAATGGTTATTTATAGGTCAAAATACAAGGAGAATGTCATTCTCCGTGTGTATTAACACGAAGAATGACCATTCTCCGTGTAATTTAACACGGAAAATGACATTCTCCGTGTTAGAAGCACGGAGAATGATATTCTCCGTTTAATTTGACACGAAGAATAACATTCTCCGTGTTAGATACACAGAGAATGGTCATTTATAGGTCAAAATACAAGGAGAATGTCATTCTCCGTGTATTTTAACACGAAAAGAATGACATTCTCCGTGTAATTTAACACGGAGAATGACATTCTTCGTGTTAGAAACACGGAGAATGCTCATTTCTAGGTCAAAATACAAAGATAATGTCATTCTCCGTGTATTTTAACACGGAGAATGGTCATTCTCCGCGTGTTTTAACACGGAGAATGACCATTCTCCGTGAATTTTAACACGGAGAATGACATTCCGCTTCAATTACATTCACATGACTACATCTCATGAGCAAAACAAAAGGTTCTTCATATCTTCATCAGGGCAAGAAGTAGAGGATTAATTTGATGTCCAAAATGAGTGAAACATAAACCTAAAGACAGATAGAAATACCAAGACAAAATACGGAAATTTATGGAAACCTGCGGACCCTATCTGTGTCGAGGGATATACCATTCCCTCAACCATTTCACATATATAGGATGTAATTGATCAAGGTCGTCGGCCGGGGATGGATGGTCAGAACTCCCAGTGCTACTACCCTCAGACTTGGGCTCCTCCTTCACATCAGCTTCAATCTTGGGAGTAATTCCTTCCCTGATCATCACCAATTCTTCTTTTACTTCAATTTTTTGTATCACATCCTCCTTAACTGTCACCCCCATTTCCTGTATTAAGTATTTGTACTCGTAATTTGATTTTGGCACGTATTTTATTTTCTCGACTTGCGGATTTTGGTTTCTCGTAAATGGGTTTGGACCATGGCTTGGTTTTATTTTGTGGAGTTAGTTTGGTTTAGTTTGGTTCATCATGAGTGGAACACCTTAGCCTATTCTCCACCTCCATTCCATCACAACCACCCTCATTAAAACCCACCAACTTCTTCCCTCTCCTCCATAACTCCATTAATTTCTTTCAACTTCTTCTTCTTCCTTCTTCCACACAACTCTCCAACCCATAGGCAAGTGCACCTTGCCATCAAATAAGCACCACTTTTTATTTGTCCATTAACTAGATTAGGCCATGGAGAACAACTTTAGAACTTGACATTTTGTGATTTGGAACTTTCATTCTTCTAGATCTAGGTTTTAACCATTTTCGAAAATCCTTGGTTTTGATCTATTAAACTTTAATTTTTTGCTTGTTTTGATGCTTCCATGTGTAAGAGAATTCAATTTTACTCAAGTTAGAACTTTGAAAATCTAGATTTGGCTTTGAATTGACAAAGTTATGAAGAATTGAAGTTCTTGGTGTTCTTGGACCTGCTCTCGGCCAGGAAGAACATCCCTCTGCCTTGCGCTCTTTAGCGCATGGCCAGTTGCGCACCCCCCCCGGCCTGTGCTCTTTAGCGCAGGGCCGATTGCGCATGACCTCAGCCAGTGCTTGCGCTGCGCTGGATTGCGCTGGCGCAAGCCATCCATGCGCAAGCCAGCCATGCGCAAGTCGACCTCTGCGCAAGCCAGCCTTGCGCAATCCACCTCTGCGCAATCCACCCCTGCACAGTCTACCCCGCAAGGCAACTCTTGCGCAGCTCTTCCATGCGCAGTACATACCCTGTGCAGCCCAACCCCTGATCCCCCTTGTACAACCTACTTGTCTATGATGAATTGTTTATTTCTTTAAGCTTGGCTCTTCTATAGCCCTATATATATTGGTATTTTATTAGATATTTTACGTCCATTTTATATCCTTACGCCTTTTGTCATGAACTTGATTTTACTTAATATGTTTGGAATGACTATTGTACACGACATGGTATGACAAGGAACTAGCATAACACGACAGTGACCCGTAATGGTGCACTCCTGACATGACCAACCTAACCTGATAGTAGCCCGTCGTGGCGCACTCCTGACAGTACCCTGACATGATTTATCTTGATAACTTGATAGTGGCCCGTGGCGGCGCACTCCTGACTTGACTTGACTTGTAACTTGTAACTTGACTCGTATAATCAACTTGACACCGTGGGTGTTCCTGCTTGCTTGCTTGTACAATCCACTTGTCTTGTCTTGCATCATGTCTAGGACGTGACTTCCTGGGTACCACGGCCAGGGACTCGCGCTAAATTGGATTAGGCTAATTATTAGATCAAACTAGAACATGGAGAATTCCCAGTCACAGGCAATCTCATTATCTGGGCGCTTTAATGGACTTGTAGCTTGCCGACGAGTAGAGCACATTTCCAGCACACTGTCATGTGTTGCACCCTCTAAGTCACCTAAGGGTACATTTGTCTTCCGGGCAATGTACCCACCTATAACTCTCAACTCGCGGAAGGATAACTGGATAGTCTGCAGGGCTTGGGACTGGAAATTTTTACTTGCATCTTATTAGTAATTAGGCTTGTGATAACCTTAGTTAGTTAAAGTAGTAAGTCGTAGTACTTGCTTGGCCGATTGTGAATGAATGGTGTCCAGCTCTGTCTAAGTCTTGTCTAGCCCCTGTACCTGGAACTCTTGGTCATGATTGTTTTACTCATCTCTAACGATAAATGGGTAGAGACAGTGAGCTATTCAGGCAAAGGGTTACAACCCCGGTCCTTGTCTGGTTTAAGGATTGTAACCTGGCTCCCGGAATGGTTCCACGTCCCTAGTCGTTTATCTCTCTGTGTACTTTACTACTTGTACTTTCTTTTATTCTTTATGTTCTGATATGCTGGCTTTTGTTCTTATTTGTGGCCTCCTTGTGGCACTTGCTCTTTCTGGGGTTTGACCCAGCTGGTTTTGTGTGGCCAGATTTCGGAGCAGCTTCCGAGGATCTACCAAGCTTCCAGCCCAATGGTGAACACTAGACGGAACCCGGGCTACGAGTGGGTTTTCCCTTTTTGTTTCACCCACTTATATGTAAATTTATTCTTTTGAGGCGTTTAGCCGACGAGCACCTGTTAGCTCGATGCACATTTACTTACTGTCTGCCTACGGGCTGTAAACATGATTAACAAATCCTAGGGTTGATCATGTATGACTGAACTCTTGCTAGTCCTATCATTTTGTACGACTAGCTTCATGATCATCCAATATGTAATATTTGGGATGCCTTATATATATATATATTTGATGCTCTAATATCTTGTAACTCTGTTAATTGCTTGAGATTGAGACAATAGGCTTGACCTTAAGAGACTGCTGGCTTGTAGTAAACCCTCATATCTAGACAGCCGTGACCGTATAGTTGAGATGTATTCTATTTCAATATACGTAGCTGGCTATGTCTGCCCCCGCTCTCCAATATTCTGGTTCTGGGGCGTGACATTAACGAACCTTGACCCTTGTTTGATGAGAGAAGGCAGCATCTCCTCCTTCACCACTGCCGAGGACACTGCCGCAGGAGGAGAGTCACTCGGCGCAGCCCCCTTGCCCTTCGCGGATCTCTTGGCGACCTTTGGAGACATGGTTATTAAAGAAAAAAGACGAAGAGTTTTCTGAAAAACTAAAAAAGAAGGGAATAATGAAATTTCTCTCTCCTCCAGGGCCTATTTATAGGCACGGGCCACTTCCTATGCGATCACTTGTTGTATGCGTCCATTCGCCCATTGCGTTGTATGCGCCTACAATGGCCTATGCGCCCACGTGAAGAATCAGCTTACTGCACACTATGCTAACACGGAGAATGGTCATTTCTAGGTACACAAAAAATGTCATTCTCCGTGTATTTTAACACGGAGAATGTCATTCTCCGTGTTATTTTAGATGGAGAATGTAATTCTCCGTGTATTTTTAGACGGAGAATGACATTCTCCGTATTAGAAACACGTAGAATGACCATTTCTAGGTCAAAGAAAATGTCATTCTCCATGTATTTTAACACGGAGAATGTCATTCTCCGTGTATTTTTAGACGGAGAACGTCATTCTCCGTGTCAAAATACACGGAGAATGACATTCTCCGTTTTAAAATACACGGAGAATGACCATTTCTAGGTTAAAGTACAAAGAGAATGTCATTCTCCGTATATTTTAACACGGAGAATGGTCATTCTCCGTGTTAAATTACACGGAGAATGATCATTGTCCGTGTTAGATACACGGAGAATGATATTTCTAGGTCAAAATAAACAGAAAATGTCATTCTCCGTATATTTTAACACGGAGAATGACATTATCCGTGTGTATTAATACGGATGATGACCATTTCTTAGCCGTGTATATTCTCCGTGTCAAAATGCACGGAGAATGTCATTCTCCGTGTTAAAATATACGGAGAATGACATTTCTAGGTCAAAATACAAAGAAAATGTCATTCTCCGTGTATTTTAACACAGAATCAAACAACGGAACTTTAACAAAACAGATTTACATATATAGAACAAAGTAAATTAGTCGAAAAACTGAGTTTCATTACAAAGAACAACAAATACATTACAAAAGAAACCTGATAGACAGAATATATATAAGGAATTTCTTAGCCAATTTACATTGTCATTTTATTTTATGATACAAAAGGAATTGCACAGTCACCCATAAGCAAAAGCTTAGCCAAAATTAGCCTGCTCTGTACAATAATATCGTGAACTGCTTTGTTTGTTTTCTTTTGTAAATCAAATGTAGCTTTCGACAAGTTTTCAATATAATACGCAACATACAGCAGGCAGCTGGGTGATAGTTGCTGTGGGCAATCTTTACAAACCTTGAGCTCTGTTGTTTCATATTCCTGAATTGCTGGGCTTTTGTCCCTCATCAATGCAATCTTCTTAATTACAATTGGCTCGATTTTATTCTTTATGTAATTTGCATCCTCGATTCCCTTAGCGCCCGTGTTTTTCCTCAATAAGTTGTAATGTGTCCAAACATAGGAGCTGAAGTTGAATGCCAACAGTGTATAGTGTTTATTCTCTTCACGGAAGAGTGGCACGAATAACCATTCGATGTCATCCTCCAACTCCATGATAAAATCTTCTATTTCTGCTTTGAAATTGTACAATGCTCCAGATGTTGGGTTTTGTTCATCGGCAAACTTAGCGGTACGCTGTTTTGCAGAAAAAAAAACAAAAAAAAAAACAAATCATGAGTTAGTTTTTTACAACAATATTAGTAGGTGTACACATTAATATTTATTTTTCAGTTTTGATTCTTACCAATGCATGGGGCATCATGATTGCAAACCAATTACATTGTGCACCCTGCGAGCTTGACTGAACGGTACGTCTTCTTTCGGCTTGTACTTCGTTCATAATCTTTATTGTGAAGTTCATAACATTGGCCTCTATTTCATCCATATTTAATATGTCTTGTATTTCTTTAGCATTAAAGAGCAAGGTAACATCATTGTTCCTTCTTCTTATTTTATAACCTTCTGGAGCAGTTGGAAAGTATTGGTATACATTTTCACTGCACATAAATTTAGTTTCGATTATGTTAATAATATAGGTTAATGATATAATTGTAAAAAAAGTAACTCCAACAGAGAGAATGATCATTCTCCGTTATGAATTGGACGGAGAATGGCTACTCTCCGTGTATTATAACACGGAGAATGACTATTCTCCGTGTATTTTTACACGGAGAATGATCATTTCTAGGACAAAATACACAGAAAATGTCATTCTCCGTGTATTTTTACACGGAGTATGATCATTCTCCGTTTACTTTGATACGGAGAATGAACATTCTCCGTATTAATACACGGAGAATGACCAGTTCTAGATCAAAATACAAGGAGAATGTCATTCTCCGTGTATTTAACACGGAGAATAACATTCTCCGTGTAAGAAACACGAAGAATGCTCATTCTCAGGACAAAATACAAGAAAATATCATTCTCCGTGTATTTTAACACGGAGAATGGTCATTCTTCGTGTTAGATACACGAAGAATAGCCATCTCTAGGTCAAAATACAAGGGAAAATGCCATTCTCCGTGTATTTTAACATGGAGAATAACATTCTCCGTTTTAGATACACGGAGAATGACAATTCTCCGTGTTAAAATACACGGAGAATAAACAAGAATGATCATTCTCCGTTGTGAATTGTACAAAATTTGGTTCAAGTTTAGAATACTTACATTGGAGTCATCCTTCTTGGGTATACGATGCTCCTGTATAGACGCTTCAGCTAATCGTCTGCTTGGTTCCAAAGCCTGAGTTTTTGATATTGTATCAGCATTTTTTCCCTCTTTCACTAGCTTGGCTGTTTGAGAAGATCTTCTTCAAGTTCTTCATTTTCTGACATCTTATTTTTTTTATCGTCTACCTTCTCGGACTGGAAGGAGCTTTTCTTTTCTCACCAGAAGTTACTTTCTTATTGGTACTGGACGGAGCTCTTCTTTTCCGACCAGCAGCTACATTCTTACTTGTAGCATTAGTTGTTTTCTTCTTTTCCAATATTGTAAAATCATCATCCGCTGGAGCATTTGATTGTTTTTTAATCCCTCCTGGTTCTCTTGCTCTTGTGTAATGTTTTTGAGGAACTGCTTTAGTCTCCTCCCCAAGCTGCAATACTTTGGCCATTGCTTCAAGGTTAACAATTGTATCATTCTTCTGTTTGATTTCGTCATTCAATGATGCAACTTCCTCTAGAAGTTTGTTGTTATCACTAATAAGCTTTTTATTCTCCTTTCTGATATTGTCTGTTTCTTTCACTAATATAAAAACAAACAACAACAAGAGGTATGATGTCAATATTATATAATCTTCTTTTTAAAAACAATAAAAAATATTATTATCCGTTTACTTTAATCCGGAGAATGTCCATTCTCCGTGTTAAGATACACGGAGAATAACATTCTCCATGTCAAAAATAAACGGAGAATGTCATTCTCAGGACAAAATACAAGGAGAATGTCATTCTCCGTGTTAAGCTAAACGGAGAATGCTCATTCTCTGTTAGACTTACAAGTAGAATGGGCATTCTCCTATAACATAAACGGAGAATGACTATTCTCCGTGTTAAGATATACGGAGAATAACATTCTCCGTGTCAAAAATACACGGAGAATGTCATTCTTCGTGTTAAACTAAACGGAGAATGTCTTTTCAAGGTCAAAATATTAGTGACATTCTCCGTGTTAAAATACTAGCGGAGAATGTCATTCTCCGTGTATTTTAACACGGAGAATGCTCATTCTAAGTGTATATTAACACGGATAATGACATTCTTCGTGTATCTTAATACGGAGAATAACATTATCCGTGTTAGAAACACGGAGAATGATCATTTCTAAGTCAAAACATACAGAAAACGTCATTCTCCGTGTACTTTGACACGGAGAATGACATTCTCTGTGTTAGATACACATAATTACAAATTAAAATTTTGAAAAAAATAGAATATTTTACCTTTTAGAAGTAGCTCCTCAACACGTTGACGAAGCTTCTCATTATCAGCAGTAAGCTCAGATTTCTGCTTTCTAAGGGAGTCTAGTTCCTGTTCTGACCCCTTTGCCTCCAGTTCTTCAACTCTTCTACGGAGTTTCTCATTATCAGCAATAAGGAGCGATTTCTCGTTCCTTATAGAGTCTAACTCCTTCTCCAAGCCATCAGTAACGAGATCCACAGCACGTTGTTGGGCTACATCTGCCTCTAGTTTTTGGGCTCTTTTTTGGAGTTGCTCATTCTCAGCGATAAGCTGAGATTTCTCCTCCAAGACACGCAACATATCTTCATTCTCAGCTATGTTTGTTGCTGGTGCTTGGGCTTCAGCTTGTGGTTCTTCTTCATCAACAGCATTATCTCCACCTTCTATACTATGCTGCTCTGCTGGGTCTTCTACTTCTTCGACAGTCAATGTAACGAAATCTTTGAATATCAATTCAGAATTCGTTTGAGCCCCTTGATATTCATTTTTGAGGAATATAGAGATTCTATTCCCATCCCATGTGTAGAATCTCGGGTATGTGCTTATTGGCTTGCACTTCCTTTCCAACAGTTGACTGTGCTCTGCAAACCAATACAAGAAATATATCGTACAACCTTCAATCTTCTTGTACGATATCTCAATGTCCCCATCTTCAGCTTTTGTAACAGCCCTCTTTATGCTGTCCATGACGTACCCCAAAATAAACCGTGGCCAACAGATGCTTTTTATAACATCTATGCTCTCCACCAGAGCGAAGAACTTGTACGGCAAGTTCGACCCACCCATTCTGGTAAAGAATGCTGTTTGGCACAAGTTGAATATTATTAACCTGGCCAACTCATCAGGACTTGCATTTCTATCCCCCAACAGCTCTAAGATCCTTTTCTTAACTTCTGCATTTGATACTTCTACATTTTTTCCCTTGGAATTTGTCAGCAGTCTTTTGAAGTGTTCTGTACACATGCTGAATGAGTCTGCTAGTGGGGGGGTCTTCTATTTTTCAGCGATGATCTTTAGATACTTCTCATCAACTTCCCTGTCATCATTCATTGGCAGACCGAAAATGGTTGCCATCTCATCAGCAGTTGGTGCTACCTTGACACTGCTGCTCAACTGGAAATATCCAATGCCATCTTCTTCTAAGTAAGTCCCCATCAAGTTCTCCAGACCTTGTGTGACTTTAGATAGTTCTGCCTTTTTCACCTTGGATCTGTAGAATACATCTATGAAATTGTAGAATCCAACATTCTTCAAGGTTTCAATAACTGCTTCAGGCAAATGGCCACACTTTTCCTTCACCTCATCCATAAGAGAGAGTATTGGGGTGAATGTTGCATGAAAAAGTCTTTCTTCTTTGTTCCTGACAGTTTTTTTCCTAAAAAAACAACAATTAGGTTTACGTCAATATTCTTCTTTATTATAATAAGGAGAATGATCATTCTCCGTGTAAAAATACACGGAGAATATCATTCTTCGTGTACTTTTACACGGAGAATACCATTCTCCGTGTATTTTTACACGGAGAATGATCATTTCTAGGACAAAATACACAGAAAATGTCATTCTCCGTGTATTTTAACACTGAGAATGAGCATTCTCCGTTTACTTTGACACGGAGAATGGTCATTCTCCGTGTCAATACACGGAGAATAACCAGTTCTAGGTCAAAATACAAGGAGAATGTCATTCTCCGGGTCAAAATACAAGGATGTCATTCTCCGTGTATTTTAACACGGATAGAAACACGAAGAATGTTCATTCTGAGTACAAAATACACAGAAAATGCCATTCTCCGTGCATTTTAACACGGAGAATAAATTTTCCGTGTTAGAAACACGGAGAATGGCTCATTTCCAGGACAAAATACACAGAAAATGCCATTCTTCGTGTATTTTGACACGAAGAATAACATTCTCCGTGTTAGAAACACGGAGAATGCTCATTCTCAGGACAAAATACAAGAAAATGCCATTCTCCGTATATTTTAACACGGAGAATAACATTCTCCGTGTTAGAAACACGGAGAATGCTCATTTTCAGGACAAAATACACAGAAAATTCCATTCTCCGTGTATTTAAAACGGAGAATGGTCATTCTCCGTGTTAGATACACGGAGAATGGCCATCTCTAGGTCAAAATACAAGAGAAAATGCCATTCTTCGTGTATTTTTGACACGGAGAATGTTATTCTTCGTGTATCTTAACACGGAAAATGTTATTCTCCGTGTATCTTAACACGGAGAATGGACATTCTCAGGACAAAATACATAGAAAATTTCATTCTCCGTGTATTTTAAAACGGAGAATGGTCATTCTCCGTGTTAGATACACGGAGAATGGCCATCTCTAGGTCAAAATACAAGGGAAAATGCCATTCTTCGTGTATTTTAACACGTCCGTGTTAGAAACACGGAGAATGCTCATTCTCAGTACAAAATACATGGGAGAACGCCATTCTCCGTGTATTTCAACACAGAGAATAACATTTTTTTATGTAATGCCCACCCCTTGTTAGGTACACGGAGAATGGCCATCTCTAGGTCAAAATACAAGAAAAAATGCCATTCTCCGTGTATTTTAACACGGAGAATAACATTCTCCGTGTTAGAAACACGGAGAATGGCCATCTATAGGTCAAAATACACGGGAGAACGTCATTCTCCGTGTATTTCAACACGGAGAATAACATTCTCCGTGTTAGATACACGGAGAATGCTCATTCTCAGGACAAAATACAAGAAAATGCCATTCGCCGTGTATTTTAACACGGAGAATAACATTCTCCGTGTTAGAAACACGGATAATGCTCATTCTCAGGACAAAATACACAGAAAATCCCATTTTCCGTGTATTTTAAAACGGAGAATGGTCATTCTCTGTGTGTATTAACAGACGGATAATGTCATTCTCCGTGTGTTTTAACACGGAGAATATTCATTCTCCGTGTTAGATACACGGAGAATGACCATTTCTAGGTCAAAATACAAGGGAGAACGCCATTGTCCGTGTATTTTAACACGGAGAATGGCCATTTCTAGTTCAAATGACACAGAAAGGGCATCGTCCGTGTATTTTATAGACGGAGAATGATTATTCTCATTTGCCGCATCAATATAAACGGAGAATGAACAGGACTGAAAGTTTTATCCTTTTTTTTCCCTTCTTCTTGATCTTCTTCTTCTCCTCCTGCTACTTCTTGTTGTTGTTGTTCTCCGTGTTCTTGTTCTTCTACTTCTTCTTGCACTTGTTTTTCTTTTGTAGCTTTTGGTTTACGAGCAATCCTCTTAACTTTCACCCCTTGTTTCTTTTGTTTTCCAACATCTACTTGTTCTCCGTCTTCTCTAACTCGGTCTACATCCATTGATGATGATTGCGACATTGTGTGAAACTTGCGAATGGAGATTCGCTGGCGCTTTCTTGTAGGAATTTTCTAAGATTTTTGGAGGAGATGACCTAAAATTGAAAGCGAACAGAGTATGGAAGAAGAAGGAGCGAACGAAACGTTTTTTTGATAAGTTGGTGGGTTTGTATGTAATTCTCCCTCTTCTGGAATCGAACCGTTTTTCTGAAGAGTTGCTGGGTTTGTGGATATTCTTAATAAATTAGAAGGGCAAAAAGGTCATGCCGTCCCCTTTTATATATATTTTAGATAATGCTGGGCACGCGATGAAAGTTTCTTTTGGGGTGGATTTTTCATAAAATTTTTTAAATTTTTGGGCATTTCATAAATTTTCTCTAAAATATATTGGCTTCGGGTGTCTATAATTTTGTCTTTAATTATGAAACTATACTTATTGTGCTTATATAATCGATATTTATTGCTTTCGACAAATTTTACGTTATCTATATGAAAAATAATTTAAGATAAATTTGTTAATACAAGCAATCAAAATGTTAATTGTGATTATGTTGTCATGAAAAGATAGTTGCAAAGTGTTGAAATATATAATTAGCTTGATGTCCTAATTAATGAGTGATTGTGTTTATTTTAACTTCTAAACAAAAAAAATTCTTTCTAATTCAATTGGAATGTAAAAAAATTCAAAACATGTTAACTATATTTAGCTGTGTAACAAAAAATAATTATAATAAAAATAACTAACAACAATTAACAAATATCTTTATGACATAATTTTGTATCTTTTTTTTTCATATTGTAAATGATTCTTAACTGACAACAATTAGCTCATATAATTTTTTTTTCTTTTTTTACGTCTTCGTCTTGTTCAACAAAAGTTATATTTTTTCGACAAAAAAAAAAATCAAAATAAGTATAATAAAAAACATATCAAATTTAAAGAAAATTTTAAAAAAAATCTAAAGTTCTTGTCATTCTTGGTCATCATACGTGACATTCCTTACGGATACTTGCGAATTTATAAATAGTATTGTCCGTTCTAAGCTATGGATGTAGAGTATTGAGGTGGTGGAAGGAAGACAAAGGTGGTCGATGGAGATGTTGAGACGATCATAGAGAGACTTTGGATCGACAACATGGTTAGGATACCTTCGATGGGTAAGGTTCTTTGATTGGAGATGTCATACTTGGACTTGCACCTTAGTAGAGAAGAAGAGGGGATATCAAAAACTTAAGGACCGGGATTAAGAGGATAAGAGTTTGGTATTTCAAAATCACACATTTTGATGATGTGGTAATAATGTGGAAAAAAATGAATAGAAAACAACCACATGGGACTTAAAATCCCACTTGTAATAGTTATTGAATCATAATTGACTAACAGGTCATTTTGAAATCTTACTTTAAAATTCTAATCGACTAACACTGGATTTCAAAATCACTACATATGATTCTAAAATTCCAATTCACTAACACCACTAAGTGTGTTATTATTGTATGATTTATAGTGCGGAGTAAAAAAAAATCTCTACTGGCCGCTGCACATGACATGGGCAAAATATCGTCATGAGTTCTTGATTTGTGTCCAAGTTTCTTCAATTTTGTACTCAATTTATGTTTGGATCGGTTTTGGATCATGATATGAATATTAGAGCATCTCCAACTCTATTGTGAGTTTAGAAAAAAATGGTTGCCACATAGAAACGACAAACTTTTATTCAAAAAATTCTTCTCCAATAATGCAAATATAGAATAAAACATGAAGTTAACATGGCAATGATATGGCAAGAAAAATGTGAAGTTGGTGGTGATTTCTAAAATTGAGTTCTTATCTTACTTGGCATTGCACTTTAAGGAGATTTCTATCCTAGTTGGAAGAGTTTCTACATAGAAATTGTAGACATACAAAAATGCTCTCCAATGGTTCTCCATTTCTATCCTATGTGTCACATAGTAAAAGCACCAATTTAATAGTGTGGGGCCCAATAATAATTGTCATGAGAGATAGGAGAATTTCTATGAGAGTTTCTACATGTAGAAACCCTCCTAGAAAGTTTCCATCCTACATCATTGCCACCTAGGATAGAAATGGTGATAGAAATCACCATTGGAAGAAATTTTTTCTAAAATGGATTTCTTCCATAGAAATAGGGAAGATAGAAACCCCCATTGGAGATGGTCTTAGAGTATCTCCAACCCTATTGTGACTTTGAAAAAAAGTTAATGCCACATAGGAATGACAAAATTTTATTCAAAAGTTATTCTCCAATGCAATTATCAAGTCAATTGTGAAACTTATGTGGCAAAAATTAAAGAAGACATTGTGAAGTTGATTGTCTTGTTCTAGACAATGCACTTGACAATGTCTTCTCTTCCATGTCATAAATTATGAATAAAAAATATTAGAAAAAAGAAAGAAGATGAGTAGTTGTCTTAAAAGTTGCCTTGGAAGTTGGAAAAAATACTTTTTATTGTCTTCTCAATACTTTTGCATTGGAGAGAGTTTTTCTATCTCATTGTCTTTTGAGATATAATTTTGCCACATAAACAAGACATTGTCTTGTTGCTCATGTCACATAGGAGCCACCTAAGACTCACAACACTTAACAAGACAATAGGGTTGGAGATGCTCTTAGACAATGCACTTCACAATGAACCACATCATCAATTATGAATAGAAATATTTATAAAAAAATTGAAGAAGTGGAGGACTTGCCTTGGAAGTTGGAAAAAATACTTTTTATTGTCTTCTCAATACTTTTGCATTGGAGAGAGTTTTTCTATCTCATTGTTTTTTGAAATATAGTTTTGCCACATAAACAAGACATTGTCTTGTGGCTCATGCCACATAGGAGTCACCTAAGACCATCTCCAATGGTGATTTCTAAAATTGAGTTCTTATCCTACTTGGCATTGTACTTTAAGGAGATTTCTATCTAGTTGGAAGAGTTTTTAGATAGAA
This sequence comes from Iris pallida, assembly GCA_029216955.1. Classification (NCBI taxonomy): domain Eukaryota; kingdom Viridiplantae; phylum Streptophyta; class Magnoliopsida; order Asparagales; family Iridaceae; genus Iris; species Iris pallida. Next base: position 2,570,109 of record JANAVB010027997.1, read on the forward strand.
ATTGTAGACATACAAAAATTAATGCTCTCCAATGATTCTCCATTTCTATCCTATGTGTCACATAGTAAAAGGAACAATTTAATGGTGTGGGGCCCAATAATAATTGTCATGAGAGATAGAAAAATTTCTATGAGAGTTTCTACATGTAGAAACCCTCTTAGAAAGTTTCTATCCTACATCATTGCCACATAGGATAGAAATGGTAATAGAAACCACCATTGCAAGAAGTTTTTTCTAAAATGGATTTATTCTATAGAAATAGGGAAGATAGAAACCCCTATTGGAGATGGTCTAAGACTCACAACACTTAACAAGACAATAGGGTTGGAGATGCTCTTAGAGAGAGAGATAGAGATTGTCCTTACTGTCCTAATATTCATATCATGATTCAAAATCGATCGAAACATAAATTGAGTACAAATCTGAAGAGACTTGGACACAAATCAAACCCAAGTGAACCCGGACGATTTTTTTACCATATGGGAACTGAACTCGACTACCATGAAACGGAACCCAAACCTAATCGGAACCACGATAAGAACGGTGCATGCATGTTTGTTGTTCAAGAAAATTATGTCTATGGATGTCTAATTCATAAAAATTTTACTTGTGATACAAAAAATAATAATTCAATAAACTTTTGTTTTTTTTTAATCCATTGCATGCTTGAAGTGAAAAAGGAAAGAAACAAAAAACATGTCGACTCACTCGGAATTAAAAAAAAAAAAAAAGTCCGAGCTCTCTAGCCTAGTGGCATTAGAACGGACACCCGGAGGGACCGGCAAGGTTCGAGCCTCCCAATTGTGTGTGTGAGTGGGATTTCAAAAAAAAAAAAAAATTATCATGGGGGTATTTAGGCCAAGGCCACTCATATACAAGATAAAGGTGGAGAAAACTTAGATACAGAAGATTGTATCAAAACTTTGATACACTCTGTATGACAAGTGGCCCCCTTTACATAGTTTTACTCAGATAAAGATGAGCAGACTTCACAAGCTTCATAATGTCAAGTACATATGACATGAAATCCCCATGAACAAACTTGACTTCAATGAGACTTACCTAGTTTGGAAGCCCTACATTCAACATAACAATCAAAGGCATCCTAGCTGTGATTTTTCTGTGCCACAAAGATGGCAAACATAACAATCAAAGGCATCCTAGCTGTGATTTTTCTGTGCCACAAAGATGGCACAAGATTTCTTTGTCTATGAATGGATTGAGGTTAGGAGTGGTCTTTTTCTTACTACAAAAGGGACTTTAGACCAACTTGAGCATATTAGCTACATTGTGATTGGAGAGCTATGGTATACCTTATCCTAAAGTATCATCAAGACTTAAATCTTGTGTAGCTTCAGGAACATACAAATGGAAACTTTATTCATGGATACGAAGATATTAGAATATTTAAATACAAATTAAAATAATTGTGGCGTCGACTTAATGACATCAAATTCCGTCGCTAATGGAATAGTTTGTGTTTCGAATACATAATTTATCCATATAATAACAGATTATTACATCATAATTTGCCTAAGGAGTAAAAATTTTATGTTTTGTATTTGTTTTCCCTATAGTATAGACAACAATCACAATAAAAAATAATCAGAAGAATAATATATTGTAAATCCATCAACATCAGAATAACCACAACAATCACACTAACCACAAAATTTGGAGGTGGCTGAAATAGTAATAAAGTACCATACCAATTATAAAGTCTCAAAATAATACAATACTAATAAAGTCTCTGAAGAATATATAGTCCAAATATCTGTACAATATTGGTGAACAATCCAAAAATACATAAAATCATTGAGAATCTGGAGATAACAGTGGCTGGTATTGGTACAGTTGGTTGCGCATCCAGTGCGAAATGTCATGAAATTTCGACAGTTTCATTTGTATTTCTTGATCCAAAAACTTGTCAACACTATAAATCAAACTCGAAGTAACCCTCCGACGAATTATACGGATATAAACCCCTTTGGGGGAGGAACTCGCACCGGAAACCCGTGTAGAGACATAAATATATCCATATATGAATTAACAAGCGATTAGTAAGAATTTTTCCCGGGGCGACTTACCTTGTCCTCACCAAAGTGCAATAGCTCTAGACACAATGACAAGTTAGAATACACTGATACACAAGCTTAGAATTTTGAAATGTAACAGAATGTGATATAACATAATGTGATTTTTGTATAGGAATAAAGTTTCGGATTGAAGATAGAAAAAGATTTGATCTACAACAATCAACAAAGCAAGCTAATGAAGTCCATCCAGGTTTTCCATTTCTTGAAGGCTGAACCCAGTTTATTTGCTGTTACTATCAGTGATGGTTACTTGTACTGCTATTACTACATGTATTTTGGCAATAAAATTCCTTGTATGTGTAAATAGAGGCATTACTGATTCACTGAATTGGTCTTTATGATTTGTATTAAATGAATAATAGTAATAACAAGACAAATAAATCTTCTACTATATAATGCGGCTTCTAAACGGCTAAAAAATGAGCCACCTAAGCCGTATGTATATCATCAACCATTTAATTTTTAAAAAAATAAGAAAACTTATAATTTTAAACTTTTTCTCCTTTTCTTCCGCACAATCGAATGCCCTCTTCTTCTTTTTTTCCTTTCGCATACCCGAATATCCTCTCTTTTATTCACATATTTTTTTTATATCCATAACAAATTATAATTTAATTTCAATAAATCTTAATTAAAATATAAATATATATATAACAAATATTTATTTAAATATTTAAATTATATTTTGGTAAGAAAAATTAGTTTACCTGCAACGCACGTGCTTTTACTAGTACATATAAATAAACTCCCCTCGCCATGAAGATGAATTCATTTATTCAGAATGGAACTGGGAAAAGAATCTTCCTTTTCAATGTATGAAGTCCTACATAGTGTAGTATGCTTATATGAACACAGCCGTTTAGCTGAAATCTAAAGGGGGATACAAGAAAAATTCATTGTCAACAACAAAACTATTTTAAGTTAGCTCATGTCAGGCCCTCAGCTTCTCAGTTCTAAGATATTTCTAGATATGAAATTAGAGTATCAAGATACCATGACATGGTATTGGAATACGAGGGCATGGTATTAGGATACCATGTTGAGGTAGAAGTGCCTAGAAACTAAGGTTAGGGGTATAGTGAGTTTACCTTGGTAAGGTAATAGGGTGAGTTAAGGTAATTACCTATAACTAAGGTATGAGTTTAAGATATTAAGATGCTCAGCTATCACTATAAAGTTCTTTGCAGCAGAGATCATTGTTTTAGTTATAGATCATAATATTGCTGCAACCGGCTTATCAATATAAAGACCTCCAATTAACTACCTACATCCTATTCATACATGCTTGGCAACTTGGAGTCATTTTTTGTTGAGGAATCAGTACATATCAATTTTTTTTTTTGAGATGCCCGACGACATGCACGGGACTTAGTCGTATGTCTGTTGGGCCCACTATCCTGAACTCCCACCAAATAAATGGAAGGAATAATATGTCCCCGTGTGGCTCGATACACTGATCTTCTGCCACCCAATCGGAATCTTATACCTCTCATCGGTAACCACAAGAGCCACTCGAGTTCGGTGAATCAGTACATATCAAGAAACTATAAGAACAACAAACTTAACATTATACCGCGTCCTGTACTTCACATGTAATTGAAATATATTCTTCTCAGAGAAAGTATAACATATCACCTGCATATGACAAGTTCATTATTTCAAGACCTTTTAAGTAAGATGCATAATATTGTGAAAGGAGTTTGAATAAAGCTTTTGTTGAGAACTAATAAGGGATTTAGTCCCACATTGAAAAATGTAATATGAAGAGGAGCTAGACTCCCTATAAGTAGTTGAGTAGCCCATCAATAAAATACACACAACAATTATTCTCTACATGGTATCAGAGCCATAACGGAGAAAGAAAAAATTTCCTCCCCCCCCCCTTTCCCCACCGGCAGTCCCCCCCCTCCCCCCCTACCGACGCCCCCCCCCCGGCAGTTCCCCCCCCCCCCCCCCGACGCCCTGCCCCCTCCCCCCCGACGCCCCCCTCCTTTTTTTTTTCTCTTTTTTCGAAAAAAACCCTAATTTTGAGGGAGAGATTATGTGGGTAATTTTTCGACGACGGATGACTGTCAAATACTTTATTTGTACCTTCTGTACCTAGATTACGCCCTCCGGAACAACAAATGCTTTATTTGTTTTTCGTTCTCGATCTACAAATTAGGATCTCCATGCGCGCGCCGGTGTTGGCCATGTTAACCGCGTATTCGTAAGGTCTCTGTTGACGACTTTACACGAAGACGACGACGACGACGAAGCCGACGAAGACGACGACGACGACGAAGCCGCCGCCGCCGACTCATAGTTGAAGACACCATGGATTCGATCAGTGGTAAACTGACAGCAGACGAGATGAAGGCCTTGGTTGATGATATTTTATCAAAGAGATTAACCGAGACGACCCCACGTGTGATCCATACTGATGTAGATCCGTCACCCTATAAAATGGGGAAGCTGGACAAGCTGGAGACGAAGTTGGAAGGAACGTCCAATTACTTGAAATGGTCACGACAGGCCATGCGGACGCTGAAGGGCCATGGCTTGGTTGGCTACGTCAATGGCCAAACCAAGGCGCCAGATGATCCCTCCTCCAAGGAGTTTGCTATTTAGGAGATTGTCAATAATGTTGTGGCTGGATGGTTGACGGCTTCCTTGACCGACCAGGTGTCGGGCAATGTCGAGGCGATGGAGGCTACTGCTGATATATGGCAGACTTTAAAGGATATGTACTCAGGCTCGGGCAATCCTATGCGGGTCTTCCAACTGCAGGATGAACTTGATAGGGTGGCCCAGGACGACCGCACTATCTCTGAGTATGCAGCGTTGTTAAAGAAGTACTGGTCTGATCTGGATTACTATGATCCTTTTGGGATGGAAGATGCCCAGGTCGAACCAGCATTCGCGAAACATTTCCAAAAGTTCTTGGATTATATTTCGCGTCAACGGATGATGAAGTTCTTGAAGGGTCTTAACCCTGTGTTTGAGCATAGAAGGAATGTCCTCCTAGCACAGCCCATGCTTCCATCCTTAGAAGACGTCATAATTGCCATGGCACAAGAAGAGGCTCGCTTAAAGTTGATGCCCAACAAGGGTTCTTTCCAGGGGGAGCAAGCCGCTGTTGAAAAGACTGTACTTGCCGTCTTCAATCAGCCTCCCTCTGTGGCCGGTGTTTGCCACAACTGTGGTGACTCAGGGCATTACATCAGGTTTTGTCCAAAACCCCTGCACAGTCATTCAAGTGATCGTGGACGGGGCCGCGGCGGACGTCGTGGTGGTGGAGACAGTTATGCTGGTAGAAGGGGAAATTATTCTGGAGGACACAAAGCTACTCTGGAGGAGGAAGGGGGCGACATTCACCTGGCTGAGTTAACCCCTCTTGAGAAGGAGTTCCTTGCGAAGTTACGCATCACGAAGCTGGGTTCGAACGGCAGTCATGGGGCGTCATCTACCTCGGGGGACCACATCACTTGCTTTGCCCAAACCGGCACAGGTATACCTGCGCGTGCTCTTGCAGCAGCTGTCCACCAACCAGGTTGGATTATGGACTCTGGGGCATCTCGCCATGTCACGGGGTCCCGCGGTGAGTTTCAGGACTATACTCACCTACCGACACCGGAGAGCATTCAGACTGCTGATGGTAACTCCAGCCCTGTTCTGGGTAAAGGTACTGTCGCATGTACCCCTTCTCTCACTCTCACCAATGTCTTACATGCTCCGTCTTTTCCTGTCAATCTTCTTTCTATTAGTGCCATTATTCTTGATCTTAACTGTACTGTTTCCTTTGACATTCCTATGGTGACCTTTCAGGAGAAGGGGACAGGACGACGATTAGGGACTGGCACATGGCATAAGGGGCTGTGGTACTTGGACAGGACTGGACTGGACAAAGCATTGGCATCTCTGGTAGCCGATACACCACCGAAAGATACACGACGCAGTGTAGAAGATGAATTGCTCCTCCACCACCAGCGTGTCGGTCATTCTTCTTTTAAAGTTATTAGTCGCATGTATCCGTCCTTATACCAAAGGGCCAATAAGGAGAAGTTATTTTGTCATGCTTGTGAGTCACTACTAAAATCTATCAAATCAGTGACGCTTCAAGACGTCGCTAAAAAGGGAAAATACGTCGCTAATAACAATTAGCGACGTATTTAGCGACGTATGCATGTAGTCGCGATTAACCTAGTCGCTAAACAAGAAAACATCGCAATACGTCGCTATTGCGACGAGCTTTAACGACGAGGACACGTCGCTAATTTAATGACTGCCAGTGACGTAAAACGTCATTAGTTACCGACGTATACTAGCGACGTTGAGCGACTTTACATGCATCGATGCTGACCTGGCTTGAGAGCCTTATGGCGACGTTCTGCGACTTTCCTACGTCGCTACATTACCGACGTATAGTGACAATCAGCGACGGTATTCATCAACGTTAGCGATGTTATGGTACTTACTTAGCGACGTTATTTTCGTCGTTGAACGTCGCTGATCGTCGCTGAACGTCGCTAATATTGAAGAAAAAATACAGCATTTGCAGCATTCCTTGCAGCATTTGCAGCAACCCCTACACCATTTGTTACAGCAACAACGGTGTGTATCACGAACACCGTATCAAACAACACAGATACACACAATCACGAACACATTTGAAACACAATCTCATCAATCAACACAGATATATGAAACTTTGTAACAACAATGTCACACATAATGGTCCACAACTTAATTGCCAAGTATGGGAACGCATGGCTCAGAACACAACCCAAGAATCATTCTAGCATACATTAGTATGAATCATCTATGTTCTGTACATATGGTGTAGTATATGTTCTTATCGTATGTAGTATCTGAAGAATGTAACAGAATCAAGATGAACTCACATAATGTAATACTAAGACATCATCTACTACTATATAAGATATAGTGATAGGTTGCCGTATCATCATTACCGAGGGATGAGGGTCGGAGGACAGTCAACTTTATCTACGGCTACATAGTTTCTGTCTCGCCAGTCGAATGGCTGCAGGGACTATGTCCTGATCACCATGTCGTACCGTAGATTAATGCAAATGGAGCTGGAGCCAAAATACAGAAACTAAAATATGATATCCACCTCAAGTGTAGAGTCGGGGGAGAAGAACTTTTCCACCCTCTCCCTCTCTCACGCTATCAACGTCACAACTTTTCCACCTCAAGTTCTGATCAAGCATTTTCCTTCTCCTCTCCTCCACCATGGCTCTGAACCCATCTGCTCCTCCCTACTTCCCTTCTTCTTATTTGACTCTCTCAGCCACATAGGATATCCAGCTTAAGTGTAGAGTCGGGAGAGAAGAAGTGGACAGGAAGAGGAAGGGGAAGCAGCACAGCCGGCGACATGACCCGGAGGAAGTACAGAGGTTTTTTTCAACATACGTAGGAGAACTATAAGGATATATCTTTTCATAACATATCACCTTGTCAAAGACCCTTAATGTGACATCCATGTTACCACGGTGTCGGAAGACTAACATGTCAAAATTTTCTAAGCCGTGTGTTTTGAGCCTTAATGTGACATCCATGTTTCTCGAGCCTCCTCGTCTGTGATGCTATCCAACTTCTCGGTGCCTACATTGTCACTCGAATCTCCCATTCGACTCGTATCGTCCTCTTATTCGCCTGTCTTTTCGTTCCCTGTCTTGCAATCATCTGCTATCACCGCCGACTCATTCGACTCCTTCTCCGAGTCTTCCTCCTCCTCCTCGGAGTCATCGAAGAAAGAGTCGAATGAGACGGCGGTGATAGCAGATGATTGTAAGACAAAGAACGAAAAGACAGGAGAAGAAGAGGACGATACGAGTCGAAGGAGAGATTCGAGTGACAATGTAGGCACCGAGAAGTTGGATAGCGTCACAGACGAGGAGGCTCGAGTACAAGGCGGCAATGATGTTTATGTGAAGAAGAGGTACGAAATTTCTTTTCTTATGACCCGCGTCAGAGGAGGGGAGAAAACCGGTAGCGAGGCGACGAGTGCGAGTCAGAGCTCCGGGCCGGCAAAGAGGACCCGTTCCCATTTCGACTCTGCAGCCAGCGAGAAGTTGAAAAAGCTGGGCACGCTGAGCAGCCCGTTATGCCTTGATGAGGACGATCCGGAAGACAATGCTGATTCAGTTTTGCCTTCCTCGGATGGCATTGATTCTGTAGATCCGTGTATAAAGAGGAAGATTATTGGAAGCTGGGTCAATATCCAAGAAGCGAAAGAGAGTCGAGGATTCTAATTTTGATGGCATAGAGGAAGAGGTTTGCGACATAACGAGAGGGACAAGGAAGGGGGCAGATGAAGGATACATAGTTTCTGCCTCGTCAGTCGAATGGCTGCAGGGACCATGTCGTACCGTAGATTAATGCAAATGGAGCTGGAGCCAAAATACAGAAACCAAAATACAAAATACAGAATCAGATCCCTGGTTTCGCCGAAAATACAAAACACAGTTCTAATTAATATGTATTTTAAGTGTGAGAACGGATGACTCAGAACACAACCCAACCGGAGAGGATACTCTGCAGATCCATCTGAGTAGGACGTATACTCTGAGAGATCACCTTTACAAGAATGATATCAGTAGTGGGATTGAGTGTGTACGTCCTACTCAGATGGGTCTCTCACCGTTACTATTTTTTCTGACAGCATGGTGGATGTGCTCCGTCATCAGATTCTTGCTACGAGCTAAAACTTTGCCCCGGAGCTCAAGTGGACATCCTTCGTGTAGAGCTCGAGTGAGAGGTTCCTGACAGCATGGTGGTCTCCTTTGTTAAAGTATCCGTGCTCGTCCCACAACCAATGTGTGATGAGCACGGATACTTTGACAAAGGAGACCACCATGCTGCCAGGAACCTCTCACTCGAGCTCTACACGAAAGATGTCCACTTGAGCTCCGGGGCAAAGGTTTGGCTCGGAGCAAGAATCTGTTGACGGAGCACATCCACCATGCTGTCAAAAAAAAATAGTAACAGTGAGAGACCCATCTGAGTAGGACGTACACACTCAATCCCACTACTGATATCATACTTGTAAAGGTGATCTCTCAGAGTATACGTCCTACTCAGATGGATCTCTCAGAGTATCGTCTCTGGTTGGTTGTCGTATCATCATTGCCGAGGGATGAGGGTCGTAGTACCAATACAATCCAGAGATTGACACAGTACTAATTCATATATGTAGTCCAATACAAATAGTCTAATATAAAAACAACCCAATACAAAAAGTTCAATAGAAATAAGTACTAATAGCTAATGAGAACCACGCAGCTCACGCAAACGCTCAGTGATACGATCACGCAACCACCTCGAAAAAGCGAGATCTTTGGCGTGAGGAGAGATGTCGTCCCTTGCAAGTGTTGCACGAATAGAACTCCCGGTCTCACTAGCTACCGGTGCTGGATGAATAGAACTCCCGGTCTCACTAGCAACCGGTGCCACTTCCTCCTTAACTGTAGGAGGAGCCACCTCAGCATTCACTGTTTCCCTCAAACGACGTGCCGCTCCTCGGGTCATGGGTGCCATCTGGTAAGCAAGCTAATATAATTGTAACATAAGCAAGCTAACTAAAGGAACCATCATGTAATTTGAGTACATTTTCGAAAGCAGATAAAGTACAATAAATTCAATTTTTTGCCAAGTAGCAGAACGGATGGCTCAGAACACAACCCAAGATTCATTCTAGCATACATTAGTATGAATCATCTATGTTCTTATCGTATGTAGTATCTGAAGAATGTAACAAAATCAAGATGAACTCACATAATGTAATACTAAGACATCATCTACTACTATATAAGATATAGTGATAGGTTGTCGTATCATCATTGCCGAGGGATGAGGGTCGGAGGACAGTCAATTTTATCTACGGCTACATAGTTTCTGCCTCGCCAGTCGAATGGCTGCAGGGACTATGTCCTGATCACGATGTCGTATCGTAGATTTAGGATTTAAAATATGGTATTCAGGTCAACTTAATTCAGTCAAAGGGTACTAAACAGAAAGTCTAATTATTCCATATTTCAGTAATGTCAGTGAGCTAAATCATACTCAACTGTCGAGAATACTTAGGAGAAAACTCATTCACAGAATTAGTATCCATCCTTCGCGACATAGCTAAAATTTTATAGGGCTCGATAATAATTATTAGTCAATTTATTCATCATTTCAAAATCCTGAAAATGCCTAAAACTCCCAGTATCAGTAAATAGGGCTCGAACCCTAAATTAGAATTCGAATCCAAGCAAAACATCAAATTGACAGTTGATATGCCCAAAAAAACTCCCAGTATCAGTATATAGGTGTCACACTGTGAGTCTCGTGTCCACACAGTGGGACACGACGTGTCCAAACCAACAAAATAGGTGTTACACAAACTAGAAGCGAGTCCACGCTCTCATATCCCCTGCAGCGAGTCCACTGTCAGTCTCGTGTCCCCCGCAGTGAGTCCACGCTCTCGTGGACACGAACTAGAAGCGAGAGAGAGAGCTAGAAGACGAGGAGAAACTGGGGAGGAGCTACCTGAGGAAGAAGGAGGAGGAGAAGGAGGAGCTACCTGAGGAAGGAGGAGGAGGAGAAGGAGGAGGCCGGAGGAGGGAGATCGCCGGAGGAGCGCCGCGGAGGAGGAGGCCGGAGGAGGGAAATCGCCGGAGGAGCGTCGCGGAGGAGGAGCGCGCCCAAAATTGGAAGAAAAAATTATGAATGATCGAAAAGGAAACCCTCGCTGGCTATATAAAACGATTAGCGACGTCCTTATATGACATCGCTAAACGTCGCTGACATATAATAAACGGCGACGCTGCTTAAAGTGCGTCGCTACACGTCGCTATTTCAGCGACGGGTACCGACGGACTTGCGATGCAGGTTCCCATTTAACAAATTGTAGCCGCTAGACGTCGCTATTAGTCGCTGTTGGCGACAAACAGCGACGTTTTATATGAACGTCGCTAAAATCCCAAAAATTAGCGACGAACTATCATTGAGTCGCTAAATACGTCGCTGATATGACTTATTTTGGTAGTGAGTTGGGTAAACATACCAGAAGCACATATGTGAGTTCCGGTAGTAGAAGTTCGGCTGCATTTGATATGATACATTCGGACGTATGGGGTCCTTGTCCTACAACCGATATTAACGGTTTTCGATGGTTCGTCACTTTTATTGATTGTTATACTCGCGTGACATGGGTGTACCTTATGAAGAATAAAAGTGACGTCTTTGAGGCGTTTCACGACTTTCATCGTCGGGTAGAAACTCAATATGGCACTAAGATTAAGTGCTTGCGGTCTGACAATGGGACGGAGTATACAAATAAGATGGTTGCTGAGTATTTATCCACTCATGGCATACTACACCAAACTTCTTGTGCCTATACACCGGCACAAAATGGTGTGGCCGAACGGAAGAACAGACACCTGCTGGAGGTCGTACGGACGATGATGCTGGCTATGAATGTCCCGAAACACTTATGGGGACAGGCGGTGTTAACGACATCTTATCTCATCAACAGAATGCCATTTCAGGTATTGGACTGGAAGACACCGTTGGAGATGCTTACTGGTGCTACCACGTACACTGTTCCACCAAAAGTATTTAGGTGTGTCTGTTTTGTTCAAGATAATAGGCCAGGAGTTGGCAAACTGGATCCTAGAGCGGTTAAATGTGTTTTTGTCGGGTACACGGCAACTCAGAAGGGATACGCATGTTGGAGCCCAGTTGAGCGAAAGATGTCTGTGAGCATGGACGTTACCTTTAGAGAACTAGAACCATATTATAGTTCGGATGACGGTTCGACGTTTGTTGACACACCTAACACAGCGGGTGTTAGATGTGAGGGGGAGAAATTAAGCCCATCTGTGGTAGTCGGATCGGTCCCATGCCCGGTCGTGAAAAACTGGACGAAAGGGGAAGAAAGCAGTGACTCCGATACAGAAGATGAAGAAGATACATATGTTAAACAGGGGGAGCAGCAGACAATGGGAAAGGAGCTCCAAGTCTACAGAAGGAGACAATAGAATTCCAGTACCGTACCTGTACCGTGCCCTATGCCTTCTGTACCAAGTCCCTTGTCTACTCCTGCTCCAACTCTTGAAGATGTTGCCCCCGCACAGAATCAATCTGATTCTGATGCGGATCTCTCTGACTCTGATGATATGATCTCTCCACCACCTATTGCTCCCTTAAGGAGATCTTCTCGCATCAATACGGGTAAGGCTCCTAGTCATTTTGATGATTGTGAACATGATATTGCCAATTACCTGTCTTATTCTAATATTTCTTTGAATTATCGAGCCTTTATCGCATCATTAGACTCTACTTCGTTGCCCAAAAGTTGACAGGAAGCAAAGAAAGATCCAAGATAGAAAGCTGCAATGATGGAAGAACTTGGGACACTGGAAAAAAAAAAGACGTGGGAGCTGGTTCCATTACCCAAAGGAAAAAAAACTGTGGGATGCAAATGGGTGTACACAGTAAAGGAGACGTCAGAAGGAAAGGTGGAACGATACAAGGCGAGGTTGGTTGCAAAAGGATACACACAATCATATAGCATCGACTATGATGAGACGTTTGCTCCAGTAGCGAAAATGAGCACCGTAAGGACTCTGGTCTCAATTGCAGCAAACTATGGGTGGAAGCTATACCAATTAGATGTGAAGAATACCTTTCTTCATGGGGACCTATAAGAAAAAGTATACATGGAACTCCCGTCAGGGTGCTATGCTACAGAATCAGACGGAGGGACGTCGCATGGAAAAGTGTGCAAATTAAAGAAGTCGCTATATGGGCTCAAGCAATTTCCTCGAGCCTGGTTTGACAGATTCAGAAAGGCTATTACAGGCATGGGATACTATCAAGCAAATGCAGATCATACGGTCTTTCTTCAGCATGCAAGAGGCCACATCATTATACTTGCTGTATACGTGGATGATATAGTAATCACAGGTAATGATGAAGCCGAGATTGCTAAGCTGAAGTCAAAACTCACGAAGGAGTTCGAAGTGAAGGATCTAGGAGCGATGAGGTACTTTTTAGGTATCGAGGTGTGTGAAGGCGAACAAAGAATTGTTCTCTCACAGAGAAAATACATACTAGATCTGCTGAAGGAGACATGGATGCTGGGATGCAAAGCTGCAGTCACTCCAATTGACCATAAGTGCAAGTTGGGAGCAGAAGCAGGAGAGCCAGTTGATCGTAAAAGATATCAACGACTTGTAGGAAGATTGATTTATCTGGGACACACTCGCCCTGATATTTCATTTGCAGTGAGTGTAGTAAGTCGCTACATGCATGATCCAAGAACGGGTCATATGGATGCAGTATTTCAGATCTTGAGATATCTGAAAGGGACGCCGGAAAAAGGGCTATGGTTCAAGAAGAATGGATGTATAGAAGTTGAGGGATACTGCGATGCAGACCGGACGAGCTGCATAGACGATAGAAGGTCTACCACGGGATATTGTGTCTTTGTAGGAGGAAATTTGGTCTCATGGAGAAGCAAGAAACAGTCTGTGGTAGCACGGTCTACAGCTGAAGCAGAATACAGAGCAATGGCTTGAGGAGTGTCGGAGTTGTTGTGGGTGAAAGCGTTGCTGACAGAGTTGAAGCTGGACAAGGGAGCACCATTACGTCTTCTGAGCGATAATCAAGCTGCAATAAGTATAGCTAACAGTCCAGTTCAGCACGACAGAACGAAGCACATCGAGATCGATCGATTTTTATCAAAGAAAAGCTGGAACAAGGGATACTGAAGATTGATCATGTTCGCTCAGAAGAACAAGTGGCAGACTGTCTGACTAAGGGTCTTAGTCAGTAAGTCTGTCGAAGCTATGTAACAAGATGGGAATGATTAATATCTATCGCCCATCTTGAGGGGGAGTGTTGAGAACTAATAAGAGATTTAGTCCCATATTGGAAAATGTAATATGAAGAGGAGCTAGACTCTATATAAGTAGTTGAGTAGCCCATCAATAAAATACACACAACAATTATTCTCTATAGCTTTCATGGACGCATAAATTTCCAGTGACAATGTATCTTAATGTAAAACAAATCAGACACATGCTAGAGTAATTAGAACAAGATTTACAGACAGTAACTAATAACAAGATTATCGAATGAATTCTAAATGGCTAAAATATATAAGAAACTGAACTGTTGAGAGATTAAAGGATCAAAAATAAAGAAGAACAAGTTGTAGAGGATTCTCGGAAAGTGCTAGAAATTTGATGCTTCCAATTGCAAGCAACTTGTCTCACAGAAAGTTAAACCAAGGTTTGCAATATAGGTATCGGTATCGGACCCTTGTTATAAGTATCAGAATCGGTGGTATCGACTGTATCGGAATCGGAGTATCAGATTTTTTGGTATTGGAAGGCAAATAACTATTAATAATTGTTTTTTATTTAGAAAAAAATATCTGTACATTTAGGCATATTTTAATTATTTTGTGTTGTTTGTTAATAGTTTTGAAAGTTAATAGCCACCATTGGCATTGCTAGTTGGTTTACCTGCGATAAATAAGTTTTCTTCATTTGTATGGCTATACACCATCGTTGATTGGTCTTATTTTGTTCATTTCTCTCTGCCGAATTGACTGAAAAATAGATCACGAATGTCAGTATCGATAGTGGTCGGTATCGGATCGGGACATGTCAAACCGTATCGGTAACGGCCGTATCGTATCAATATCGGTCGATACAGCAAACTACAAGTTATGTTGGTGTTTTTGCCTTTGGACTAGAAAAGATAGTCCCACATCTGCTACACCAAATGGTGAGTATCTCAATATAATGCATTGCTTGTGTTGAGGTGTGCACATGAGGTGTAGTGGGGCACAAGTTTGTGCCATGTGGGAGTATTTTCCTAGAAGGAAAAAGGATTAACTCCAACAAGGATGCAAGTTGATTTTTGTTGTGCGGACTCGGACTCGGACGCGGACTCCAGTATTGTCTCGTGCATACACGGGAGTGTTCGGAGGGTAGGCGTGGACTGGCACACTTCTATGCTGATTGTGAGATGATCTAAAATATCAAACTCTATTTTTGAGTATTGGTATTTTAGTCCCACGTCGGATAGGAGAAGAGGTGAAGTCTCAACTCCACTCTATAAATAGAGCCCCCTGACCTCCTTTGAAAGAGGCACCAAGAAGAGAGTTGAGGGAGTCTGTTAAGTCCAGGAAGCCCGTTCAAGTCTCAAATATTGACTTACGAGCGTTCCAGAAGTTCTTCGTGAACTTGCTGGTTCCTGGAAGCTGTTCGTGCTCATGTGGGGCGAATAAAGCTTTGAGCAACGGTGGTTCATTCACCCCAGCATCTCATTCTCGCCTGTCATCGCTGCTGTTGCCTTTTACAGTAACTTCTTTTTAGAAGCTCTACTGCCGATAGTTGCTTGCACAAAGTCTCTTTAGATTTTTTGTGTATTACGTAGAATCTTTTTAGATCCTCGTAATTCAGAATCCTCCAGGATCTCTGTTGCACATCTTCTTTAAGGTGCTGCATTTGAAACGTTGTGTGTACAATTGTTTCAGTTTCAGAATTTTCCATCGAAAATTATGCCTCGGCACTAACAATCTCAAAGCTTTATTAAAAAGATGGATAATTCTCGTGCTTCGCTCATCGATACCGGCTTTAACAAGTTGGAGAAATTCGATGGCGAACACTTCTAGATATGGAGACGAAAGGTCACTTTAAATCTTCAACTCGTGAATGTTGATCACGTGCTGTCAGAAGAAGAACCGATCGTTCCAACCACTGGATCTGCTGCGGCTGTGGCCGCTGCTACGACCAAGCAAGCAAAGTGGAAGAGAGAAAACAGTATATGCAAACTACTGATACTCAATTCCATGGAAGACTCTCTGGCAGAGTCCTACTCCAAGAAGACATCTGCCAAAGAGATATGGGACTCCTTGGAAAAGCTCTATGAAGATGACAAGAACCGGTCCAAGATCTTCATGGTAGAAAAATATCACAAGTGGACCTTCGAAGACGAGAAGGCGATGCTGCCCCAAGTGAAGGAGTTTCTGAAGTTGCGTCAGAAACTAGAAGACGAGAGTATGCCCCTCGTCGACAAGTTTGTCGTTAGAGGGATCGTCGCGAAACTTCCTACAGAGTGGAGCAACTTCTATGCAAGGATGCATCGAAAGAAGATGGAAATTAGCTTGGAAGATTTCTTGCAAGAGATCCATGTTGAGGACGAGATGCGCTCTCAACAGAAGATGGATACTCTGTCCAAACAACTGGCGAAGGCAAATCTGGTCCAAACCAGAGAGTACCAGGGGAAGCAGGCTGCTTCTCATCGCAAAAAGAAATACTTCACGAATCTGAAAGTGAAGGGTGTTTTCCATAAATAAATTCTATTTATTTATTGTGTTTCTGAGAAAATTATAACAGTAGGAATCTGATCTAGAAGACGATCACTTTATCCCTTGGACGATGCAATGAAGAAGGCTCGAATCTCGAAGAACTTAGACAGCAACTAGGCAATCTCTCTGTTCTCTCTGAATTGAATGTGGGTGTCTGTTGAAGGTGGAGAAACTCTCTTTTATAGAGTTCTGGATAACTGCTCTGGGCATACGCTCAGTCAGTTACTTGACGTGTGCATAACTGCAGGGATGCGTGGCGAATTTTGATGGAGACACGTTGGAGTGCGGTTGAGAGTAGTGGAGTATATCCAGGAGAGATTGATGGCATGAATGCCATATTGCATAACTTCTGAATGAGAGGGTAACCGAATACAGGACACATGAGAACGTGTGTTGACTGTACATTTGAAGTAATTCTGAATGCATTTGCTTTGATACGCTATCTTTTGGAGAAGCATGACTAGCATACACTGTCTTGTTTGAAGAGGAGTCGTATGGAGTCCATACGTTGCCTTGATGAGGAGTCGTATGAAGTCCATACGCTGCCTTGATGAGGAGTCGTATGAAGTCCATACGCTGCCTTGATGAGGAGTCGTATGAAGTCCATACGCTACCTTGATGAGGAGTCGTATGGAGTACATACGCTGCCTTTATGAGGAGTCGTATGGAGTACATACGCTGCCTTTATGAGGAGTCGTATGACTGGAGAAGTAGACACGTGGCTGTCCTCAATCTTTTTGAATACGCCATATCTCCCAATAACTGACGAATATCTCTCGAACGTCGTGTTTGCAGATATGACGGCTGACAGGCTGTCAGAAATGACAGTAATGATGGCTGTGCATTTATGATGGCTAATGAGCTGTCTTCGTAAAAGACGAAATTAACTTTCTAAAATCCATACGACGGTTATTTCTCCTAAGACAGCTATTCTTTGCACGAAAGACGAAGTGTCACATCCCCCACTGAGCGTATGCTGTGCTGTCATTTGAGAAATAATAAAATATTCACTGAGCGTATGACTTTTGCACTGAGCGTATGGCCTTTAGCTGAGCGTATGGCCTTTGGCTGACTTGGTCTTATGTCAGCGTGTCAGAATTTTTCACATCCTACAAGACCCCCTTCAAAGTTTTCGAACTTTATGATTTTCAAAAGTTCGAAATTACTTTGAACTCAAAGTGGGAATAAGTCTTGACACGCTGGCACGAGTTTGTTATCTCCTCGATATCAGTGCATATCTTTAGGGATTCTGTATTTTGAAAACAGCTGCCGTTTGGGCTTCTCTTTCTCCTATAAATAGGCTTTTAAGAACTTAATTCTTTTCTTTACTTTTGCCTTCGTCTTCGAAAGAGAGAATCCAGAGCTCAAGCCTCCTTCTTCTCTAACCTAATCTTCGTCAATGGCACCCAAGCTCGACGCTACTGCGAAGGGGAAAGGCAAGGCCCCTGCAGAGCCGTCTCGACCCGCCGCCGCCACCGCAACCACTAAGAGAACCGTCGAGCAGCGTCTTCCACAGAGCGAACTTCCATTGAAACCCCTATATGGTGAGGATGGGGACGATGAACAGTAGCCATCCCTTTTTAGGGCTCTGGTTAGGACAAAATCAAAAAACGTATCCCTTTTTAGGGTCAATACGTCAGAAAATATACTTCCCTCTTTAGGGTTTAGTAGTATTCCATGTTTTTCGTCTATACGAAAAATATATTTTGAGCGTATTTCTGTAAGATACGCGTATCTTTGATAGAAATGTCAGAATACGCTGATCTGAAGGAATACGCTATGTCAAGTCGTCTCGTTGAGATACGCTGACTTTCTTGTTAGCGTATTTTTGATGAACATCTTGCTAACCATACACTGCTCTTTGGAAAATTCCATACGACTGCTTGCTTTGGTTAGACATACACGTGGATGAGCGTATGTTGAACTTAGAATCTGTCATACGCTTAGAATAGACTGAGCGTAGGTTAATCCTTGAGCTTGACATACGCTTAGGATGGACTGAGCGTAAATTGATCTTTGAACTTGACATACGCTTAGGATAGACTAAGTGTAAGTTGATCTTTGAACTTGACATACGCTTAGGATAGACTGAGCGTAGGTTAATCCTTGAACTTGACATACGCTTAGGATAGACTGAGCGTAGGTTAATCCTTGAACTTGACATACGCTTAGGATGGATTGAGCGTAAGTTGATCTTTGAACTTGTCATCCCTTTGTATTTTAAGGATTTTTTAACCTGTTATTTCTCCTTTGTAGTGGATATTCTGGCCCAAGAAGCGCAGTTTGAAGGATGTGCAGGGAGCAACTATAAGAGTGATCTATCCCATGTCCACTTTCCACAGTTTGATGAACCTTCTACAAGAATAGCCATTCTGAAAAATCAAGACAGCGAAACCCTACTGAGTCTGATAAGTGGTCAACCACTGCAGAGTGTGGATAGTGTTACCCACTCAAAACCGGCATTTCTATTCGGGGACGCTATTGACAAAGACTCCCAGCCAGCCTCCGATAAAGTGTCATACTCGTATTACCGGGATGGTGATGCGACCCAGCCGATGTACTTGACTGGATTATCTAAGAGCATCAACATAGCTCGCTTATTCCATGCGAGTCACCAAAGGCACATGAAATGGGATATTACTCCAACTCGTCAAGCAAAAGCTGGATAGGTAGGGTACAGATAGGGAAGATTTCGTAGTGGTACTGAACCGCATGTTTCAGTTTTGCGAGGATTATTGCCAGCCACAATTCCTCCTGAGGACTCTGTACTTCTGATGCCAGTTAGAGTCCCGATATTTGCAACAAATTTGTACAGCTAGAAAATGCTGTCTATCCAAAACAGTCCATGAGACTCACTGGTCTCGTGAACCCAGAGAATACCAGATGGACTGCTCTTGTGAGATGGATTCTGAGAGATTATGGAGCATAGTTGAAGGCAATAGGCCTGTATGATGCCATCAAGTGCACTGCTTATGGTTTTAGGCCGAACCCAGATTTGTTCCTGGCACTAGCAGAAAGGTATAACTACCGCACTGGAACTTTTATGACTCCGAGAGGCGAGATGGGATTCGCTCTCCACGAAATGGCGTACATTTCTCAGCTGCCGACAGGAGATCTACCGTATGAGGAGTATATCCCATTTATTGATAAAATGAACAAGATCTCTGACGCCAACCCGCTAATTCTTCATGTATTTAAAGAATTAATGTGCCACTATAGTATCTGTAAGGCCTTTTATAAGGCAAAAGATATAGATTCAGGCTGCTATACTTATGGCCTACTTATTCCAAGGCCGCACCGAAAAAACTCAGAAGAAGAAGAAGACCGAACAATATATTGGTCGTTTTAAACCTCTGAGTCAAGCTGAAATTGACAGATTAATCCGGGAGACCACCCATGATGACATCATAATTGAAGAAGATGAAGGCACCTATAAAGCTGGTGATAGGTTAGAGACCTACATAAAGCAAGGTAGTCGGTCTTTATCTAATGAAGGTCATCTGGCCGGATTTCTATCCCTTTGGCTGAGAAGATTCGTAGTACCCGGCACCTGTTCGACAGACAGGATGCATCGAGGAATCGTATTTGCAGCAGTCCATCTGACATTCAGGTACAAGATAGACTTGTTAACGGCGATGACATGCCGTCTGAACGCCGGTTTAAGGGCGTATGCAGACATGATATTTAACCTGGCGAAGAAGAAACTAACAGCTTTTCTTCGGATAGAAATGCCTTTCACATATTTGTATGGCTGGCTGCTCCTCCACTTCGAGTCTCTTATGAGTGCTGGACTGGCCAGACCAGATGATACTTTCTTAGAAAGATATCGTCATACGCCCAAGTGGAAATATGACACCCTGACAGACTGCAGGATCATACTGAATAGAGGAGAACTATGGAGTTTCACCTGTGTTCCTCCGCCTATCGGTTATGAGACTATGCCTGCGAAGATGATTGATGGCACTGGTGCCAATGAACTGGATGATGTTCAGCACGAATGGCTGAAAAGGATCAGACCATCCCACCTGGTCTGTCGCCATGACGATATTACTTATTTGGAGCCATATCTTCCGAGTAGATTTTTTTGACAGTTCGGCTATGATTAGTTGCATGTAGGAAATTCAACGACATGCTTCAATCATCAAGGCAGATTGATTGACGGTGCGAGAGCCTGGATATATTATATTGCCAAAGGTACCGGAGCTACCTTTACAATGCCAGATCCGGTGAATCATCGGAAAAGAGCTAGGATGTTGGCGTCTTATGCCAAGTTCTATGTATCTGCGAATACATTTGATGAGAAGTTCAGCATCTTGGGTAAGAGCTTCATTCATGTTACTAAGAAGTCAGCCAAGTCAACTCTGTCGGAAGATTGTCACGACCGAGAGGATCCTCTCGCTACTGATGAGATTTATAAAAAAGTCTCAATGGGGAATCTCTTTTCTGATGAACTTCATCAGCCACTACACGTACCGCTTGGAAATACAGAGAAGAGCGTATCTGCTGAGGGTATACCGAAGAAAAAGCGTGGCAAAGGTGCTTCCGGGCCCGCTCCAAAAAGAGTTACTCGAGCAGAAGGTCATAGTCGCGTAGGAATTACTATCCTGGAGACTTCTCCTTCTTCGAGTCAACAAACAAAAGATGCTGACGAAGAAGGTAGTGACCCCAAAGAAGATTATCCTACCATTCCACTAATGAAAAGGGTAGAAAAAAGAAAAGTGGTAGTTTCAAAGACTAAATCTGTAATTTGTCTTGATGCAGAAAGCCCCACCAATCGTGCTGAACGATTGGCTCGAGAGAAACAAACTGTCTTTGCTTCTCAGCAAGGAGTTAAAGCGGGATCTTCTACTGCCAAGAAGATTATTGAAGTTTCCTCCCCTGCACCCTCGGAAGCGCAGCCCATGCGGGACGCTAATATAGAACCTACTGCAGAGGATGTGCTAGAAGAATCGGCAGCTAAGCTATCTCCTGATCGAACAATATTGGCTGCCGAGGATCTTTCCAAGGTAGTGGATGAGCATGCTGAACCATCTGAAGAAGAACAGGTTGACTATGAACCTTCGTCACATTCCTTTAAAAATGAGGATATGGAGATTGAAGATGAGTCACCAACTGAAATCCGTGTCGATGAGTTGAAGACGGCCGACCAACATTCGGGGTTGACTCCAGAGCCAGAGAATCTTCTAGAATGGAAGTCCATGTTCCGAGCACCTCTGGGACAGGAAGCAGTGAAATAAGACCAGTGTCAGAAGACACTTTGAATAGACTGCGAACAGGGCTGAATGATCCTAGAGAAACAGAGTATGAGCCAACTTCAGGTAATATTTTATTCAGTACAGTTTTGTCTTTTCCTACTTTTTATTGTCTTTAATTCTGATCAAGCTTCTTTGATTCCAAAAGTTGTAGGAACTACACCAGCGATGAGCTCGACTTATGCTCCACCAAGTTCTCCAAAAGCACATACCTCTGTTTCCAGAATAGAGTCCATTCCAGCTTCTTCTTTCACAATGGCAGTAACTTCCGGTTTTGAAACGGAGATAGCAAGGACCATGGCGATGTATTCAGATATTATTTATTCATATCTGGATACATTTTCTCGTATTTCCCGTATTTCGTATTTATACTCGTATCTGGATTTTAGCATGTATTTTTATTTTTCTCAACTTGTGGAATTTCGGTATTTCTCGTATTTTGGGTTTTGTCATGGCTCGGTTTTAAGTGGTTTGGGTTGGTTTGGTTTGGTTTAATGTGTATTGGAACACCTTAACCTATGCTCCACCCTCAACACACCACATCCCACCCTCTTTATAATCCCCACCTAACACTCTCTCTCTCTTCATTACCTCCACCATTAATTTCTTCTTCTTCTTCTTCCTCCACACAACTCTCCACACCCATAGGCAAGTGCACCTTGCCACCACATGAGAACCCTCTTTTATTTGTCCATTTGCTAGTTTAGGACTTGGTGATCAACATTAGAACTTAGCATTTTGTGATTTGGAGTCTCCATTGTTCTATATCTAAGTTTTCTCTATTTTCGGTTTTGCATGGTTTTGATCTATTTAAGTTGGATTTTTATGGGTTTTGATGTTTCCATGTGGAAGAGAATTCCATTCCACCCTGGTTGGAACTTTGAAAATCTGGATTTGGAGTTCGGATGGCCAAGTTATGAGGTTTTGAAGTTTTGGAGCTATGAGAGCTTCTTCTCAGCCATGGAGAAGAAGACCCAGACCCTGCGTGCATGTTTTTACGCGTACGCAGCTCCCTGCGTGCGTGTTTTTATGCGTACGCAGCTCTCTGTGTGCGTGGCTTTTCACGTACGCAACTCTCCTGTGTGCGTGTCTTTTCACGTATGCAGCTCTCTTGCGTGCGTGACTTTTC
Organism: Iris pallida; assembly: GCA_029216955.1. Classification (NCBI taxonomy): domain Eukaryota; kingdom Viridiplantae; phylum Streptophyta; class Magnoliopsida; order Asparagales; family Iridaceae; genus Iris; species Iris pallida. The sequence continues at coordinate 2,592,963 of JANAVB010027997.1, forward strand.
CTCTCCTGCGTGCGTGACTTTTCACGTATGCAGCTCTCCTGCGTGCGTGTCTTGTGCGTACGCTGCGCCCTGAACCCCTTGCTTAACCCATTGGCTTTTGGAGTATTGATTTTATTTCTTGACTTGGTTTCTTTTGTGGATTTGGTTTTTCCTGAGATCTGTTCAACACAGTACTACTATCTTGACCCGACACGGCCTAACACGGTTTTCTAGTAATTGTTTATGACTAGTACGATTTTTGGGATTTTCTGTGAATTATGATTCTGGTATTCTCTGACCTCCTTGCTAGTGACCCGGTGGGTGCACACCTAACTTGTAACTTGTATTTAATCCTTGTGACTTGATAACTTGATAGTGGCCCGTGGTGACGCACTCCTGACTTGTAGTCTGACTTGATAACTTAACGCTGTTGCGACGGCTAACTTGACATGCTAAGTGAATTCTTGACACCGTGGGTGATTGTATTGAATGTGCTTGTGTAATCAACCAGTCTTGTCTTGCATCATGTCTAGGACATGAATTCCTGATTTCTCACGGTCAGGGATTCATACTGAATATGGCTAGGATTAATGACTAGATTAATCAAATAGTTCATGGAGAATTTCCCAGTTACCCGTTGCCCCTTTGGTCCCGGCCTTATATATATATACTTGGGATTTGTTGCTATCCGTCGAGATGAGCGCACTTCCAGCCCGCCGTCGAGTGTGGTACCTTAGGACACATGTATCTTACTACAGTGTGTCTGCTATATCCTGCTATCTTTTTCTTTTCTTGCTGGGATCACTTAGGTAGTAACAAACAGGTAATCGGACTTGGAATTCTCAATGCATCTTGCTAGTAACTAGGCCTGTGATAACCCTAGTTAGTTAAAGTAGCAAGCCGTACTTATTGCTTGGCCGTGATTGATCGTATGAGAATAACTTGTCTAGTCTTGTCTTGATTTCCTGCCCAAGAATTGCTACCTGTCATAATTTTCTTATATTTTGTCGATAAATGGTGGAAGAATCCAAGTTCCGTTCAGACGAAGGGTTACAACCCTGGTCCTTGTTTGGTTTACGGGTTGTAACCTGGTTATCTGAATAGTCCCATGGTTATCTAATCGTATATCATCCTGTCATGCTTTCCATATGTTCTGTCTTTTATCGATTCTGTACAAGATTGCCTTTTATATTCACCTATCATGCTTTTCTTAAATTACTGTCTCTTATTATGTAATTATATTATTGTGCTAATTGCTGGCTTTTGTTCTTATTTTGTGGCCTCCTTTGTGGCAATTGCTCTTTCTGGGGTCTGACCCAGCTGGTTTTGTATGGCCAGATACCGGAGCAGCAGCAAAGGATCTACCTGCCTTCCAGCCAGATGGTGACCACTAGAGGGAATCCTGGCAACGAGTGGGTTTCTTTTGTTCTCCCACTGTAATTGTACATTATTCTTTTGAGGCGTTTAGCCGCCGAGCAAGTGTTAGCTCGTGTATATTTTACTTACTGTCTGCCTACGGGCTGTAACATGATTGGCAACTCGAGGTTGATCATGTATGACTTAACTCTTGCTAGTCCTTACATTTTGTACGACTAGCTTCATGATCATCTGGATATGTAATATTTGGGACGCCTTATAATTGTATATTTGGTGATCTGATATCTTGTGATTATTATTAGTTGGTTGAGATTGAGACAATATGATAATTTCTGACCTTAAGAGACTGTTGGCTTGTAGATAAACCCTCATATTTCTAGACAGCCGTGACCGTATAGTGAGATGGATTCCATTTCATTATACGTAGCTGGCTATGTCTGCCCCCGCTCTCCAGTATTCTGGTTCTGGGGCGTGACATGGTTTAAGTGGTGGCCCATGCAGGTCTTGTCAATCAAGAAATATGAGGGTTTACCGGATAGATGTCTCAATCTGTACTCGCCTTTGATCTCCACTCGTATCTTCTTATCTCCTTGGATCCCTGACTTGATAACATGCTTGCATTATCGTTCTATCCTGGTCCTTCCTTAATATTCCTGACGTCATTGCTTCAGTGGCATCATTCCTGTTGATCAGCCCGAAGAAGTTCGACCGGCAGACCAGCAACAGCAAGAAGATCAAGATCAGTCCTCAGCAGCCGCCTCTTGAGCCATGCCTTCTGGAGAACCAGAGCCCCCAGTCCAGCCAGTTCAGCCAGCAGGGTCAGAGGATGGGGTCTTGATAGGGCTCATCCGTAAGTTGCTTGCGTCTCAGGACCGTCGAGGTGATGCCTTGCAGCAAGCAGTACAAGATACTATGAGCAGAATTGGTCCTCGAGAGAACAGTGCGGTCAACAATTTCAAGCGCCTGAACCCTCCCTTCTTCGATGGCAGCGAGGATGCTATTGCTGCAGATGCCTGGCTACAGGACATTGAAGTTATCTTGGAGGCAGCCAGGACTCCTGAAGCAGAGAAGGTGGCAGTGGTGCGCCTGCAGTTCTAGACCTAGCCCGCAGCTGGTGGGCTATACAAGCAACGAGTTTAGGTACGCCTGTCATGTGGGCGGTATTCAGTGATATGTTTCAGACCAAGTACTTTGACGCAGTAGCTAGATATGACCTGCAGACCAGGTTTAGTAATCTCAGGCAGATGAACAGGACGGTCGACGGATATACGGCCGAGTTTTCAAGGTTGAGTCGGTTTGCTCCCACCTTGGTGGCAATCGAGCTAGACAGAGCACAGCGATTTTAGCAGGGGCTCCACTTGGAGATCATACTGGCAGTAGAGCAGTTCGAGCACAGAACTTTTGATACCGTCTTGCGAGCAGCGAGGAGGCATGAGTACACTTCCCGAAGGATAGCGGACCGGACCGGAGATCGAAAACGGTCTTACGACCAGATGAACCAATCCTCAGCACCGGCCCCAGCAGCTAGGGCCCTGACCATTGGAGCTACGAGAACAGATTCGGTTACCTCCTTACAGCATTCTGCCCCGACCTATCCCCAGCAGCAGAAGCAGAAGCGGCCTTTCGCAACGGGTTGTTCTCATTGCGGGAAGCCGGGGCATGTTGTTACTGAGTGTCGCAGGGCACAGGGATTGTGCTTGGTTTGTGGTTCGCCGGACCACATGATAGGATCTTGTCCGTTCAGAAATAGATCATCGTCGACAGTAACTAGTCCCTCGGTTATGGGACCAGCACCAGCACCAGCACCAGAACCAGTTCCAGTTCACCAACCACAGCAGCTTCCGTTTCCGGGTACATTGCCGTCTCAGGCCCAGGCCTTCCAGCAACAGAGGCCTCAGCAGTTCGCCCTGGCCCAGGCCCAGATCCAGAATCGGCAGAGAGGTATCTGTGTCCTATTGTCTTGCTTTCTACCGTCGTTATGCGGGACACGTGTCATGTTTCATGTGTCCTAATTACAACGGTATATCCCGGGCCCGAGCCATTTCCTAGATCATTCGAAAAGGTTGGTACCAATAGCCTTTAACCTTTTCGTATGAGGAAAGGCCCGTGTCCCTGTTTGACCAAGGAGAGAGACCTTAAGCGCAAGACTATCAGTTTAGTTCATGTTGCTTGAGTTCATCGCTCCTTGGGAGAGTCAAACGTGGGAGTGTACGGATGACATCCGATCATGATATCCCTGCCTGTTTGACTCGTGAGGTATAATGTCTTTCTTATGCCTTACGTTTTCCCTTCCTTGCTTGCATTGTATGATTGTATGATTGAACTGCTTAGTGTAGCTTGCCTGTGCTTAGTGTAGCTTGTCGTGGCAATCTCTAGCTCCTTATTAAATTTCGAGGACGGAATTCTTTTAAGGTGGGTAGAGTTGTCACCCTCATTTCCCGTATTTCCCGTATTTCGTATTTATACTCGTATCTGGATTTTAGCATGTATTTTTATTTTTCTCAACTTGTGGAATTTTGGTATTTCTCGTATTTTGGGTTTTGTCATGGCTCGGTTTTAATTGGTTTGGGTTGGTTTGGTTTGGTTTAATGTGTATTGGAACACCTTAACCTATGCTCCACCCTCAACACACCACATCCCACCCTCTTTATAATCCCCACCTAATACTCTCTCTCTTCATTACCTCCTCCATTAATTTCTTCTTCTTTTTCTTCCTCCACACAACTCTCTACACCCATAGGCAAGTGCACCTTGCCACCACATGAGAACCCTCTTTTATTTGTCCATTTGCTAGTTTAGGCCTTGGTGATCAACATTAGAACTTAGCATTTTGTGATTTGGAGTCTCCATTGTTCTAGATCTAAGTTTTCCCTATTTTTGGTTTTGTATGGTTTTGATCTATTTAAGTTGGATTTTTATGGGTTTTGATGTTTTCATGTGGAAGAGAATTCCATTCCACCCTGGTTGGAACTTTGGAAATCTGGATTTGGAGTTCGGATGGCCAAGTTATGAGATTTTGAAGTTTTGGAGCCATGAGAGCTTCTTCTCAGCCATGGAGAAGAAGACCCAGACCCTGCGTGCGTGTTTTTACGCGTACGCAGCTCCCTGCGTACGTGTTTTTACGCGTACACAGCTCCCTGCGTGCGTGTTTTTACGCGTATGCAGCTCTCTGTGTACGTGGCTTTTCACGTACGCAGCTCTCCTGTGTGCGTGACTTTTCACGTATGCCGCTCTTCTGTGTGCGTGACTTTTCACGTATGCCGCTCTCCTGTGTGCGTGACTTTTCACGTATGCCGCTCTCCTGTGTGCATGGCTTTTTACGTACGCAGCTCTCCTGTGTGCGTGACTTTTCACGTATGCCGCTCTCCTGTGTGCGTGACTTTTCACGTATGCCGCTCTCCTGTGTGCGTGACTTTTCACGTATGCCGCTCTCCTGTGTGCGTGACTTTTCACGTATGCAGCTTTCCTACGTACGTGACTTTTCACGAATGCAGCTCTCTTGCGTGCGTGACTTTTCCTCTCCTGCGTACGTGACTTTTCACGTATGCAGCTCTCTTGCGTGCGTGACTTTTCCTCTCCTGCGTGCTTGACTTTTCACGTATGCAGCTCTCTTGCGTGCGTGACTTTTCCTCTCGTGCGTGCGTGACTTTTCATGTATGCAGCTCTCCTGCGTGCGTGTCTTGTGCGTACGCTGCGCCCTGAACCCCTTGCTTAACCCATTGGCTTTTGGAGTATTGATTTTATTTCTTGACTTGGTTTCTTTTGTGGATTTGGTTTTTCCTGAGATCTGTTCAACACAGCACTACTATCTTGACCCGACACGGCCTAACACGGTTTTCTAGTAATTGTTTATGACTAGTACGGTTTTCGGGATTTTCTGTGAATTATGATTCTGGTATTCTCTGACCTCCTTGCTAGTGACCCGGTGGGTGCACACCTAACTTGTAACTTGTATTTAATCCTTGTGACTTGATAACTTGATAGTGGCCCGTGGCGGCGCACTCCTGACTTGTAGCCCGACTTGATAACTTAACGCTGTTGCGACGGCTAACTTGACATGCTAAGTGAATTCTTGACACCGTGGGTGATTGTATTGAATGTGCTTGTGTAATCAACCAGTCTTGTCTCGCATCATGTCTAGGACATGAATCCCTGATTTCCCACGGTCAGGGATTCATACTGAATATGGCTAGGATTAATGACTAGATTAATCAAATAGTTCATGGAGAATTTCCCAATTACCCGTTGCCCCTTTGGTCCCGGCCTTATATATATATATACTTGGGATTTGTTGCTATCCGTCGAGATGAGCGTACTTCCAGCCCGCCGTCGAGTGTGGTTGTCACGACCCGCACCCGGTTTTCGGATACGAGACGTGTCCAAGCCAGCCTACGCCGCAGAGTCGGCGGTAGAACGCTGTCAAGCCCGCAAGAAATAAATGCTCAAGAAATACAACAGTTGCTGCTCATTCACATTTCTAAATTTATTACAACAGTTACAACATTTATATTTAAAGGAAAAAATACAAAGTTTTACAATTAATGAAATGATACAATGGCTATCTATTTCTAGGTTGTCTTCAGCATACCCAAGTTCTCCCAGTGCTAAGAGTGATCGCGGCTAAACATAAAAAATGTTGGTTATCCAGTCAGGATTGGAACAAGTACACAAACCGACGGCAGTGCAAAACACAATAGAATTATCAAGACATGAAAATAGCATATGAGAAATGAAAACTGTAAGATAAAGTGATGTCATAGCACGATAGAGAAATAAACAAGGAAAAGCTAATAAAAGACATCTATCTAAGTGGTGTGAAATATCCTTTCGCCATGTGGACGGCTAGGGGGTAAAATCCGACATACTACACGTGTCGTGTGCAGCAGCTATCGTTCAAGAATAGACTCATAGGATATTTCTGGGTAGTCCACATGTATACTAAGATATTTCCCCTCCCTACAACTCCGTGTGACGAGCGTGTCAACAAGCAGCAAGATATATTTATAGACATGAAATGAAAAGACTACTATGAATCGGAAAGCAATCAGAAAGTGCACTTGCCTGAGGTCCTTAGCTGGAGAAACCAAAATACCATACCACTCAATGAGCCACAATCAGTCAACACATGCAGAAGTCTCCGGATGCTGAAATAAATAGTACCAACGTTCTCAGAATAGTCAAATTAGCTAGGATTGCCTGTCCTTAAGTCCAATTCTGGACACAGGGGCAAAACGGTAATTTCGAGCAAAAATGATGTCCGCCGTTGGACCCGCTTTGCACCGAAAAGCGTGCCAAGGTCAATGGTCTCTAAAGTCGTCAAACTACATGTCTACGGATCCAGTTTTTCGATACGAACCCAACCGTATGTCCAGAGTTGGATTCCGGCGGACCGTGCACAAAATCGCACGTTGAGTCCAGAATAGCCTGTTAGCCTAGGGTCGACATGAAGTAGTCAAAATCTCACAAAATAGGGGCATATGACTAGTCAGGGTTAAGGTAGACTCGAAGGAACTATAATTACCTATACTAAGGTAGAAAACATATGGGTATATATATATCTATGACCATGGAAGCTTTGCCACATAACCCCAAGTTTTTTTAGGTGTTTGAATGCTTAGCCAAGGTCTTCACCCCAACTCCCTTCACGTTTAAATATGAACTCAAACAATCTGTCCATACAAATCATTTAATTCTACGCATATGGTTTCCCCTTACTAACACCCTAAACATTCTAACCTAATCTGGACACTAGACAACAGCACAAAATACCCAACACTAACATCACAACCTTCCTGTTCTTACTCTGAACTCAGTTATTGAGCTGGAGGTAATAGCAGGGCTCTAACTGTTCTATCTCATGGTGTTTCCTGATACCTCCAGGCTTGAACTAACCTCTGACCCTCAATGAATTGAACCCTCATACATCTGTCCTGCTTCATGGCCAAGGGTGCAGGTATCTATATGTACTCACTTGGTTATTGTTGGATGCCTAGATAGAGTTCCTGTGACTTGCATCTAATCCCATTCTTCCCATTAATTGGCAGATGAAGTCTATGATTTCTCAACTCTGTATAGTCTTTAACTCAAGCAACATGGATCTTAATAACTAGTGATACTTGGTCTATTAGGATTGATATATGATTTATGGGCTGATTGGTGCTTTCAAGAGTCAGGATTGACATCCTAAGACTGGGCTGGTCCTATAGCTTTCCTATTTTAGTCTTGTCTGCCTTGCTATAAACATGTTGCACTGTGCCTTTCTAACTTACCTACTCATGGGCTAACTCCCCAATTTAGAAATTTGGGGACACTCCTCTCTAACCTGAACAGTGCAAATGAGCCTCCTCCTAGTTTACAGAGTTGGCTCTTCCTCAACTGGGGAAACCAGATGATGCAGCTGTAACTGTTGCTTCTCTACTATGGTTGTGTTTGGCCTTCCTCTACCCATATAAGCTCTGTACTTGTATACACATGGTATCTAATATGAAGGGAAAAACAGTGAGGGTACAGCAATTAGTTGAATGAACAAGGTATTGGCTAGAAAGCTTAGGACATGCCATGTAACCCTGAGACAGGAATCATCAAGTATAAAAGGAAATCCAGTTTAGGGAGGCATAAACACATGTATCACTACACAGGAAACACCTTTTAATTTTGCAGGTGTTTGATTACTCAAACTCGAAGCAGATAGTACAAGTTCTGCTGTCAATCCATATACCTGGGTTTGAAAACTCAGATTTGACTTTGAATGTTAAAATCGAGTTTGATAATAGAAATCCATGTACCTGGTGTTACCTCAGTTTATCCGAGATATCAGTACAATACTAGATATAAGGTTATATATACTAGGCCTTCAAATGGTTGTCTGAACCATCCACTATTGAGACTGGGTAGAGACAGGGCATATATGTATATTGGTTTAATGGTGCAATACTGGTACTCCTCTTGATCCTTTTGTCCCAAACAACTATACTGCATCCTTTCTCAACCATGAAAGCTCACCCTTGGCAGTGCTTGACAATAAAACACCAAAGGGACAAGTACACTAGATAAAACACTTGTTTGCAGTTCATACTACAAGCTAGTGGAAAGAAATCTTAGTGAGTACTAGTACAATAGCCTTTCCTCTTATTATTTGACATACAGGGTCGTACTGCCTTCACAACCTACCTCCAAGTATCATGTTGCTTTCCTTCAATCAAAGATTATTGCTTAATGAATTTATTTAGAAGGCTCCAGTCAGAACATTACAGTGTACAGCTGATACCAATCCACACTTTTGGACAGCAACCAGGAAGGTAAACTGATATAGATGAGTTCGATTTAAGATCTGAACCCTCCACATTGATAGGCAATAGAGGGACTAATTTAAGTGGTATGTGTCTCGATCCATCTTCCTTGGCTGCAACTATACCTTGCTCCTCTATGTGGCAACCTGGAGAGTATGGAGAACAGGCTATACAACTAATGTTTCCTACATAGCTATGAGGACTTCAGGTTATTGGGTTACGTGCATAGTCTTGTCATCTGGCTAGTTTAGAGTGGTGAGGATGTTGAAGTCGAGGCAATGCTAGTTGTCCTCTGGGCATAACAGGGTTACATCTGATATCTAGATATCAATGTGATTCTTGATATTCCTGCGTGCATAGCCTTGTCCTAGGTTGATATCTCTACGAGGCTACAATGTATACGTCTAGGTGCAGGCAACAACTCATCTAGACTCTCCTAGGTCTATTCTTAATTCCAGATTTCTAATATGGTACTTGGTACAAACACCCTCCCACAAATCTACAAGTTTGCTCATTGTTTCCTATACTTAGTTTACTTAGAGTACTACCCATGGGAGTTCTTTCTAGCCATTAAATCAAACACCTAGCATGTCATGGAAGGATTAAAATAAAAGCAAGAGGTTACCTGTTGGGGATACTTCGAATGCTCTGTTCTGTCCTCTCCACTACAGGCTTCACAATGCAAAGGCAGGGTGATATTAGGGTTTTGGGGAGGTCGGGTATTGGTGAACTCTCACCTATATACTAGGGTTTTGGAGGATGGGGATATAGGATCGGAATTTCAATCCTGATCGAGTAGGATTTGGAGTTCAAATCTCTCTGAGATTTGAATTCATTGGCCGTTTAAGTTTTAAACTGGAAAAGTACACTCCAGTCCCTCCCTCTTCTAATATTATGGCCAGGCCCTTCCCTCTTTGGATAATTGCAAAATAGTCCTTTCTTTCAAAAGTAATGCTAAGTCTATATATATATATAGATGATTATTCTAATAGTTATATATTAGTTAGTAATTTAGCAAAATAATAAATAATAAAAAATATGGAAATTTCGGGTCAAGGGCTTACAAACCTACCCACCTTAAAATAATTTCGTCCTCGAAATTTTAATTCGCAGCTATTCTTTAAAATTTCAAAGTCTACCACTACCTTAATCTCCTCAATTTAATTCTAGCCATTTCGTAATTTCGAATACTGAAGGCTTCTACCCACCTTAGAGGCTAGGATATGGTGGCAAGGTTCCTGTCACAGGGCTGGCCGATGGTAGCTACACTTGCATATACAACTATCATAGCCATGGGAATACTCTGTGTCTATCTATCAATTACGAGTTTTCGTCTTTCCAATCCGCGAAAGACAAAAGCAATAAAGAGTTCAAGAGGGATGTCACTTAACACAATTACATGATTCAAGGACGAATGTTTAATTCAAGAGGAATTGTCAAAGCAGTCGATGAGGACCTAGGGACATCTATATCTCAATCCACGTAGGGTAATTAGATGAAGAGTGAACCAAAAGCATTATGGTTGATCAGACCGTAATACAATGATTCTGATTAGACAATATGTTAGCGGGCGTCCCCAATAAACATATGTCCCGAATCAAGCTCGATAAAAGAGTAAGCTTGCAAAACTAGGCTGTAATAGCAGCGTTGGTCAAGATAGTGAAAATATAAGTAGGCGATATTTTTTTTTTTTTTTGGAAAGGAGGCACAAGTAATTCGAGTTTTGTGAGAATCAAAATCTAACTCGAGATTCTGTACACGAATAACAGAATCAGAAATTTTAAACTAATTCTTACAGCAAAGAAAATTTTAAAATAGACAGTTCTAACTTATGATATAAAATTTATATCTAACAAAGCAAAAGAAAATTAAGCAGTTTAGCAAAATTAACGCCTTAATTCTAGGCAAGCCTAACATACCAAGCGAATAATATATCCATATTGGATCACATTGTCATATCAAAAGTAATAGTGCACCTATAGAGATCTAGCAAGCTATTTAAATTCAACAATTCTGTATCTAAATTGCATGGCCTATCAGAAAACCTTAACTACCCAACTAGTCAAATTAATAAGGGACCCTTATCCTAGTTATTCTCCTAAATCATTTTAATCCTAATTGTGAATGAGCATTTTCTGGGCGCAGGCTCGCAACAGTACGACTAACGTACCATCACGAGTTCGCAGTCTTTTGCGAAGACTGACCTGCATGGGCCACCACAAAAACTTGTCACGACCCGCACCCGGTTTTCGGATACGAGACATGTCCAAGCCAGCCTACGCCGCAGAGTCGGCGGTAGAACGCTGTCAAGCCCGCAAGAAATAAATGCTCAAGAAATACAACATTTGCTGCTCATTCACATTTCTAAATTTATTACAACAGTTACAACATTTATATTTAAAGGAAAAAATACAAAGTTTTACAATTAATGAAATGATACAATGGCTATCTATTTCTAGGTTGTCTTCAGCATACCCAAGTTCTCCCAGTGCTAAGAGTGATCGCGGCTAAACATGAAAAATGTTGGTTATCCAGTCAGGATTGGAACAAGTACACAAACCGACGGCAGTGCAAAACACAATAGAATTATCAAGACATGAAAATAGCACATGAGAAATGAAAACTGTAAGATAAAGTGATGTCATAGCACGATAGAGAAATAAACAAGGAAAAGCTAATAAAAGACATCTATCTAAGTGGTGTGAAATATCCTTTCGCCATGTGGACGGCTAGGGGGTAAAATCCGGCATACTACACGTGTCGTGTGCAGCAGCTATCGTTCAAGAATAGACTCATGGGATATTTCTGGGTAGTCCACATGTATACTAAGATATTTCCCCTTCCGACAACTCCGTGTGACGAGCGTGTCAACAAGCAGCAAGATATATGTATAGACATGAAATAAAAAGACTACTATGAATCAGAAAGTAATCAGAAAGTGCACTTGCCTGAGGTCCTTAGCTGGAGAAACCAAAATACTATACCACTCAATGAGCCACAATCAGTCAACACATGCAGAAGTCTCCGGATGCTGAAATAAATAGTACCAACGTTCTCAGAATAGTCAAATTAGCTAGGATTGTCTGTCCTTAAGTCCAATTCTGGACACAGGGGCAAAACGGTAATTTTGGGCAAAAACGATATCCGCCGTTGGACCCGCTTTGCACCGAAAAGCGTGCCAAGGTCAATGGTCTCTAAAGTCGTCAAACTACATGTCTACGGATCCAGTTTTCCGATACGAACCCAACCGTATGTCCAGAGTTGGATTCCGGCAGACCGTGCACAAAATCGCACGTTGAGTCCAGAATAGCCTGTTAGCCTAGGGTCGACATGAAGTAGTCAAAATCTCGCAAAATAGGGACATATGACTAGTCAGGGTTAAGGTAGACTCGAAGGAACTATAATTACCTATACTAAGGTAGAAAACATATGGGTATATATATATCTATGACCATGGAAGCTTTGCCACATAACCCCAAGTTTTTTTTAGGTGTTTGAATGCTTAGCCAAGGTCTTCACCCCAACTCCCTTCACGTTTAAATATGCACTCAAACAATCTGTCCATACAAATCATTTAATTCTATGCATATGGTTTCCCCTTACTAACACCCTAAACATTCTAACCTAATCTGGACACTAGACAACAGCACAAAATACCCAACACTGACATCACAACCTTCATGTTCTTACTCTGAACTCAGTTATTGAGCTGGAGGTAATAGCAGGGCTCTAACTGTTCTATCTCATGGTGTTTCCTGATACCTCCAGACTTGAACTAACCTCTGACCCTCAATGAATTGAACCCTCATACATCTGTCCTGCTTCATGGCCAAGGGTGCAGGTATCTATATGTACTCACTTGGTTATTGTTGGATGCCTAGATAGAGTTCCTGTGACTTGCATCTAATCCCATTCTTCCCATTAATTGGCAGATGAAGTCTATGATTTCTCAACTCTGTATAGTCTTTAACTCAAGCAACATGGATCTTAATAACTAGTGATACTTGGTCTATTAGGATTGATATATGATTTATGGGCTGATTGGTGCTTTCAAGAGTCAGGATTGACATCCTAAGACTGGGCTGGTCCTATAGCTTTCCTATTTTAGTCTTGTCTGCCTTGCTATAAACATGTTGCACTGTGCCTTTCTAACTTACCTACTCATGGGCTAACTCCCCAATTTAGAAATTTGGGGACACTCCTCTCTAACCTGAACAGTGCAAATGAGCCTCCTCCTAGTTTACAGAGTTGGCTCTTCTTCAACTGGGGAAACCAGATGATGCAGCTGTAACTGTTGCTTCTCTACTATGGTTGTGTTTGGCCTTCCTCTACCCATATAAGCTCTGTACTTGTATACATATGGTATCTAATATGAAGGGAAAAATAGTGAGGGTACAGCAATTAGTTGAATGAACAAGGTATTGGCTAGAAAGCTTAGGACATGCCATGTAACCCTGAGACAGGAATCATCAAGTATAAAAGGAAATCCAGTTTAGGGAGGCATAAACACATGTATCACTACACAGGAAACACCTTTTAATTTTGCAGGTGTTTGATTACTCAAACTCGAAGCAGATAGTACAAGTTCTGCTGTCAATCCATGTACCTGGGTTTGAAAACTCAGATTTGACTTCGAATGTTAAAATCGAGTTTGATAATAGAAATCCATGTACCTGGTGTTACCTCAGTTTATCCGAGATATCAGTACAATACTAGATATAAGGTTATATATACTAGGCCTTCAAATGGTTGTCTGAACCATCCACTATTGAGACTGGGTAGAGACAGGGCATATATGTATATTGGTTTAATGGTGCAATACTGGTACTCCTCTTGATCCTTTTGTCCCAAACAACTATACTGCATCCTTTCTCAACCATGAAAGCTCACCCTTGGCAGTGCTTGACAATAAAACACCAAAGGGACAAGTACACTAGATAAAACACTTGTTTGCAGTTCATACTACAAGCTAGTGGAAAGAAATCTTAGTGAGTACTAGTACAATAGCCTTTCCTCTTATTATTTGACATACAGGGTCGTACTGCCTTCACAACCTACCTCCAAGTATCATGTTGCTTTCCTTCAATCAAAGATTATTGCTTAATGAATTTATTTAGAAGGCTCCAGTCAGAACATTACAGTGTACAGCTGATACCAATCCACACTTTTGGACAGCAACCAGGAAGGTAAACTGATATAGATGAGTTCGATTTAAGATCTGAACCCTCCACATTGATAGGCAATAGAGGGACTAATTTAAGTGGTATGTGTCTCGATCCATCTTTCTTGGCTGCAACTATACCTTGCTCCTCTATGTGGCAACCTGGAGAGTATGGAGAACAGGCTATACAACTAATGTTTCCTACATAGCTATGAGGACTTCAGGTTATTGGGTTACGTGCATAGTCTTGTCATCTGGCTAGTTTAGAGTGGTGAGGATGTTGAAGTCGAGGCAATGCTAGTTGTCCTCTGGGCATAACAGGGTTACATCTGATATCTAGATATCAATGTGATTCTTGATATTCCTGCGTGCATAGCCTTGTCCTAGGTTGATATCTCTACGAGGCTACAATGTATACATCTAGGTGCAGGCAACAACTCATCTAGACTCTCCTAGGTCTATTCTTAATTCCAGATTTCTAATATGGTACTTGGTACAAACACCCTCCCACAAATCTACAAGTTTGCTCATTGTTTCCTATACTTAGTTTACTTAGAGTACTACCCATGGGAGTTCTTCCTAGCCATTAAATCAAACACCTAGCATGTCATGGAAGGATTAAAATAAAAGCAAGAGGTTACCTGTTGGGGATACTTCGAATGCTCTGTTCTGTCCTCTCCACTACAGGCTTCACAATGCAAAGGCAGGGTGATATTAGGGTTTTGGGGAGGTCGGGTATTGGTGACCTCTCACCTATATACTAGGGTTTTGGAGGATGGGGAGATAGGATCGGAATTTCAATCCTGATCGAGTAGGATTTGGAGTTCAAATCTCTCTGAGATTTGAATTCATTGGCCGTTTAAGTTTTAAACTGGAAAAGTACACTCCAGTCCCTCCCTCTTCTAATATTATGGCCAGGCCCTTCCCTCTTTGGATAATTGCAAAATAGTCCTTTCTTTCAAAAGTAATGCTACGTCTATATATATATATAGATGATTATTCTAATAGTTATATATTAGTTAGTAATTTAGCAAAATAATAAATAATAAAAAATATGGAAATTTCGGGTCAAGGGCTTACAGTGGTACCTTAGGACACATGTATCTTACTACAGTGTGTCTGCTATATCCTGCTATCTTTTCCTTTTCTTGTTGGGATCACTCAGGTAGTAACAAACAGGTAATCGGACTTGGAATTCTTATTGCATCTTGCTAGTAACTAGGCCTGTGATAACCCTAGTTAGTTAAAGTAGCAAGCCGTACTTATTGCTTGGCCGTGATTGATCGTATGAGAATAACTTGTCTAGTCTTGTCTTGATTTCCTGCCCAAGAATTGCTACCTGTCATGATTTTCTTATATTTTGCCGATAAATGGTGGGAGAATCCAAGTTCCGTTCAGACGAAGGGTTACAACCCCGGTCCTTGTTTGGTTTACGGGTTGTAACCTGGTTATCTGAATAGTCCCATGGTTATCTCATCGTATATCATCCTGTCATGCTTTCCATATGTTCTGTCTTTTATCGATTCTGTACAAGATTGTCTTTTATATTCACCTATCATGCTTTTCTTAAATTACTGTCTCTTATTATGTAATTATATTATTGTGCTAATTGCTGGCTTTTGTTCTTATTTTGTGGCCTCCTTTATGGTAATTGCTCTTTCTGGGGTCTGACCCAGCTGGTTTTGTATGGCCAGATACCGGAGCAGCAGCAAAGGATCTACCTGCCTTCCAGCAAGATGGTGACCACTAGAGGGAATCCTGGCAACGAGTGGGTTTCTTTTGTTCTCCCACTGTAATTGTACATTATTCTTTTGAGGCGTTTAGCCGCCGAGCAAGTGTTAGCTCGTGTATATTTTACTTACTATCTGCCTACGGGCTGTAACATGATTGGCAACTCGAGGTTGATCATGTATGACTTAACTCTTGCTAGTCCTTACATTTTGTACGACTAGCTTCATGATCATCTGGATATGTAATGTTTGGGATGCCTTACAATTGTATATTTGGTGATCTGATATCTTATGATTATTATTAGTTGGTTGAGATTGAGACAATAGGATAATTTCTGACCTTAAGAGACTGTTGGCTTGTAGATAAACCCTCATATTTCTAGACAGCCATGACCGTATAGTGAGATGGATTCTATTTCATTATACGTAGCTGGCTATGTCCGCCCCCGCTCTCCAGTATTCTGGTTCTGGGGCGTGACAGACAGGCTGGTTATAAAACTCAGTGTACTTTCTTTGAGCATCTCCTAGATGATTTGGAAGTAACCATCCATAAATACTGGGAGATCAAGAAAGAAGATATTAAATCCTTGACTGTGGCTGAGATTGCTCAACTGGAACGTAAGGCTCAAATCCAGCAGGATGCTTTGAAAGAATTCCTCGCTTTGTCATCTGAGAAGTTAATGGCGAAGGATGAAGAAATAGTATCAACTCGTCAGAAGATACAATGTCTGGAAACTGAGGAAATGTCTAGAGCTGAAGAACTCCAGAAGCTAAAAGAAGAATTAGCTCGTCTGCAGGAGCGCATTGCATCCGCAGAAAAAGAGCAATATGATATTATCGCTGCTCGTATAGCTGAAGCTACCCGCTATCAAGTTCTACAGTAAGAGCGGGAACAGATGCATACTGATCAGATAGAAGAAACCAATCGTCGCAGTTCTGTTATCATTAATTTTGACCAACAGATAGTTGCGATTGAAGCAACAGAGCGAATTCGTAAAGCTCATGAAGAAAAGATGAATAATGTACTTGCTCGTATTCAGGAGATTATTACTCCTTCTAAATAGATTAATACTCACTTGTAATCAGTATTTTGATTTTGACTGAAGAAATGAGCATTTGACCTGATTTCGATTTTGTGTATGATGTTTTTGTAGAAAATATGTTCAGAGGTAAATAATACATGACATGTTTTAATAGAATGAAATATACAAATGAATTTTATAATTCCATCAGATGATATTAAACTAAATTTTTTTAGTTTAATACTGATTATTAGAGAAAATAGAATTCAGATATAAAGATATCTTTGAACTCAATTTTCTATGATCTTTGGACTCGGAAATCAAAAGACTAGATATTATTTTCATAGAATAGAAAATATGATACTGAGATAGAAAATTCAGAGGTAATATGGACGTGATTTTCTATATGAGATCTTTATTAAATCCACTGGGGATCTAATAAGACAGAATATCAAATTCTCTGGGAAGATGATATGTGGTAGAATATCAATTTCCGCTGGGGATAACGATATCGAGACGACATTTGCAGGGAAGAATAAACTCTGAAAATATCATATATCAACGAGATTTATACATAATATTTCTTTAAGAATTTGCCGTTGATAGGCATCATCGTGACTTTACCATCCATAGAGGTAAGCTGATATGCTCCGTTTGAGAAGACTTTGTTTACGACGAATGGGCCTTCCCATTTCGCATCGAACTTGCCTTTGCTCATATGTGTCATAGTTATCGGACGCTTGACGGTAAGAACAAGTTCTCCTTTCTGATATGCTCTGACTTTCACCGTCTGGTTAAAAGCTTTTGAAATTCGGGCCTGATACAGCTTGATATTTTGTTGAGCATACAATCGTTTTTCGTCTAGAGCTTCTAGCTCTTGAAGTCGAAGATGATCATTGTTCTCTGTTGTAAGTTCATTGGAGACTGCGATTCTCAGAGAAGGAATCTGGATCTCGAGGGGAAGGACAGCTTCACACCCGTATACCAAAGAGAAAGACGTACAGCCGGTCGCATTGCGAACTGTGGTGCGGTAGGCCCATAAAGATTCACCAAGCTTCTCGCTCCAGTTGCGTTTGTTAGAAGAAACAAACTTTTTCAGGAGTTTGATGATGGTTTTATTGAAAGCTTCCGCCAATCCATTAGCTGCTGGATTATATGCTGTAGAAGCTAGGTTATTGATTCGATGGTCATCGCAGAATCGAGTAAATTTCTGACTGACGAACTGTGGTCCATTATTATGGATAATACGCCGAGGAATACCAAATCGATAGATGACATGATGCTTGACGAAGTTGATGACGTTGGAAGTTTTGACTTCAGAAAGTGGGATTGCTTCAGCCCATTTGGAAAAGTAGTCGGTTATTGCTAGAATAAACCGGTGTCCTTTTGATGATGGTGGGTTGATGGGGCCAATGATGTCCATGCCCCAGGCCTCGAAGGGCCATGATGCCACTGTCAGGTGTAAGAACTCTGACGGTTGATGGATAAAGTCTGCATGGATTTGACAGGCTTTACATTTCTGGGCATATTGAATGGCGTCAGCCACCATCGTGGGCCAATAATAACCCATACGTCGGATGCGATCTTGAAGTTTAGGACCTGGTTGATGGGCTCCGCAGACACCATCATGTGCTTCACGGATAATCTGTTGCGCTTCCTCACCAGCGATACATCGGAGGAGAAGACCGTCATAGGTCCGACGATATAATGTCTTTGTCGTATGATTATAATAAAATCTGAGAGATCGACGCCGGATAGACGCTGCTTCGCTCAGATTATCGGGAAGTATGTCATACAATACAAAATCTAGAAATGGACGTCTCCAGTCTTCGTTTATGGCATCTGTTTCGTTGGAAAAGACGTATTCCATAGTAGAATCGGAAGAAGACGAGGATGCTTTGTCAAACCCTAATCCAGTGTTAAGGTTGGAGGAATTAAATTCATCAGGGTTGAGAGAATTTTTATCTGGGTCATGGGGAAAACCCAAAGCCAAATTATTTTCGACGTAGAATAGCTCCCGGTTATAAACCACTATCACTTGTTGACGTTTGACCGGTATGGCTAGCACAGCGGCAAGATTAGCTAAAGCATCGGCTTCTATATTACAGGCTCGCCGAACGTGTTCAATAAAGAAACCTTCAAAGGAAGAGGCCATAGAGAGTGCTGCTCGGTAATAAGGTATCAAATCCTGATGACGGACTTCATATGTACCTCTGATTCGATTGATGATAAGTTTGGAGTCTCCGTAAACTTTTAAATACTGAATATCCAGATGTTTAGCAAGTTGAAGACCGATGAGTAACGCATTGTATTCGGCTACATTGTTTGAACACGATTGATCCAAAGAATAAGCCCTCTGAATAGCCAGCCCTTCCGGAGATACAAGAACAATCCTGACTCCAGCGACAATATTGCCATTGGGACCCATTCTAGACGCTCCATCAAAGAATAGACGTCAAGTAGGAGTTTCTTCAGAAACATGATTTGAATCCATAACTTTATCTGGAATCTCATCGTATAATTTAGAATCCTCTGGAACTGCATGAGCTGCCAGGAAATCAGCAAGAGCCTGTCCCTTAACTGACTTTTGAGGAATATAATACATGTCATATTGAGCTAACAAGATTCCCCAATTAGCCAGTCTGGAGTTGAAAATACCGGGTTTCTTCATCATAATCCTGATGGGATTCACTCTGGAAATGACATAAATTGTTTGACCGATGATGTAATGTCGTGTCTTCTGAACGGCAAATATTAATGCTAGGCGTTCTTTCTCAATTGGAGAATAACGCGGTTCATCACCTGTCATTGTGCGACTGAGGTAATAAATAGCCTGTTCATGGCCATCTTTGTTTTTCTGGGCGAGTAATGCACCGAGAGAATGATCCATGGCTCGAACATATAGAAGGAATGGTATTCCCGAGACGGGAGGTACCAAAACTGGAGGGTTCATGAGGTATTGTTTGATGTCGTCAAATGCTTTTTGATATTCTTCGTTCCAGACGAAAGATACACCTTTCTTCAGAAGTTTATTGAACGGTCTGCAGCGTCCTGATAAGTTAGAGATGAATCTCCTGATATAAGCAATTCTTTCTTGAAATCCTCGTAGCTCTTTTAAGGTGCATGGAGGACGCATCTCTTGGATGGCTTTGATCTTCTCGGGATCCACGTGTATACCTTTAGCGGTAATGACGAAGCCGAGAAATTTACCACTAGAGACGCCCAGGAAGGACTTAGTAGGGTTCATCTTAAGTTGATGTTGACGCATTAAATCAAAGATAGTCTTCAAATCTTGGATGTGATCCTCTTTTTGTCGACTCTTGACTGCAATATCATCAACGTAGCATTCGACTGTTTTCCGGAGATGTTCGCGGAATATAGTACTCATTGCTCGCTGATACGTTGCTCCTGCATTTTTGAGACCAAACGGCATCACTGTGTAACAATATGTACCGATCGGCGTTCTGAAGGAAGTATGTCTCTCGTCGTCTGGAAACATTTTGATTTGGTTGTACCCTGAATACCCATCCATAAATGACATTCGTTCGAAACCGTACGTGTTATCGATCATGACGTCGGTGATTGGAAGAGGGAACTCGTCCTTAGGACAAGCCGCATTGAGATCGCGAAAGTCTATACAGACTCGGATCTTGCCAATCTTTTTGAGAACATGAACAATGTTAGCCACCCACTCAGGATGTTGTTCCTCTCGGATAAATCCGGAAGCCATAAGCTTGTTGACTTCAGCTTCAATTGCATCCATAATGTCTGGACGAAATCGTCGCTGTTGTTGTTTGACTGGTTTAGCATTCGGCATGATATTAAGTTTGTGTGTTGCGATCTTCGGATCTAGCCCCGGCATATCCTCATAGCTCCAGGCGAAGACATCGATGTAATCATGAATAAGCTTGATCATGTCTTGCTTCTCCGTTTCTGAAAGGCTTTCGCTGATGAATATTGGCTTGGGGGATCCCTCCTCACCCACATCAATTTGGATCAATTTATCTTCAGTAGGAGGTTCTCTTTGCTCGAACCTGAATTTCCATTGGTTGTCTAATCTTTGAGCCGATTGTTCCGATTCGGGTGATATTTCAAAATCATCTTCATCCTCATCATTTTCTTGCGGACCGTCGACGGAGACCATATTGGCGGATAGAGTAGAACGATGAAAATCGCCAATACTTGTGTCGGAATCGAAAGAATCAGATCGTTCGTCTCCGTTGGATTCTGGATCCTCATGGACTGTGTCGATGAAGGTTGTAGGAGTAATGTAACCAAATCCGATTTTTGTCCTTCCGTATTTCAAGGGAGGAATTCGAACAGGCATTCTTCTTCCTTTTCCTCTACTGAGGCCAGTTCTGAAGTCATAGCCCATGTTCTTGATGATGTTTTTGGACTGCTGACTGTAGCGACGTAGTTGTAACCTTCTGGTATCATCGTTTTTGTCGTCGTCTTCCAGATTAGGAGGATTCTGGGGCCCCTTGCAGAAGAATATTGGAGTTTCTCCTGACTTTCTAATAGGAACAAGGAAGTATGAACTTTGGACAGACTCCAATAATACTTCTGTATGAAGAGTTTGAACAACTCCGATAGTTAGTGGCTCTAAGCTATCTAGCAAATGTAAATAACTTTGTACATGATTACAAACATCAATATACTGTAAAGGAGATGCTTTATTAATATCAGATGCTGTATTTACAGAAGAAGGCTGAGCCTTAGTAGATTTAGTCAAATTAATGACTAATGGGGGAGAAGAAGGGCGAGCAGAAGTTTTGTTTCGATTAAGGTCGATAACAAAAGGCTCAGAGGGGGTGAGCGCCCTTGAAGAGGATCGTGGATAAGTAGTGCGTCCACTGACTGGAATGACTAGAGTATCTGGTTTAGCCTGAGAAGATGGTGAGAGAGTGGTGCGTCCACTGACAGGGATTATCAGCGAGCTTTGTGGAGCTTGGGAAGGCAATGAAGTGGTACATCCACTAACAGAAATTATCAGTGGGCTTTCTTCAGATGATTTGGTAGACCGCGGATGAGTGATACGCCCTTTTACAGGAATAACAAAGGTGTCAACTTTCGATGTCTCATCATCATTCATAGCTTGTAAGACTTTTGCATACTCATCTTTGTACATGCGAGAGTCGCTGTAGTAGGCTTCGACTCCTCTAAAAGGATTAATGTCCGCGACTTCCTTTTAAACTTCTCCCTTTTCATCAATGTATTTGAAGCACTGGTGAAGAGTGGAGGGGACGATATTGTGTTCATAGAGAAAAGGTCTTCCCAAGAGCAAGTTGTAAGATCCAACTAACTCGATCACGTAGAATGTGACACTCGCTCGGAAATTGCCTATTTGTATTTTTAGGCGAATTTCCCCCAGAGGTTCACTCTTGCCTTGATTGAACCCTAAAATGGTAGTGACTGTCTTGACTAGACGATGAACTGGAATCCGTAAGGCATCCAAAAGACTCTTAGGTATAATACTTAGAGCTAATCCTGGATCAATTAGAATACGGTCAACCTTCATCGTGTCAATGTACCCAGTGAAGTAAAGAGGTCGATCATGACGATTATCCTCTAGAAGCATATCGTCTTGGGTAAAAGTGATGTTCGGCATGATTTCCAAGACACTGTTGCAATGTAGACAAGTCACCGGCTCTGCTTCCGGCTTCTTCAGATGAGTCAGGCAAGAGTCTGCTTGCAGTAGAGCTTCACTTAATGTTTCCCGAGTTTCCTTGGATAAACGTAAAAGTTCGAAGATGGACAATCTGGCTGGAGTATTAGCAAGTTGAGCCAGAATGTCAAAATTATATGGCTTCTGCAATCCGGGAGGAAGAGACTTCTTGATTGGTTTATCGAAGCGGGCAGGTTGCTTCCCTTTGTCGGCTGTTGCTGGTTTAGAGGGAATCGTCTCAGCAGGTGCATTTGAAGGTCCTTCGTTAGAGATAGGTGCTGGAGTTGCAACCGGAGGGACATCAGGAGTTTCTTCAGGAACTTCAGCATAATCTTTCAAATATGTTTTTCCTGACCGGGTTCCGGAGAGAGCTTCAACTTCAGGCTCAGGTTCAGGGTCTATCGAGACCATATTGCAATCCTTCATCTTGTTCTTGGTTTTTTGGTGCTTGATAAGAGCTTCAGTCCAGAAACCGAGACCAACACGGGATTGATTATGTCTCAAAGTGAGGGCTAGAGGTGCTCGAAGTCCTTTGCCGGAATTCAAACCAGGAGTAGTGGCTAGATCATAACCCATCTTCGCCATTAATTCACGAGATTGTGAACTATATAGATAAAACGCATGTTTGTATCTGTCTTCGGATTGAGGTACAGTTTCTGCCTCTGTAGGGGGTGATTGTCCTGCTAGGATGAAAGTAGAGGTTAGAGAAAGATTAGGTATGATGCTAGAAGTCATATGGCATGACTTAGTCTTCCCAGATTTCTTTTTAGACAGAGGAGCCTTCTGAGGAGAAGAAGAAGACGTCTCGAACTCTGTCACTAAATCGGGGTGGATCCACATAATCTCTCCCTTTTTAGTGGTGATGGGAACAAGTCCTTCATTCTGGGCTGGTGGAATATTCACAACTTCAAGGGTTGCTTTGGGGATAGGGACAATCCCATTTTCTACCAATAACGGAGGGAAATCACCGAACTGCAACGAAATCACATTTGCTGTGACTGTCTTGTCTTTAGGTGTTAGTGTCACAGCTCCTGATTTGATCATTTCTTGGATCTTTTCTTTTAATACGAAACAAGACCGGATTGTATCACCCAGCATTCTGTGATATGGACAATATTTTGGATGATCTGTCTTGTTGGCTTCATCAGGCTTTTTGATCTCTGGCAGTTGTATCTTGTTACCTTTAAGTAAACATTCGAAGATGCCTTGAACATCGTCGTCGTCGAAAGAGTATTCTTCCTTCGGCCGAGGAGGTCTCTGCTGTTGATTTGTTGGAGCTGGGGTAGCTTGGGTAGATATTACCTCTTGATTTTTGCTTTGGAGATTGACTTCGAGAGTCTCTTTTCCTTTGCGATTGTTGGGTCGCGTACTATTACTAGTATTTTGACTTGATTCATTGGGAGTCATGTGTACCTCCAGACCTTTGAAAGTCTCGGCACTGACTTCGGCAGCTTTGGCACTGACGATGAAGGAAGGCCAATCTTGGAACTGAGTGGATCCTGTCCACATGCTGATGATTGGTAAGAGATTCGACTTACAAGTGTCGATAGTGACGGCATCGGGAGTTCCGAGAGGTATTTTTAGAGCTTCTCTTCTGAATCTTTCAATGAAGCTCTCAGTGCTTTCATTATTTTTCTGTTTGATTCGTATGAGGGCTGACATGGTCATGTCGTTAATGCCTTTATAGAATCGTTCTAGGAACATCTGTTTGAACCCGGCAAACGAAGTAATGCACCCATCAGGGAGACTTCGATACCATTCATAAGCGGTCCCTTTAAGACAACCAACAAATACCCGAGTAAGGAGGGCATCGCTTGGTTGCAGTTGATCAGTCATTACCTCAAAGTGATTGATGAACTGACTTGGGGAGGTGGTCCCGTCAAAGAAAAAATGGTTAGAGGCTTGTATTTTGGGGGGTAGGATACCTCTTTCCATTGTATGGGGTAAGGCTGCTTGATACCTAATCTTTGTAATCTGTCCTTTTGCTTGAACGCTTCGAATTGAGACCGAAGATTCTTCAACTCTTCAGTGACTGTTTCGGAAGATTGCGGTGTCGTTGCTTGTTGGGCGTAATTGGAAGGAGGGACTGCAGCATATGTACCACCCCCAGCTCCGGACTGACTTGGAGTGGGCTGTACATGAACATTAGACTGTACCCCCGGAATAGTAGAAGGTTCCAGGTTTGGGGCAACAGGAGTATTTAATACTACTGGTGGTGCTGCTTGTTGAACTTGCTGAGTTTGTTGCTGGGCTTGTATAAGAGTATGCATAGCAGTAAATGTATCCGCCATGGCTCGTAACTGTTGTTCCAAGGAAGAAATCCTTTGTTCATGAGCCTCAGTACTAGTCGAAGGTTCGTGATTACCATCTACCATATAAGTGGTAATCGTTCGAGGTATTGACGATGAAACAGTCTGTTCTGAATCGTCGCTATGAGAGTCAGCATCTTTCCCGGGGCTATTCACGGGAGTTAATACTGGAAAGTTGGACTCTCCTAAGAAGAAGAGACACCGGTTGAAGCTCCGGTTCTGGATCTGGTGTCGAGGTAAACACCGTCTTCAGAATCAGATCGTATTCTACCCCCAGTATTTCTGGAGGTCATGTTGATGGAAGCATAAAGAGGTTCGTCTTCGTCTGGTATTGGTTCATGTTGAATCCGTTCGAAGACATCGCCTTTTCGGTGAGCAACAACATTGGATGACAACCCGAGGTTGGAAGTTACAACAATGCTCTTTATGACGAATATGAGCAATGTCAGAGACAGATGGAGTGTTGATTCTCAGCTTGTTTTGCAAATGCTCCCGGAGATCTGCGGAAACGGACTGGGAAGTGTTTGAAGATGGTTTCTGTGTAGAAACTTGTCTTTTATTCTTCTGTCTTTTTGGTTCTTGAGTGTATAAAGACCGATTGATCTGAGCGATATAGTTCTTAGCATATTGTGCATCAGGGTCCATTATACTTGTCCCAGTTTGACAAGGCTTCTTTATGCCGGAAGTAGAATCAAGACGATTCCGGTTAAGCTTGTTACGAAGGTCCATAGGAGGTGCAACTTTGGTATCAGTCCTGGATACTTGCAATTTGCCTTTCTCGGATCGGAAAATTTGGAGGGAAGGAAGATGAACATTATTCCGACTGGGAGTCGGTAATAATCCATCTTTAGAGGAAGTAGCCAAAAGGCGTTTTCCTTTATTCGATCTAGTAAGAGTACTAGTCGAATTAACCCCAGAGGTAAAAACCTTAGGAGCAGAGGAATTGACTAAAGAGTCGTTCTCCTTGGTTGGCACAAGATGTGCAAGCTGTGGGGGAATCATTTGTATATTCTGTGGAAGCGAACCCCCAGCCTGGCCTTGAGAGACAGTCAAAGGACTGTATTGATTGGCACGCACTGACTTCAGAGAATTCTTGTCATACGCTGTCTTTTGACTAGCGTATGGTTGGTCAATGATTGCCATACGCACAGAGTCATTAATGGCTAAAGAGCCGACTGCTGTCGTAGGAGTAAAAGAAGAAGAGACTTTGACATGTCCAGAGATGGGTTTCCTTGGACATGCTGACTTGGCTAAAGAGCCTATTTTGTCAGCGTGACTAGGAAAAGCCACTGTTGCTGTATTCAGAGAAGCCGAGGCGTGCTTCGCTGAGGTTGGAGGCGTGTTCTTGTCAACGTAGGAAGTGACAGAAACGTCTCGGGCCGCCGGAGAAGACTTAGGGACATAGACAGAATGTCCCTTCTTCTTGGCAGAGAGAGAAGCGGAGGAAGCAGTTCGGCCCTCCTTCGCCTTGAGCATTTCTTCGTAAGCAGATTGGTCGAATTGTACGACCGTCGTCTTCTTCGTCGAATCGATCGACGAAGTATCGCATTGAGTTATTGCCGTCTCGTTACAGGAGACAGCTTTCCCCAGCAGAGTCGCCAAGTTGTTTTCCATAAATAAATTTTATTTATTTATTGTATTTCTGAGAAAATTACAACTGTAGGAATCTGATCTAGAAGACAATCACTTTATCCCTTGGACGATGCGATGAAGAAGGCTCGAATCTCGAAGAACTTGGACAGCAACTAGGCAATCTCTCTGTTCTCTCTGAATTGAATGTGGGTGTCTGTTGAAGGTGGAGAAACTCTCTTTTATAGAGTTCTGGATAACTGCTCTGGGCATACGCTCAGTCAGTTACTTGACGTGTGCATAACTGCATGGACGCGTGGCGAATTTTAATGGAGACACGTTGGAGTGCGGTTGAGAGTAGTGGAGTATATCCAGGAGAGATTGATGGCATGAATGCCATGTTGCATAACTTCTGAGTGAGTGGGTAACCGAATACAGGACACATGAGAACGTGTGTTGACTGTACATTTGAAGTAATTCTGAATACATTTGCTTTGATACGCTATCTTTTGGAGAAGCATGACTAGCATACACTGCCTTGTTTGAAGAGGAGTCGTATGGAGTCCATACGCTGCCTTGATGAGGAGTCGTATGAAGTCCATATGCTGTCTTGATGAGGAGTCGTATGAAGTCCATACGCTGCCTTGATGATGAGTCGTATGAAGTCTATACGCTGCCTTGATGAGGAGTCGTATGAAGTCCATACGCTGCCTTGATGAGGAGTCGTATGAAGTCCATACGCTACCTTGATGAGGAGTCGTATGGAGTACATACGCTGCCTTTATAAGGAGTCGTATGACTGGGGAAGTAGACACGTGGCTGTCCTCAATCTTCTTGAATACGCCATATCTTCTAATAACTGACGAATATCTCTCGAGCGTCGTGTTTGCAGATATGACGGCTGATAAGCTGTCAGAAATGACAGTAATGATAGCTGTGCATTTATGATGGCTAATGAGCTGTCTTCGTAAAAGACGAAATTAACTCTCGAAAATCCATACGACGGTTATTTCTCCTAAGACAGCTGTTCTTTGCACGAAAGACGAAGTGTCACATCCCCCACTGAGCGTATGTTATGCTATCATTTAAGAAATAATAAAATATTCACTGAGCGTATGACTTTTGCACTGAGCGTATGGCCTTTAGCTGAGCGTATGGCCTTTGGCTGACTTGGTCTTATGTCAGCATGTCAGAATTTTTCACATCCTACAAAGGGTCCTGCTTTCAAGCAGCAGAAGTCCAAGTCCCATGTGACTTGCTTCAATTGTGACAAGAAGGGCCACTACAAATCCGAATGCAAGTCCAAGCCCAAAAAACAAGGTAAGCCTAGTAAGGTTTCTATGATTACTAATCTAGTTGCCATGATAGCACAGGTTGCAACTGTGGGGGCTGACTTGGACTGGTGGATAGATACTGGTGCGACCTGCCATGTCTGTTCAGACAAAGACTGGTTCGTCTCTTATGAGCCAACTTCAGAGAAGGTCATAATGGCAAACCAGGTACAAGCTGAAGTACTGGAGATCGGGACGGTGGAGCTGAAACTCACATCGGGGAACACTCTGACGCTTCAAGGTGTGAAGCATGTTCCAGTAATTGCTAAGAACCTGATCTCTGGAAGTCTGCTCTGCAACGCAGGCTTGAGGATGGACATCAATGCTGGCCAGTTGGTGATGTCCAAGAATGGTACATTCTTCGGAAAAGCTTTCCAAACTGAAGGAATGTACAAGATTCAGCTTGTTGTAACCCAGCATGATAATATAAATGCAATCACTTTTTCTGATTATTCTCTTGAGTTGTGGCATAATAGGCTAGGACATGTTCATTGTAAAAGGATTAACAGAATGTCTAGTCTAGGACTTATCTCCAAGTGTGGGGGTAAGGTAGAGAAATGCGAAGTATGTGCTCAGACGAAGATCACAAGGAAACCCTTTCACAGGGTCCATCGAAGCACAGATCTTCTGGAGTTGGTTCACTCAGATATCTGTGACTTCAAACAATTCTCTACAAAGACCGGGATGAAGTATTTTATTACTTTCATCGATGACTTCTCAAAGTATGCTTTCGTCCTCTTGCTCAAGTCTAAAGACGAAGCTTTCGAGAAGTTCAAGGAGTTCAGGGCCGAGGCTGAGCGGCAAACTGGACAACAACTCAAGAGGTTAAGGAGTGATCGAGGTGGGGAGTATCGGTCTCATAAATTCTTATCATTCTGCAAAGAACATAGAATCATCAATGAGACAACGGCTCCGTACTCTCCTCAATCCAACGGAGTAGCAAAAAGGAAGAACTGAACGTTGACAGAGATGATGAACTCCATGCTGTTGACTGCGGGTCTTCCAAAGTGTTACTGGGGAGAAGCTGCACTAACGGCAACGTTCATTCTGAACAGAGTGCCATATGCAACTTCCGACATAACTCCTCCTGAACTCTGGTTCAAAGTCAGACCTAACTTGAATGTCATTCGAGTGTGGGAGTGTCTGGCTTATATGAAGCTTCCAGATCTGAAGATTCAGAAGCTGGGGACAAGGACTACGAAGGCGATCTTCTTGGGGTATGCCGAAAAGAGTGATGCTCGGAGATTCCTTGATATCGAGTCAAACCATATCATCGAATCTCGCGATGCTGAATACTTTGAAGACAAGTTTGCAAAATACAAGAATATTGTTCTCGCGGATCTTCCGGAGAATGATGAGGGTACAAAGCAGACAGAAGTCTTTAAATAAACCAGTAGTCCAAGATGAAGCTGTCGTCAAGGAGACACCAGCTGAACCAGAACTTGCTGAGCCGTCAACTAAGCGAACGAGGAGGCCGAAAGACTTCGGAGATGACATCGTCACCTATCATGTGGAAGCAGATCCGCTTACCTAGATGAGGCGATGAAGACCAGAGATGCTGTATTCTGGAAGGAGGCGATAGACAACGAGATTGACTCAATCACCTCCAACAACACATGGGTATTGGTTGACCTGCCAGAAGGAGCAAGACCCATCGGATGCAAATGGATCTTCAAGAAGAAGATGAAAGCAGATGGAACCATTGATAAGTTCAAGGCCAGGCTAGTGGCCAAGGGGTTTGCTCAGAAGCAGGGGATCGACTACTTTGACACTTATGCTCCAGTAGCTCGGATGACATCCATCAGATTGTTAATTGCTCTAGCAGCAATACACAAGCTGGTGATACATCAGATGGATGTAAAAACGGCATTCCTTAATGGCGAGCTGACCGAAGAGATCTACATGCAACAACCAGAAGGTTTTGTCGTCAGAGGTCTGGAAGACAAAGTCTGTAAGTTGATGAAGTCTCTGTATGGTTTGAAACAAGTTCTCAAAATGTGGCATGAGAAGTTTGACAAGGTGATAAGGTCAAATGGCTACAGGGTCAGTGAAACAGACAAGTGTGTCTATACGAAGTTTGCTGACGGAAGAGGAGTAATCATATGTCTTTACGTGGACGACATGCTAATCCTAGGTACGGATTTAAGTTGCGTCACAGAGACACAGAAATTCCTCTCGACCAAGTTCAGTATGAAGGACTTGGGGGATGCCGACGTAATCTTGGGGCTCAAGATCATCCGGACAGGCACTGGAATAGCGCTGTCACAATCTCATTATATTGAAAAGATGCTCACTCGCTACGGGTATCAAGATCTTCCTTTTATTGATACACCGTACCGGAGTGATCAGAAGCTGGAACCAAATTCGAGGGAAAGCGTCAGGCAGTTGGAGTACGCTAGCATCATCGGAAGCTTGATGTACGCTACTACTGCCACAAGGCCTGACATAGCTTTTGCAGTGGGAATGCTGAGTCGGTTCACTAGCAATCCAGGCGTTGAGCACTGGAAAGCTGTGAAGCGTGTTATGAGATATCTCAAGAAAACTCAGACATATGCACTTTTCTACAGCGGAGATCCGTCAGTAGTGGAAGGCTTCAGTGATGCTAGCTGGTGTTCAGATATGGAGAGCGAGTATTCCACAGGTGGATTCGTATTCGCCATGGGCAGAGCTGCTATATCGTGGAAGTCGAAGAAGCAGACTATGTTATCTCGCTCCTCCATGGAATCTGAATTTTTTGCATTGGATGCTGCTGCAGATGAAGCAGAGTGACTTCGGGAGCTCATGTATGATCTTCCGGTGGTTGGGGCTCAGATAACGATAATACCGATATACTGTGACAACCAGGCGGCAGCAGCAGTGGCATCAAATGAACTCTTCAACGGGAAGAAAAGAACTGTGCGGTTGAAGCACAGGACAATGAACGATCTCATCAAGAGAGGTGTCATTGCAGTTGTCAAGCCCCGCTCCCGTAGGAGCGATCGTCCTCGCTAAGGCGTGATGCCGCACGAGCCTAGATTGCGCTCGTGCAAGGCGGGTTCCATAACGGCCGATTCCAGCGGCTACGACGGGGTCGTCGCACAGAAGTCCCGTGCAGAGACATTGAATATATTGCAGCGGAATTTAAAGAACACATGAACACAAGTATTTCAAAGAAAGCTCTTTTATTGATATTGAATTCAAGGATTACATTGTGGGCGCAAGGCCAATTACAAGTCTCTCAAGTCTCACTTTTCTCTCATTTTACAAGTCACTCTGCTCTCTCTCATCTCTCGATACAATACTTGATTCCAGCGGAAGCTTCGGAAGGCGATGTCCATACATTACGTCCTGTATAAGTCTTCAGATCACGCGACCGCACGCTTCGACTCGCCAAGGAACTCCGTGCCTCGACGCATCCAAGCGAGCTCCGTGCCACGAGCTTCTACCTGTGCCTGCACATGAAACACTGTGTGGGTGTCAGTACCACTGTACTGGTGGAGTGAGCTTCTCGCCCACCCATACAAAACCAGTTTCGTTCATTTACTTTGTGCAGCTTAAATCCTTTCGATTGTCTTTCTAGTCTTGCCTTAGGATCAGTTTTAGGACCGGCGCCTTAGCGCAACTTGTGTGTCGGAACCATCCCGTGCTAGCAATGTCAACGTTAACTCATACTTTGTCTCTAGACCACTCCTCGTGCCAACAACGTTAACCTATCAGGTCGTGTTTGCCTTACGGCCATAATCAGAGACGCAACTACACGAAGGACTCCATTTCCTTGCCTCTAGACCTTTCTCGTGCTTGCATTGTCGACGCACCGACTTATACTTATCTTTCGTGCCAAACTCTGGGACGTAACGACTCGGTCGTACCATGAACTCGATTCGTGCATCGATAACTCTGAGGCAACGCCTCCTCGCTTAGACTTGCCTATACTTATGTTGTGACAACGCGGCCGTGCCTCATATTTCGAGGCCTAGCCCAATAACTCGACATAACTTCATACAACTAGCCCTACGGCCCTTTTTGACTTAACTCGCAACTTAACACTCGACGCCACATCTCGTGCCGAAGCACGTCGCCTTCGCTGTAGCCAAATCTTAGGCTCCGACATTGTGTCTATTTAACTCATACATATTCAACTCAATCCACCGTCACACACACGGATTGCCGCCCGTGCCGACACCAAACTTACCATATTAGTTGAAAACAACAATTATTATTAAGTGTTTGTTATGGGATTGGCCTAACCAGCCGCCTTGGACGTAGCCTGGCAGTACGGGACCCTTTCAACGCAGGTAGCGAGCCCCGATGAAAGTCCCCGCCTTACCGATCGCCTAACCAGCGTTGCCTATTACCCAGCTCGGCTACAACCAGTTTCTTCCTAGGCCGAGACGGTCCCGTGGCCCCGGAATTCCGCTCGAAGAAACCACCCCTTGTCGACAAGTTGTCCAAGTTCATAAGGGTTACATGGAGTGTTTTAGGATACAGTTTGGGCTTGTTATGTGATCAATTCATTTACTTGGTTGTTTTAACTCTTTCCCTTTTTCATACTTTCTTTGCAGAGCCCCTAACCAGGGTTGCCTCGGCGACTAACCATCGCTTAGACTTAACGTTCTTTGAACTCAGGGAACGGCTACTGCATAGCCTTCCAACTTAACTTGAACATAACATGTTTTCTTGAGTATCGACCGACCGTGGCTAACTTTCCACTGAACCAACCGTGGCTCGTGCCTCTAAACCGACTCGTGTTCGACGCAACGCTGTCGCCCAAGTCATACTTCATATGACGGGCCTTGGGATCGTGGGAACTCTTTATCTTGACAACCGCAGAATGAGCGGGACAGCACGTAGAATAACTTAGGTCGACCGGCATAACTATGCCTAACTCACTCAAGCCTACAACTTAACCCAAGGGACGAGCAAAGGCTATGCCAAGCCTTGCAGGACAGGACCGTGCATGCTTTAGCAAGCATTTGTGCGGGCGACGCCTATGACTTAGGCTAACTCTCAACTTTTGCATCGAAGACCAACTTTCCTTCTCCCAAGCCACGGGACGAAGGACCGAGTGTCATTTTCAAAGCACGTCGTGCACCAACTCTAAGCCGACCGTGGGACGTTTTCCATGTTCTAACTCGATTCAAACCATCGGGATTATTCCCTTAGCTATGTGGATGCGTAGCTTTTATTATCAAGCCTAACTTGTGCAAGTTGAAAACACGATTTATTATGTGAAGGCAAAGATGAGGAGAGTTCACCGAAACTACCCCACCTGAGCGATGTCTCCGAGCAAGCCGTTGCAAGGCTAAGGCCGAACGCCGTCGGCGTTTCGATTCCTCCGATTGACTTTGCGGGACGGGGCACTACATCATACACCACTCAGAACAAGTCTCGTCCTCGAGACTTTCCTGAGGGCAAGTCATCCTACCATTTTTATGGCCAAGACTTAATCGTACACATTTCGCCTACGCGTTCCTTCGATTCCGAGCCACGCTCGCACTATTATCAATCTTTACTTCAACACGATTTCAAGATCTCGACACACTCCCACATTTCAAGCCTTGCTTGAACTCGCCGCATCACTTGGCTGGATCGTGCACGCATTTCAAGCGTCCCTAAAATACATGCATTCAGCCAAGCCGCATGATAGAAAATTTGTCATTCTCACTCGAGTCGCATCGTGCACATACCCAGGCGTCCCTGAAATATATGCATGTCAGCCGAATCTCGTGAGCAGGGTTTCCTACATTCGTAATTCACATTATCCATCCATGCCAATCCTCAAGATCAATCCTTCGACTGATAACTCATGAAACATGGCGTCTCGCCTAACCGCTAGGCCATTTCTCTTCGAGGCTAAGTCAATGTCAGGATTGGAATCATAGTTCCCCAACAATAATGCCAACACTGACCCCTATCCTAGGATCAAACCAGAGTCGATCATATGGGGTCTTCTACCCAAGCTCACGTCACTCAAATTTCTAAACATCAAGCACGATCACCTAATTCGTATTATGGCACGCATTGTGTATATTCAAATTCCTTCAATTCACCAATTCTAACCAATTCATGTATTCGATCACGAGGTCGTCTCGCTCGACAATACGTTGCGCCCCAATCTCACGCGAGTCTGATAATCCGCGGTGGTTCATGAATCACCATGCAACGCTCCCGCAGAATAATCATTCTCATCGGGGCGTAACTCTTGTTTGAGTTTAGACTCATTCATTCTCGATATGCGGATTGGACCTACTCAATCCTCAAGTTCAATCGACAAGCACACCAATTCAATCTCGAGTCTATCTTCGCGTCAAACCACAAGTCGAAGCACAAATTGTCGTACCGTGCAAGTTCGACCACTCCCGCTGTATGAATCACCATACCAGCGCTCACGCAGAGTGATCGCCCTAATCGGCGTGACGCATGTGCGAGGCTGGAGTAGCACTCGCATAAGACAAGAACATCAACGTTGTGGTTGTCGACGAAGCAAATCCAAATATTCTAGTTTTCATCCAAGCCAAGTTCGATCGTCATTGATTCAACTTAGAAAATCCTCGAGCCAAGTCTATCCTTTCTTCGACACATTTTTAACATTTCAAGTATAGCGTCCAACGGAACAATGACATTTGCACGACCGTCATTCGCCGAGTCAGAGTACCCCCGAGTTATCGTATATCGATCTTTGATACGCCTCAATACCATCGACGATATGCGTAACCTGACGATCTTCCTTTGCAACCAATTTCGAGTCGTGCGACTAATGCTATTGTCCGAGTTGGATATTCCACAATTTTCTCGATATTCAAGATCAAGTTCGATCGCTATTCCTTAAGCTCGTTTCAAGATCATTATTCAAAACTCAAGTCGCATTTCAGTTGTATCAATCCGATATCGCACGTACGATCCTCTAAGTTTCCTCGATCAAGACCATTCATTTTCATTCATCGTTCCGAATCGTTTTCTAACTCGCATTGCTCATTCACAAGTTGTCCGAACGAGATGCTCGTTCGGGACATTCGAGGTCACGACCAACTAAGCGTGACGCGTTCTAAGGCTTTGTGCGATTTCATCGCCTCGCCGACATACTCGTAATCCTCAATATTCACTCGAACAATTTCCAAGACGAACCATACACCACTCGGATTCGAGCCACTCGACTAGTCGTCGACACTTATTCTTATTCTTCTTCGAACCTATCACATACACCACTCGGATTCAAGCTATACGGTCTAGTCCGCGATCACATTCGCGTCGTTCGCTAAGACATCCTTCAGATTCGTTTGACGAATCGCTAGCGTAGTCGCTTTGCGTCGTATCGACGCACTAAGTCGTTCGCACTATTTCCTCGAAATCCAAATCAATCTTCCGTATACGCCTAAGCGTTAGTCTGATAGCGTTCCTATCGATAGGCACTCTAAGTATATCTCCGTTCTCGATCGAACGATACTTAATATCGCTCGCGACTCGTTTGCACCAAAAGGTCGAGGTGCGCGACGCGAAACACAACTTAGCCAAAAGGCTGTGTGCATAGCTATCTTGTGCTGACATATTTCGAGTTTGCATGCTCGATTGCTAGGGTCGATATTGGACTAATTAGGCATGCGCGTGACTTGCTAACATTGGCACCCACTTTCTATCGAGTCAACTTTTGCAACATTCGGCACAAAGGCCCTATCGACGCATTTGGCAACGGCCAACCGATGCGTTAGGTTGAACGCTTGTACGAGCTTTCGAAAATATTTAGACTTATTGTATGGACATGCCGAGAAACATTTGAGAGAGAGCGCACCAACGATAACAACTTGCGGAAGCAATCAGAGTTTTGCGGAAATATTAAAGTTAAAGAATTCAATCGACGGTCCAAGGACGTAAAGCCGTGCTCTGATACCACTATGTCAAGCCCCGCTCCCGTAGGAGCGATCGTCCTCGCTAAGGCGTGATGCCGCACGAGCCTAGATTGCGCTCGTGCAAGGCGGGTTCCATAACGGCCGATTCCAGCGGCTACGACGGGGTCGTCGCACAGAAGTCCCGTGCAGAGACATTGAATATATTGCAGCGGAATTTAAAGAACACATGAACACAAGTATTTCAAAGAAAGCTCTTTTATTGATATTGAATTCAAGGATTACATTGTGGGCGCAAGGCTAATTACAAGTCTCTCAAGTCTCACTTTTCTCTCATTTTACAAGTCACTCTGCTCTCTCTCATCTCTCGATACAATACTTGATTCCAGCGGAAGCTTCGGAAGGCGATGTCCATACATTACGTCCTGTATAAGTCTTCAGATCACGCGACCGCACGCTTCGACTCGCCAAGGAACTCCGTGCCTCGACGCATCCAAGCGAGCTCCGTGCCACGAGCTTCTACCTGTGCCTGCACATGAAACACTGTGTGGGTGTCAGTACCACTGTACTGGTGGAGTGAGCTTCTCGCCCACCCATACAAAACCAGTTTCGTTCATTTACTTTGTGCAGCTTAAATCCTTTCGATTGTCTTTCTAGTCTTGCCTTAGGATCAGTTTTAGGACCGGTGCCTTAGCGCAACTTGTGTGTCGGAACCATCCCGTGCTAGCAATGTCAACGTTAACTCATACTTTGTCTCTAGACCACTCCTCGTGCCAACAACGTTAACCTATCAGGTCGTGTTTGCCTTACGGCCATAATCAGAGACGCAACTACACGAAGGACTCCATTTCCTTGCCTCTAGACCTTTCTCGTGCTTGCATTGTCGACGCACCGACTTATACTTATCTTTCGTGCCAAACTCTGGGACGTAACGACTCGGTCGTACCATGAACTCGATTCGTGCATCGATAACTCTGAGGCAACGCCTCCTCGCTTAGACTTGCCTATACTTATGTTGTGACAACGCGGCCGTGCCTCATATTTCGAGGCCTAGCCCAATAACTCGACATAACTTCATACAACTAGCCCTACGGCCCTTTTTGACTTAACTCGCAACTTAACACTCGACGCCACATCTCGTGCCGAAGCACGTCGCCTTCGCTGTAGCCAAATCTTAGGCTCCGACATTGTGTCTATTTAACTCATACATATTCAACTCAATCCACCGTCACACACACGGATTGCCGCCCGTGCCGACACCAAACTTACCATATTAGTTGAAAACAACAATTATTATTAAGTGTTTGTTATGGGATTGGCCTAACCAGCCGCCTTGGACGTAGCCTGGCAGTACGGGACCCTTTCAACGCAGGTAGCGAGCCCCGATGAAAGTCCCCGCCTTACCGATCGCCTAACCAGCGTTGCCTATTACCCAGCTCGGCTACAACCAGTTTCTTCCTAGGCCGAGACGGTCCCGTGGCCCCAGAATTCCGCTCGAAGAAACCACCCCTTGTCGACAAGTTGTCCAAGTTCATAAGGGTTACATGGAGTGTTTTAGGATACAGTTTGGGCTTGTTATGTGATCAATTCATTTACTTGGTTGTTTTAACTCTTTCCCTTTTTCATACTTTCTTTGCAGAGCCCCTAACCAGGGTTGCCTCGGCGACTAACCATCGCTTAGACTTAACGTTCTTTGAACTCAGGGAACGGCTACTGCATAGCCTTCCAACTTAACTTGAACATAACATGTTTTCTTGAGTATCGACCGACCGTGGCTAACTTTCCACTGAACCAACCGTGGCTCGTGCCTCTAAACCGACTCGTGTTCGACGCAACGCTGTCGCCCAAGTCATACTTCATATGACGGGCCTTGGGATCGTGGGAACTCTTTATCTTGACAACCGCAGAATGAGCGGGACAGCACGTAGAATAACTTAGGTCGACCGGCATAACTATGCCTAACTCACTCAAGCCTACAACTTAACCCAAGGGACGAGCAAAGGCTATGCCAAGCCTTGCAGGACAGGACCGTGCATGCTTTAGCAAGCATTTGTGCGGGCGACGCCTATGACTTAGGCTAACTCTCAACTTTTGCATCGAAGACCAACTTTCCTTCTCCCAAGCCACGGGACGAAGGACCGAGTGTCATTTTCAAAGCACGTCGTGCACCAACTCTAAGCCGACCGTGGGACGTTTTCCATGTTCTAACTCGATTCAAACCATCGGGATTATTCCCTTAGCTATGTGGATGCGTAGCTTTTATTATCAAGCCTAACTTGTGCAAGTTGAAAACACGATTTATTATGTGAAGGCAAAGATGAGGAGAGTTCACCGAAACTACCCCACCTGAGCGATGTCTCCGAGCAAGCCGTTGCAAGGCTAAGGCCGAACGCCGTCGGCGTTTCGATTCCTCCGATTGACTTTGCGGGACGGGGCACTACAGCAGTGATTGATGTTCGGAGTCAGAAGAACCTGACGGATCCGTTCACCAAGGGCCTCAAGCGCCAGCTGGTCGATGATACAGCTTGTAAAATGGGCTTGAAGGCATTCTGATATTGTGTTATTACATTCCTACCATAAAGTTTTATGCTATTAGTTCAAAGAGAAATCTACTAGGCATCTAGCTTTTGGTTCAAGGGAGGACTATTAACCAGAAGAATATCAGGAACGGTGGGTACTTGTCCTATGTGACATGGAGAGGTTACGGACCTACAACCACTGTTGTCTACTGTTGTTTTCTGCGGAAAACGGATCCTGTGGGAAGGTTGGCTTAAATGCCTTAATGAGTTCTCAGGCAGAGTGAATGCCTGGAGTGATTTACAGGAAGCACGGTAGAGCAGCACTACAAGGAGTGTAACTCCATGCTACAGTGGGGTGACTCCACCATGAGGTTCCCAGGTAGGGGTAATACCTCGGCTTTGCAAGCCAAGTCACAGCGGAGTAGCACCACAAATAGGCAGGTAGCCTAATGCTGTATGATAATCGTAATAAAGAGAGGTAGACAACACTACAAAGAGGACGATGTCCTCATGTTACAGTGGCATGACACCACGAAGAGGTACCAGGTAGGGTAAAGCCTCGGCTTTGCGAGCCATGTCATAGCGGCGTAACACCGTACGGAAGCACAAGGCTTCATGCTGGGTAGTTTGGCACTACAAAGAGGCCTGTGACCTCATGCTACAGTAGTATGACACTACGATGAGGTACCCAGGTGGGGTAAAGCCTCGGCTTTAAGCCATGTCATAGCGGCGTAGCACCGCAAAGAAGCGCAATGCTTCATGCCATGACTCTTTATAAAGAACTCACCTATAGTGTATGGACAGAGATATCAGGCCGTCTCTTGAGGGTAAACTTGTAGACGCCCAAAAATTATACACTGAAACCAGGCTGGCACAAGGCCTTCAATGTGCAGCCAGAAGCACAGTTGATGTCATTATGTGAGTAGGAAGAATTGCAGTTATGGTGCAGAATTCAAGGCTTAGTCCATTCTTGTATCATGCTGTTATTTAACCTATGCGGGAAGATTCAAGTCGTAGCGACATCTCTCCTAATGCATGATGGGCAGTCACTGTGGGGAACGCTCAACCCATATATTGAGATATGTGGGGGATTGTTAGTGTTTTTGCCTTTGGACTAGAAAAGATAGTCCCACATCTGCTACACCAAATGGTGAGTATCTCAATATAATGCATTGTTTGTGTTGAGATGTGCACATGAGGTGTAGTGGGGCACAAGTTTGTGCCATGTGGGAGTATTTTCCTAGAAGGAAAAAGGATTAACTCCAACAAGGATGCAAGTTGATTTTTGTTGTGCGGACTCGGACTCGGACGCGGACTCCAGTATTGTCTCGTGCATGCACGGGAGTGTTCGGAGGGTAGGCGTGGACTGGCACACTTCTATGCTGATTGTGAGATGATCTAAAATATCAAACTCTATTTTTGAGTATTGGTATTTTAGTCCCACATCGGATAGGAGAAGAGGTGAAGTCTCAACTCCACTCTATAAATAGAGCCCCTTGGCCTCCTTTGAAAGATGCACCAAGAAGAGAGTTGAGGGAGTCTGTTAAGTCCAGGAAGCCCGTTCAAGTCTCAAATATTGACTTACGAGCGTTCCAGAAGTTCTTCGTGAACTTGCTGGTTCCTGGAAGCTGTTCGTGCTCGTGTGGTAGCCCTGGGCGTTCGGATGTCCATTCGGGTTCGGTTCGGTTTATTTGGTTTTTCGGTTTTTCGGGTGTAGGGGTCTAGGATCCATTCGGTTATTTTTGAACTTCGGTTCGGGTTCGGTTCGGTTGTCTTCGGGTTCGGTTCGGTTTCCTATTTGTATGTAAGATCCATCAATATCCGAAATATTCATGGACTCGGTTTCGGTTCGGTTTTTTACAACCGAAGTACCTAATTTGCAACCAAAGTAACCAATAATCCGAAATAGAACATAAAATTCAGAACCTAAAAATAAGATAAAATCATAGCAAGTTCATTGGAGAGTACAAATTCAGAACCTAAAACGAGATAGAACATAAAATAGAGTAGACAAAAACAAGATTCAAAACATAAAAGAGACACTAAGATAGCAAACAAAGTCTGTGACATCAATGGTTCAGTTGATCTTCATCACAAGAGAGAACCAAGAGGTAAGAACCTTCACAATCAGACCTGCATTAGTGCATAGTGATAAATCAGAAAGTTACAATAAGTCTATAGCATTTAACAAGTGATAAATCAGATCGTTAAAACCGAAAATACCTTGAAACCGAATAAGTCTATGACTGCATATTGTCTTCTGCATTATCCATTGTCAATATTGCAAACTCTGTAAAAAAAAATACCATTAGAGACTCTTAAAGTCTTAATCAAGCTGAGCAATTATATAAGACAGAAATTCATACCTTTCTCGAGTTTATCTTCATACTCAAACTCAGCAATAATTTCAGCATTTGTAAGCACTTTATCTTCAAAATGAATGTCTTGTTTCATCCACTGCTCTGTACACATAAGCACCTCAACCATGTAGTGAGTTAGACAACTCCTAGATGGAGAAATCATTCTACCACTTGTGCTAAATGCACTCTCAGAAGCAACAGAGCTAACTTGCATTGCTAGAACATCACGAGCAATCTCAGCCAGAATCGGATACTTGCCACTACTGACTTTCCAATACGAGAGTACATCATACTCGATTCCAGCCATCAAGTTCGGATTCTCAACACCTTCCTTCAAATAAATATCCAACTCATCTCTTGTGTCGGATACTCCAATCTCTTGTAGCAACTCATCATATTGGAAATCAATATTCTTGTAACCCAAAACTGTTTCCTCCAATGAACTATCTTGAGTAGACTGAGATGACTGACCTGTTTGCTGAGAATGAGGCTGAGACTGTGACTGAGACTGAGAATCTCGAGCATTTAAATCCTGAGCATTTAAATCTCTTTTGTACCTCCCATTGTACTCTGAAAACAAACTTCGAAGAAGATCAGTGACTGATTTACATAATGCCTTACTCTCTAAAGAATCTTTCCCATACAGCTCATCAAAACACATCTTAGCATACTGCATCTTCTTCCTAGGATCAAACACAGTAGCCACAATTAACATCTTGTTGATCTTATTCATACCATCCCAATATTTGTCAAGCTTCTGCAACATATGAACTGCCTTACTCTGCACCTCGGGGTCAAAACTGTTAGTCAAATCTTTCAAATTGGTTGCTATTGTCACTATCTGACCATAGCACTTGTATGCATTCAGAGAAGATGAAGCCGAGACTGTTAAGGTTGCATTATAAAAGATAATAAGAAACCTGGTCAATCTTTCAACCGCATTCCAATCAGTCAGCTGAGGAGGTCCCACCCTTTTACTTCCATTTTCGTACTCCAAGAAGTGATCATTATAGAGCTTGTCTTCTATCTCCATCCTACCAAATGCTGCCTTGTACTTAAGTGCCTTTGTTAACATCAAGTACGTTGCATTCCACCTAGTTTTAACATCCAGTGGCAAGCTTCCTCTTGTAATTTTTGCAGCATCAACCTTCTGTTCAAATGAATGCAGCCTATTTGTCTTGGATCTAACATATAAGACAGCATTGCGAATGGCATTCACATTCTCATTCACCTGATCTAATCCTTCCTTCGCAATCAAATTGATAATATGAGCACAGCATCTGACATGCATATAGCTCCCATCTAACACAAATGAGTCAGTCGAGACTAAGGAGAATTTAGCACTAAAATCCCTCAATGCAGAACCATTGGCTGTAGCATTATCAACAGTCACACAAAACACTTTTTCTATTCCCCACTCAGCTAAACAGTCTACAAGCACATTAGATATTGTCTGACCTTTGTGATCCGAGACATACTTAAAGCCAATGATCAACCTCTTCAACCGCCAATATACATCAATAAAATGTGCTGTGACAGCCATATAACTAGCACCTGCAGATAACAAGAATTTAGAAATGAAATTAGTTATTTAAAAATTCAAGTACATAACCTGTTGGAGTATTGTCACAAAGAAAAAAAAAGAAAAAAACCTGTTGGAGTAGCAGTCCAAATGTCAGTTGTTAGTGAAACTCTTTGCTTGTTGGCTTTAAACCATTCCCTCATAGCTGATTTCCTTGATACATACATTTGAACAATGTCTCTTGTTGCTGTCCTTCTTGAGTGAGGCTTGAACAAGTGTACCTTAAAGAAAAATCATATTAAACAGAATTAGAAACAGCAAATATGTAACAAAATAGGCGTTTAATCAAATAACCAAATAACATACCTTCTTGCAGAAGTGTTTCCAAGCCACACTTTCAATGAAAGCCAATGGCAACTCCCCTAGCACAAGCATCTCATTGCTTGCTTCTCTGAATATCTCCTCAGTCACTTTTGCATTCTTCAAGCTTCCTTCTTCGTTAATAACAGGTTGAATTTTGGCTTCTCCTTCTACCCACGCCTTGTAATGCTTGCAGATTTGAAGATGGCTTAGAAGGTTTGAAGTCCCTGACTTGCTAAGACAAGAAAACTCTTTCTTGCAGTAGTGGCAGATACACTTCTTAAGGAGAGGTTTAATCTTTGTATAATGCTGCCATACGGTGGACCTTGTGGCGAGAACCCTCTTACTAGGCTGAGAAGTTACTCCACTTGCACCAGTTTCATCCTGTACTTTTCGTTTCCCTCGATCAGCCTCCTCTTGATTGTTATTTTGGAATGAATGTGTTGACGAATCCATCTCAAAACAATACATGAAACAGAGATTACAAGTTAGATGATTAAAGTGTCGATTCACATACATTCAGACAAGATAAAAAAAACATTCAAGAACAAGACAAACTTAGATGCTAACAACATGATTCAAGAATCAAATAACATACATGCTAACAACCATTAATCAAACTTCGGTTAAGTTCAGACAAAGACAAACTTAATTCAATAATCGATTCAAAGACATTCAGATAAATCAATAATCATTGATTGACAAACTTAATTCGTGAGACATCGATAATGAGAAACTAACAAAACCAGGCAGAGTCATATACAAAGCACAATCACAACGACACAACCCATAGAAAACGAAGACAAACTTAGATGATAACCAGATTAACTCAGATGATAACCTTAGATGATAACAATCGATTCACAGACAAGCTAAAGACAATCACGAATTAACAAATCAAGCTAAAGAGTAAAGACAATCACGAATTAACAGACCTGAATCAGATGATGAAAACAACGAAGATGAATCAGAGAGTAAACAGAGAGTAAAACAACGAAGATGAATAAGAGAGTAAAACCAGAAGTAGAGACGACGAAGATATGCACAAACCTTAGATCGATTCCTGGAATTTCCAGAACCAGAAGGACGATAGTGAGGGAAACTCGAAGACGAAGAAGCTGAAGAAGCCAGCGTGAATCTCTGTGTCTTATACCTAGGGTTTTTAGATTTTGGGAAAAGAAAAAGGGTGAAAGCCGAGGAGAAGCTCAATCGTTCCTTGCTCGCATGCCTTCTTCAGCTTCTTCGTCTAATTATCAAACCTAGCCTACATCTACATATGTTTATGTCTCTAGACTCTAATACAGAACTTCGGTTATACTTCGGACTTCGGTTAATAACCGATCCGAAACCGAACCCGAAATATCACTTAATCAAAAACCATTCGGTTTATTGAATAGATCCGAAATCAAAATGGTTCGGTTGAATCGGTTCGGTTTCGGTTATGGACTTCGGTTATGGACTTTCTGCCCAGGGCTATCGTGTGGGGCGAATAAAGCTTTGAGCAACGGTGGTTCATTCACCCCAGCATCTCATTCTCGCCTGTCATCGCTGCTGTTGCCTTTTACAGTAACTTCTTTTTAGAAGCTCTACTGCCGATAGTTGCTTGCACAAAGTCTCTTTAGATTTTTTGTGTATTACGTAGAATCTTTTTAGATCCTCGTAATTCAGAATCCTCCAGGATCTCTGTTGCACATCTTCTTTAAGGTGCTGCATTTGAAACGTTGTGTATACAATTGTTTCAGTTTCAGAATTTTTCATCAAAAATTGTGCCTCGGCACTAACAAGTTAAACCCAGATCAACACATGGATCTACATTATTGATTTGTCATATATAGTGTCAAAGCATCTGAACTTGGATTTGGTATTTGAGACATCCTTAAGACTGTGCTGGTGATTGGTGAGAAGTTATCTATATAAATTGCTTTTAGATAACTCGAGGACTTGCATGACAAACGAACATGAAAGAACATTATCTCACAATTGTTCATTATAGATTGGAACTAGAACCCTAGAAGGACGGGACGCTTTGACCAACTGTTCTTAATTAGTCTGGATGATTTATCATGACTAGTTACTTTCACTTAAAAAAAAAAAACTATAATACCATTCAAATATAGAAATTTAAATTGTGTTAATTTTTTTAAATATAATTTGAATATATTTTAGTTATTATAAATATGTTTTTAAAATTTTTAAGATGTGTTTAATTAGATAATATCATTTAGTTAGTTAAATATAATTTAAATTTCAAAA
Source organism: Iris pallida (assembly GCA_029216955.1). Taxonomy (NCBI): domain Eukaryota; kingdom Viridiplantae; phylum Streptophyta; class Magnoliopsida; order Asparagales; family Iridaceae; genus Iris; species Iris pallida. The sequence goes on from JANAVB010027997.1 coordinate 2,637,229, forward strand.
AAAATATTTTGAGGTGTAGTTTAAAATATTTTAGGATTTATACATGCTCATGTAGTTAGGAGGATTTTAGGTTTTAATTTTTTTTCCAACTACGTGAGAAAACAACTACATTTACCTTATTTAATTTTTTTTGTAAGTTTTTAAATTAATTGGTTGATGATATACGTACGGCTTGACGGCTTAATTTGGATGTGGTTCTAAGCCGCATTATAATAGTAGAGATATATATGACGATCTACGGGATTCAATCCTGCTCGGAGTTCACAAATACATTAGCTTGTATAGGATGATTTCAGTCCATGCTTAATCGACGATGTGTGATATGTAATTAGAGAGTCATGCCATATGCAACTAATCACCCAAGTGCCGAAACCAAATTTAAAAGGGCTAATTAGCACTTAGACCAAGGATTTTATATCAGTTTAGAGTTTAAGTCATGTCCAATTGGAAAGTTTGGACTCTGAATTTTTATTTTTAGTTTTTTTTTTCCCATCATACCCTCTTTTTATTTTTTTTATTTTTTAGATGCTCGGCGATACGCACCCACCTTATAACCTTATAAATGGAAGGAATACGATCCACTAATCTTCCACCACCCAGCCGGGATCTTATATCTCTCCTCGGTAACCACAAAAGCCACTCGAGTTCGGTTCTTTTTCTTTTTGTTGTTGCCCTTGTACTCATGCTTATGGTATAATGGAAAAAATAAAAATAAAAAATGAATGGTCCAAACTTTCCAATTGGACCCAGGGCTTAAACTCTAAGTTGTTATAAAATCCAGGGTCTAACCCTAATTAGCCCAATTTAAAATGGGCTATTGGGCAATGTAATAGAACAGAAGGGGGGCCTGTGGACACCCCATACAAACCATAAGTATAGCCCTTTTGCACACTGAAGCTGTAACCTTCTTTTCCATAAAGTCAAAGCAAATATATAACAGAAGGGAAGTTTCTTCGACTGTGTTCGAAATCTCATCACCAACCTGACCTTTTTTTTTTTTGGTCTTAAAATAATTGTTTTGTTTTTTCAAGGCTACGAAATTAACAGAAAAATAGCAGTCGTCGGCGATTAGTCGTCAGTTTATTTTTCAAGGTTACGAAATCTCGTCACTTGTTGGTTAGGAACATATTGCTAATAAATTCTAGATTATGCTGACGTCTTAGTGACGAAATTATGACGAATTATTGTGTTCAGTTGATATTGATCCATCGAGTCGTGGTCGATTAGTCGTCTGTCGATGTACTTACGACCAATCACGTTCTGTCGCTACGTTATTTGTTGTTATTCGTTATAGTTTCCAAAGCTCTGTTGCTAGTTCAAACGTCGCTATTTTGTTAATATTTTTTTTATAATGATAAAATTTCACTTGTTATACCAAATATTAATAATTCGTCTAACTTTTGTTTTTTTTTAATTTGTTGCATGCTTGAAGTGAAAAAAAAGAAAAAAAAAATGATGACTCACTCAGTCATATAGTAAATGATAACTGAAATTCTCAGAGAGAGGATATGGCCACTCATACAAGATATAGTGTTAACAAGACTTCACAAGCTTTATGACAACATATGACATGATGAATTCCCCATGAACAAACTTGACCTTCAATGAGATTCGAATGACCTAGTTTTGAAGCCTTACATTCAACATAAACAATGAAGGCACCCTAGCTAGGGTTTTCTGTGTGATAAAGATGGCACAAGATTTCTTTGTCTATGAGTGGATGAGGTTAGAAGTGGTCTTCTTCTTATTCCAAAAGGCACTTTTTGATCAACTTGAACATATTAGCTACATTGTGATTGGAGAACTATGATACACTTTATCCTCAACTACCATCAAGACATAAATCTTGTAGATCTGCAGGAACATATTACAAATTGAAACTTTATTTACGGATTATTCTACGAAAATAAGATGGAAGAATACTTCAATACAAATTTAAAAAAAAAATGCAGATAGGGTTTCAAGAGAGAATTCTTGTCGTGTCTTCGCTCTCTGTTTTTTTTAAAAACAAATTTAACTAGTTTATTATGAGAAATATCAGGGCCGCGTGGTTTTTGAGCATGTGCAACACACATGACCAAAAAAAAATCGAAAGGTTTCAACCTCCTTAATTTATTACTAATGTAAAAAAAATTTATTTTTAGATTTATGCCTCTTTATTTTTATTTTTTTTAAACTACAATAACATGGTCCTTAGAATGTCAGAAAAGACAATTTTTTTTGAGTGGTTACAAAAGCTTTTTTTTTAGTATTTGTACATGGCCGTTAAAATGGTGTCAGAACCGGATATGAGAAAGATCACTAAATGCATAAAAGGTTGCAACCACAATATAATTTTTTTTTGTCTTCTATGTAAAAAAAAAAATCTTGATCTTGATAATGAAACTCGCAATAATGAAATCTAAAGTATGGATAAGGTTATGCATATGCATGGTGAGCAATTCACTGTGCACTGTCTTCTTAGTATCTGAGTGAGATTTTTGGCATCTAAGGAATAGGGACATTAGCCATCAATAGCCACCCATCCATCTTTGTCATTTTGATTTGCTTCCTTAATAATATCACACACACACATGCACTTGCCTTTACTGCAGTTCAGTGATAGATACAGAGAAAAAGGTTCACTCGATGTGAGTTTGGGTTCGGCTATTTGAATTATTATCGATTTTCCATTCAACTCTGTCGACGGTTTTACCAAAAATGTTATATAGATATATAGTCTCAAGCTCGTTTACGCCTACATTTACCATAATATTTATGTAAGACTTATTAAGAGCCATCTTTCAAACAGCTATATCAACATAAAATGAGAAAATAGTAGAAATTGATCGTTACTCAAGATCCTTGTTAGAGGTATGTTTTATGTCCCAAAAATTGTTACAAGAGAGCCCAAAAATCTTATATGTCATATATATAAAGATTAGATGTACCTATTTTAAAAGATAAGCTATTAAATGGAATGCTTAGGTCGAGGTTCAGTACATTGATAACAAGTATTTCGGATTGATCCATATCTCCTGCAGCCAAAATTTCGTGTAGCAATCTATTGATGTCCACTATTTTAGTGCAATATATTTTGGTTGAAAGGATTCAAATTCTTAATCTCCTTACTTCTCATGATTTTTCGGCAAGCATTCAAGTTATACAAGTAGTTTGTGAGCTATACCGAGCCTCCACATATCAAATTCAGAAATTAAAGCTATGAAGAAAAAGAAGAAGAAGAGCAATGTAGTTTTCACAAATATAAAGAATATAAATTATTGCAAATAATAAATATATGTTAATATATATATATAATGACTACAACATGTAGTTATTATTGATACACGTGGCCATTGTTCAACCACCAATGTTGGAGCTCACTTGCATGAGAAGAGAAATTCTTCAATCCCACCCACCTATGGCTATATCATCAGGAATTTTCTCACTTGCGCTCTCTATATCCCACAGTCCAACTCCAAAGGTGCATTACTTTCTATTAACGACAGAATTTTTTTACATAGTTTCATGACATGTTCAATGCTTCTTTCTCTCCTTTATATTTCAAGATTTTCATGTTTTATTTATGGACATCAAATTTCTAGGATACTAATGAACTTTGCAAAGAACATAATTGTTTTGAATTTTACAATGTAACTCAATCTTTAATTTGTGACTCTTTTCTGCAGCAGTGATGGTAATGTGGTGACAGAGGATCTTATTCTCCTTTTGCCGAGTTTGAAGGATTGTGTGATTGAGCAATGCCAGTTCCTCTTGCTCCATATCCAACACCACCCCCTGAACTTCCATTTACAACAACAAATGGTATGTTTTTCTTCCCAACAACTGATATATATACTCTCTGTGTGATTAAGTTGGTTACACCTAGCACATATCTATTGTGATGACTGGCAAGGTTTCATACAAAATCCCCATGGATACATATGCTTGGTATCAGAAAAAATACTAATTTGCACCGTACCATGCTTCACCAATATCGGTAACAGATCTTCTAGAGTTCAACAACGGCGAAATCTGCTTTGTCACAGTCCAAGATTGTGAACAACTAACAATAACAGAGTTTTAAAAGTGGAACGAATCAGTAGCCCAAATCATGTGTCACAGCTCCAGGATGAAGTGGCCATTTGTCGAAGAGGATACAGTCCACATCAAACTAGAAATGTGCGAGCATCAACACCATCAACATTTGATGTGCATTTTAAGTTGGGGCTCTTCCACATTTGGTTGGAGCCTATCGTTTTGATAATATTCCAATGGTTTAAGATTGACAAGATTGTGAAAAAACACATGTATTTTTTCCTTTCTGATTATAGTCTAATCTTGCATGTCCAATTCTTGGGTTGGTTTTCTTGTTAGTATGTGTAGAAAATCAATAACTATTTCCAATATCAGTATATCTAATTCTATCAATATGGAGCTGATTCTAACCTTGTTCTCTATTACATTTTATTGACAATGCATTATAAAATCTTTTATTAATTAGATATTTGATGGTATTTAGCTCGATGGGATTTTCTTAAAGAGTTATTTGTGCATCTCAGGCGGGCAGAGCCAACTTGTGTGTTCAGGCTGTCGAAATCTTCTTCTCTATCCCCTTGGGGCACCATCGGTATGTTGTGCCATTTGCAATGCAGTGACTCCTGTTCCCCCTCCAGGTATATTTCTGATTTTTTTTTTATTCAGCACTGATACAATGTAGTTGAATCATAATATCTTCCATATAAAAGAGGATCCACTATGAAATATATGCAATCTCCTGACAATTCATTAAGTTTATGGAGAGATGGTCTCTATCTTGGTATGGATTTTCTATCGAGCGATGGATGGGGAGTTATGTGCATCCTATGTTGCACAGACACAAATGCAACACGCCCACAATACAAACACCACTACACAGTTTGGCGTGTCCTAGTGTATTTTGTAGTACATGTGCTGTGTCCAATACATACTGGTTTTTTGAGAGTCTGTGCTTCCTAGTCTACAACAGTCAACTTCACTAATCCCCGCTAGCTTCACATAACAGTTAATTTTGAGAAAAGTCTCCATTCATAAATGGCTTTGAATGCCTTAGTTGTTCTCTTAACTAATTACTCTCTCCCTCTGGATTTCGGAACAGGAACAGAAATGGCACAGTTGGTTTGTGGTGGCTGTCACACTCTTTTAATGTACATACGTGGAGCTACTAATGTACAATGTTCCTGCTGCCACACTGTCAATCTGGCACTTGATGGTGAGGAATTAAGACAACTTGCATTTCGTAGTTAAGCTGAATCTCGTAGAACTAGTATATTTTGCACAACTCTATAGCTTCTTCTTCTGTTTTCTCTATTTTCTTTTAGAGATAGGATGAATCAAGCATATGACAACCAAGTTTATATCAGTAAAGGTAAGTGACAAGCAGTATAGCAAGAAGTTCACTGATATAGTTTTACGAGATAGAGCTCAAAATATTTGGAGGTAAGAACAAAATACTTCCATGAGGGTAACTTAAAGACACATCTACACCAATAGAAGATGCAAGTTCGTAGAACACCTCCGTGAAGTTCAAAAACTTTGTAGCCTAACCGAGAATCAACAACCCGAATTAGGACCACTATTCTTTTAATCGATGGAGCTGACGCCAAAGATTTGGGATAAAGGGTTGTTTTTGTTGTACTCTTTTAGTACATAGGAGGCTTTTCCGGCCCAAAAGAGAGAATGCTATTCAAACTTATCGATAAAAGTACCTTTATCACTAGAAATGTTGGCTTTTGAGACTTTTAGTAGGCAATAGAAGGGTCTTTTTTGAGAATTTTTTGCCAGAACTTTGCATATGTATATTGGTCCTTCCATTAAGAAACTGACATGGTAACTAAAATAATCATGTTAACTTGTTCTTATATGAAGATACTAAGTTCAGTGCCTGTGTACTTAATTTTGAGCTTAAAATATATTTTGACAGCAAATCAGGTGGCGCATGTCAACTGTGGGAGCTGTCGGATGTTGCTAATGTACCAATATGGAGCAAGCTCTGTGAAATGTGCAGTCTGCAACTATGTGACTACTGCTGGAGTAAGTTCACTGCAACTTTCCTTTTTATTTTTTCTTTTCTTTTGTTTGTAATTATTTCTCTTTACATATTTACTCAAAAGATATGTATACTCTTCTTTGCAGTTATCTTCTGTGCTTATGAGCAGTATCTTGATAAATCCTTAATTGTTCTGTTTTCTATACATATCATAGATTTGTAGCAATGTAATATGAATATATGATATTAGGTAACATGAAACCTATTAATTTATAGAGGGAAAAATGTTGTACTATTACAGTGGAAGGAAAGATGTTCCGTAGAAAATGAGAGTCCATCATCAAGACAGGATCGTCGTTTATAAGACCAAACTGATATCTTGAAATCCAATCTCCTATTCGTTTTCTCATTCATACAAGAAGTTCCACAAACACGAGAATTTGAAGTACACCAATTTTATTGATATTATGCTTGAAATAAATTTTATTACGTTAATTTATGTTATGCCAATTGGACAAACTAATATTTTATCTGGAAATTTGAACAGTTAAATTATTTCCTGAAATCTAAAATGGATCTTATTTATTACCTGGGACTGAAAACTGAGAACCCTTGGATATTTATATGATATTGAATTTTCCATGTTTAGGTACTTTATTAAGAGATTCTCATATCATAATTAACACCCTTTATTTTCTCTCATTTTCAGCCTTCTTCCGGGAATGAACAGAAGGTCAGTCACTCTTAAGGTTGACGATCTTTCCAGTATTCTGTATCTTTATGAGTTTGCTTGCCTAGAGAATAAATAAACTACTTCAGCCTCTCTATTACAAAAATGAGCCAACAGAGTTCAGAAGTTTGATAGAGAATAAGCAGTTTTCGCAGGCTATAGCTCCAGAAGCAACTTCTAAGTTACTGTAAGACGATCAAGGTGATCAGTCCAGTTTTTTGTTGCCAGATGTGAGCATTACCTATACATGTAAATATTGTTTCCACTTCTAGGCTTGAAGTCATGATCATATACTATAGTAGGATATTGTATTATATTTTAATTTGGAGCAGAGAACTTCAATATCTGTACACTGTACTCCAGGTACATTTGTTTCTCGATTCTAATAACTTGTTCTCACTGCGGCGAGTCCTAAACTCGATGCAAGTTTACATATTTTTAGTTAGACATCGAGATGAATCCTTACCTGTTTTCAGGTATCCTGTTGGACTACAAGGTATATATTTTCAGTTAGACTTGACCTTAAACAAGCCCAGTCTTCAGTGATTTATGATCCTAAACTCCATGCACGCCCTTAAACCAATTATATCGACCTTATTATATCTCCCCGGGCTCTGCACTAGGGGGAGTCTAGTGGCATCAATGCAGAATAAACAGAAGGCTAAATTACAACTTTATACCCTCAACTATTCAGGTTTTTCAACTTGATACTCTCAACTTTAATAGGTACCAACTTAATATCCTAAAATTTAAAAAAGACCAAATTATCCTCATTCCTCCTTCCTCGCTCTTCCTCCCGACGGCTGCACCCCTGCGGCCCCTCTCCCCAGCGCCCCTTCCCGGCGGCTGCACCCCGCGCCCCCCTCCTCCCCTACGTCACGTATTTCTCCACCGCACGCGTGCTGCCACCGCCGCTGGCAGAGAGAAATTGGAGGGCGGCGCTGGGGGAGGGGCCGCGGGAGTGCAGCCGCCGGGAGAGGACGCGACGCTGGGGAGGGGACACAGGGGTGCAGCCGGGTGGGAAAGGGGGGGGGGGGGGGGGGGGGGAGGGATGGGATGGGGGTAATTTTGGCATTTTTAAATTTTAGGGTATCAGGTTGACGTCTATCAAAGTTGAGGGTATAAAGTTGAAAATTTTGTATAGTTGAAGGTACCAAGTTGTAATTTAGCCTAGACAGAATAAGGCCTGGCTCATAACCTTGTGTGCTTTCCTGATAAAAACCTTCATGAACTTCACTCCACAGGAACTTCATGAACCTCCATAGTAATCTAAACTACAAAAACTCATCTAACTATAGAAGCATGCCTTTAGTTGTTTAGTTGCAATCAAGAGCCAGAGTAAGCCTGCAGATAACAATCATGACATGACAGATGGTCACAATATTCTTTCTTTTTCTTTTGCATTATATGTCGTGGATTTCAAGTTTTTTTTTTTTCCTTCTTGCTTATTTTATTTCGACCAAGTTCTACTGAGAAATTTAGGCTACTGGAATCAAGAGGGTCTAGTTACCTAGAGTGAGAGGTTGCGCCAAACTAAATTATTTTCAAGTCATTATTTAGGTGACATAGTACAAGGATGGTGACCTTACACCAAAGATGATGTATCATAATGGCAAATTGGCAACAACTATGTTGCTGGCTTAGGTCTAGACCGTCTGGTAAGAGTTGGATGGCTTGTTCCAGAGTTTTTACACTGTATAGATCTTATAATATGAGGGCAGAAGGACAATGTTGATGCCATTAGGTAGCTAACCCTTCAAAGTCACACTCCATATTGCATCAGTATGATGAATGATGATCACTAAATAATCATGAGTTGGTGTATGTAGATTAAGACAGAAGATATGTAGATTTGTTGAGCCATTATAGAAGGGGGAAAAAAATGCAAGATGACCAAGATTAGCAAGCGCTTTGCATGATTAACTTAATTATAAGCATCGATACATACTCTGATACTCAAATTGTATAATTCTTCAAGTTATACATGCTCGCAAATTCTCTGGTAAATAAGAAGGATATACTACATTCTCACCCCGACTCATGTTGTGGCTACTTATGCCACGTTTGGTTGGTTTGTAGAATCAGGACCTTGGAAAATAAAAGTAATTTATTTTCTGTGTATGGATGCCAAAGGAAAATAGCAGAAAATGATGGTTCCCAAAGGAAAAGAGGGGGGGAGTGGTTCCCCACCACCCCAAGGATTAACTTCCCCTCCCAATTTTCTACATTAATTACAAAAATTTATGACTAAACAATCCCTGCCATGGCAAGAGCAAAAGATTAATAGAAATTACAATTTCCTGGACTTTTCAAACACATGAAAGAAAAATTAATAGAAATTAGAGCATCTCCAACCCTATTGTCTTGTTTTGTGTTGTGAATCCTATGTGGCATGAGACATAAGGACAATGTCTTTCCTATGTGGCAAGATGACATTCACACAAGACAATGAGATAAAAATATGTTCTCCAATGCAAAAGTTTGAGAAAGACAATAAAATTACTTTTTTTTCAACTTCCAAGACAACTTTTTCACTTTTTCTTTTTTATATATATATTTTTATTCATAATTGTTGATGTGGACATAAAGTCATTGCGAAGTGCATTGTCTAAGAGCATCTCCAACCCTATTGTGACTTTGGAAAAAAGTTGTTGCCACATAGGAATGACAAAATTTTATTCAAAAGTTCTTCTCCAATGCAATTGTCAAGTCAATTGTGAAGCTTATGTGGCAAAAATTAAAGAAGACATTGTGAAGTTGATTGTCTTGTTCTAGACAATGCACTTGACAATGTCTTCTCTTCCATGTTATCAGTTATGAATAAAAAATATTAAAAAAAAAGAAAGAAGATGAGTACTAGTTGTCTTAAAAGTTGTCTTGGAAGTTGAAAAAAAATACTTTTTATTGTCTTCTCAATACTTTTGCATTAGAGAGAGTTTTTCTATCTCATTGTCTTTTGAGATATAATTTTGCCACATAAACAAGACATTGTCTTGTGACTCATGCCACATAGGAGCCACCTAAGACTCACAACACTTAACAAGACAATAGGGTTGGAGACTCTAAGAGCATCTCCAACCCTATTGTGACTTTGGAAAAAAGTGGTTGCCACATAGGAATGACAAAATTTTATTCAAAAGTTCTTCTCCAATGCAATTGTCAAGTCCATTGTGAAGCTTATGTGGCAAAAATTAAACAAGACATTGTGAAGTTGGTTGTCTAGTTCTAGACAATGCACTTGACAATGTCTTCTCTTCCATGTCATCAATTATGAATAAAAAATATTAGAAAAAAGAAAGAAGATGAGTAGTTGCCTTAAAAGTTGTCTTGGAAGTTGGAAAAAATACTTTTTATTGTCTCCTCCATACTTTTGCATTGGAGAGAGTTTTTCTATCTCATTGTCTTTTGAGATATAATTTTGCCACATAAACAAGACATTGTCTTGTGACTCATGCCACATAGGAGCCACCTAAGACTCACAACACTTAACATGACAATAGGGTTGGAGACTCTAAATCTAGACAACCAATTTCACATTCTTCTTGCCATGTCATTGCCATGTCAACTTCACAATTTATTTCACATTTGCATTGGAGAAGTACTTTTGAAAAAAAATGCTTGTCATTCCTACGTGGCAACCATTTTTTTCAAACTCACAATAGGATTGGAGATGCTCTTACAATTTCCTATGCCATGGCATGTGCAAAAGATTGATTTTCTTTTCTTTCCTTTCCTTTCCTTTCCGCGAACCAAGGCCTTAGTTTTAGGTGGTCCGTTCATAATGTGCACGATCGAATACTTCTATGGCAATTACAATCAACAACTTGGGGATATAGTACCCTCAATTCACCATGGCGTCCCATGCTGCATAAATTTCTAACAATAATTACACTCTTCTTTTTTAAATCTAACAATAATTACACTTGATTTTGTAGATAATTACTCCATTACAATCTCGAGTAGTTATAGTAGCCTCTACCTTTAGCTTCGATTACATCGATATCTCCATTGAGTATTACTGAAGAGACATTGATGCTTTTGTGTGGTCAAACTCGACCAAAACATGCCTCTCAACAGTAATATTATAGTGACCATTAAAATAAGTAAAACTTAAAGATATTTAAATTGTAAGTCATTAATATTGATTTTTGTGGAATTAACTGCACAATATGTTGCAAAAAAAATTGTCCTATCAACAACTGCAAATATATGTTTACAAGAAGAATGTTCATATCTATCACATGTTCACGGAACTCAAATGTACTGATTATAAGTTTTTGATTGGAGGTAGACCTGTCAATTAGGCCAGGCCGACCCAGCCCGGCACGAGTCCGGTCCAAAAATTTTGGCCCATGTGTCGATCCAGACCGGTCCGATTAATCATGGGCCCGAGTCCGTATATAGGGTCGTGCCAGGCCACGTATATCGGCCCATAACATAGGTCCGACCAGGCCTGCCTGACGCCTGACACAGTCCGAAAGAGAGTGAAATTTTGAAAGAAATATCCTGTCAATGTAGACTCATGGCACCCACCTAGTCCACCATGCAAAATGGGAGCGAGTTATTTAGGAAAAGTAATATGATGATCATTTCAATGAATCTAAGGCCTCGTTTGGTTCGCGGAATCATCGGATTGAGAAGGGAAAGTGATTACCTTCCTTCCTATGTTTGGGTGCCAAAGGAATTGAAGTGGAAAGGAAAGTGATTTCCAATGGAAGAAAAATTAGGGAGGAAACTGATTACATCCATCAAAGGAAGGAATCACTTTTCTACATTGAAGTATTCACTTTCCTTTCCAAAATCCTTGGCATTTCCAAACATCGTAAAGGAAAGTCAGTAGAAATTGTAATTTTTCAAAGGAAAAAAAATGTCAAGGAATTGATTTCCTTTTCCTTCCATTCTGAAAACCAAACGAGGCCTAATAGCAAAACTATGCAAACACAACTGTATATAAGAAGAGATATTTTGCATTTTTCATACCGAGATAATGTCACCATTAACACCAATTTTTTTTCTCATTGCAAATTCCCGCAAGGTTATAGAAAAACAAAGGAGAACTTTGTATCTAATTACTTGGTACAAAATGCTTGCCCAAATAGCCTATAGTAAGCTTTGGAAGGCAACTCCATAATCCGGCCCGGTGCGTCCCGATACAATTCATGGGCCTAAGATCCGACCCGGTTCTGGTTCGGCCCACCCAAATTTTGTGGCGGATCAATCCGGCCCACTTGACAGGTCTAATTCGAGGTCGGATTTTGTTCAATTTGAAACAACAAATGCCAGCTGGTGCCTAAATGTAGACCATTGTAAATCACATATTTTGGTAAGTTATAAAGGCACTTCAGTTTTTTATCAGGGCTAGTCCGGATTGGGGCTAGCCCTGATTTGTTTGTGTTTTACTCAGGACAGCCCATTTTTTTAATCTAGGGCTGTCCCAAAGTGAAATCCCCCCAAACCCAAATTTTTCCTCTCATTTGCAAAAAAATTTCTCTCTCTTCCTAAACCCTAACTCCTCTTTTCTTCTTCTTCCTCTTCTCCTCCACCATTTCTCCATCCCTAAGCAAGAAGTTAATTTGAAATTTCCTAGAAATTTCTTCCACCCTAGAAATTTTCTCTTCTTCTTCCTCTTCTCTTCCAAATTTCCTTCTCAAGAAGATCGATGGCACCCAAATTCTTTCTCTATTTGTTTCCAAAATCCTAGAAATTAAATTGAAAAATTCAAGCATCCATTACATTGTTTATATCAATTGTTTGTAGCCCATTTGAATTAAACTACATTCGGAGTGAAAAATTATCCATTTTAACTAAACACAAGTATGCACGAACGAAAAAACTCTGCGTCGACCAGGACTGCCCAATTTTCTGGCAGTCCTACAAACTGAATGGACTGCCAGAAAACTGGACAGTCATAAGTCACAACATGTGAAACAAAGGACTGCCTAATTTTCTAGCAGTCCTACAAACTGAATGGACTGCCAGAAAACTGGACAGTCCTAAGTCACAACATGTGAAACAAAGGACTGCCCATTTTTCTAGCAGTCCTTACTGTATTCAGGACTGCCAGAAAACTGGACAATCCTACATACTGTGAGGACTGTCAGAAAAATGGATAGTCCTTTGTTTTACATGCTGTGATTTAGGACTGCCCAGTTTTCTGGCAATCCATTCAGTTTGTAGGACTGCCAGAAAATTGGGCAGTCCTTGTTTGCACTAGTTGAACAGCAATATTGGGGTTTCCTCCCATATTAGGGTTCGTATATTATGAGGAGCCTTTGGGTGCCATCGAAATTGGAAATGAGAAAAAAATTAGGGATAACAATATTAGAATTTCCACCAATATTAGGGTTTAATATTTTTGTTGTTGTTGTTGTTGTTCTTTCTTCTTCTTCTTCTTATTGGATGGGTTGAGGAAGAAGAAGAGGGAAAAAAATAGAAAAAAAAGTGACTTTTATACCAAAGAATGGAATAGTCATAATCAATTTTTTTAATAATAAACTTGAAAATAATACAAGTTTAAAATGGGATAGTCATGATAAAAAAAAATGAAGTGCCTTTGTAACTTACCCATAATTTAAGAGGGGGAAGATGCGAAAAAGCCCTTTCCAAGTCCATCTGAAAACCGTCCGATCGATGTGTCCAAAATCCGAAGGGACGGCTGGATGACACCCACTGTTCTCCCCAACTGCCGAGCGAGGGCGGCAACGGAGTGGGCCCAGAGCTTTTGAAACGGCCAAGGGCAATATCGTAACCAACAGAACACGTGTACGGTATTGATATCAGAATCCGGCGGGAATAAATAATCTTGTTATTCTCCTTTCTTCCTTTATTCCCGGAATTTAATAAAGCAATTTCGGCGGCTCTTACTCTTTCTTCTTCCCCTCTCGAAAATTAGGGTTTTGAAGCGCGATCTCAAAATCTAGGGTTAGGGTTTGCTGGTGCCGAGAGCAACGATAACGATAGAGATACCGATTGTTTATCCGGAGGTGAGCTTCTCTTTCGGTCCTGTTTATTCGTGTTATGGATCGATCACGTTTGTATTTTCTGACCGAAGAATGTATAAAAAGATTTGATTTTTTTGCTAGGAAGCACCGACGCTCCAATAGTTGGTGATTGTTTCCATGATGTGTCTACCGGACACTACAAAATGCACTAGGACACTCCAAAATTGTATTCGTATAACATAGTTTGTAAGGAGGAGTTTTCTGTTGAAATAGTGATGGAATTGAAGGTTTTTCACTAGTTTGTTCCTTGGAATTTTGACTTTTGCTGATTTTTTCATGATTCTGTTGAATGATTGATATGTAAAAGGAAGAAGGAAAAAAAAGGGGGGGGGGGGGGGGGGGGGGGGGGGGACCGAAGAGTTGCTCTTTTTTCTTCCCTCAGCTACAATATCATTATAATGGCGGAACAGTTCATTTATGTTTTCTTGGGCAGACAAGCGAAAACCTTGCTTTTAGTAATATTTGGTTGGGATTTACCATCTAAATAATTTTTTTTTTTTTTTTTTGGGTTTTTTTTGCTGCCATAAAATAGTTAATGGGATGTACACGCTAAAAAAATTGTTTCTGTTTTTACTGGTATCCTTGTTAAGATTTGCGAACATTGTCATATTTATCAATGGTTCACTGCTATTTAGCTTATTTAGAATTTTCGTATGACTTTTTTGGTGAAAAGAACATCAAATATTAGTAAGAAAGCTAAGAAGAAACAACATATCACCATTTGTAATCAACTTCCGTCAAGGCGTCACATAATCATATCTGAAAATATTATTTTATTTGTCAATGATTGAAAGGTTTAGACATTTGATCATGTGTAGTTAGTCTTACTCCGTATGTAATTAATATTATGCACGTATTCCTTATGGCCCTACTAATATAGACACACATCTAGAAGTAAAGTTGTTTTTTAAAGAGAGAGATTTAGAAGTTTGGCAGGGGATATACAAGAATGTACATTTTAGGTGATATAAGGAATATATTGATTTTTAATAAGACTTGTTCGTTCAGCTGCCTAATTGAGGAATATATTAATTATTAAATTTGTTGGCAGGGATACTCTTAATTGAGGAATATAAATTTTAGTAAGACTCTTTCAGTGGACCCAAATTTGGGATGAAGGCTTTGTTGCAGCAGCTGCTTCTGCTGCTGATTTCCTTATTTTTCCCCATTTGATCTTCGTCTTGCTGATGTATTGAAATTTGATCATGTTACAGTTAGAGGATTAGAACTTAGAAGTGGTCGAAGAAAATTGTTGCCGGAAACTAAGAAGAACGATTATCCTGTATCACCATGAAAGCAGTCATTCTTGTTGGTGGGTTTGGGACTAGACTGAGACCCTTGACTCTCAGCAAACCTAAGCCCCTTGTCGAGTTTGCTAACAAACCAATGATCTTGCATCAGGTCCGCAAATGCTAGTTTATTTTCTTTATTTTGCTTGTTTTTATTTTCTTACAAACTTTCTTTGTTAGATTGAAGCTCTTAAGTCCGTTGGAGTCACGGAAGTCATCTTAGCCATTAGTTACCAACCACAGGTGACAATACTACTAGCACCGGTGCATGTTTCTTTTATCTTGATTTACTGACTTCATTGCGGTCATTTGTTTGTAGGTTATGCTCACTTTCTTAGAAGAGTTTGAGGAGAAGCTTGGGATCAAGATCACATGCTCTCGAGAGACCGAACCGCTTGGCACTGCAGGCCCTCTGGCCCTTGCAAAGAGTAAACTGCTCGAGGATGCTGGCAAGCCATTCTTCGTGCTCAACAGCGATATTACATGTGAGTACCCTTTAAAGGAATTTCTTGAATTCCACAAAGTTCATGGAGGAGCTGCATCAATAATGGTAACCAAGGTAAATTTTGCTTCATATGTATTTATTAACACTATTTATCTATGAAGTTTTTCTTGTCATAGTAGAAAACTAATAACTGACTAATGCATCCCAACCTCTATATGAATAGAGGTAGTTTCCGTATTCCGTGAGAAGAATAACTATGACATTAATCTATGTAAGTACTATACTTATTGGAGTTGGTGTTTGCAACCTCCTGTTAATATGGACACTGTTTTGCAGCATTAACATGTTTCATCAACAATTGTATAATTCTTACTAGCCTTAAATGGTAGAAGTAGGAAACATGTCACTGTATGTTAAAAATCTAGGATTAAATAACCCTAAATATTGCTAATTCCATATCCAGAAACTTACATGATGACACCGTATTGATGAAAATACCAATACTTTATGCGTATGTGGAAGGTTAATGTTTGTCTATACTTGTCCTGATATTGGTAGGTTGAAGAACCTTCAAAATATGGGGTTGTGCTCTTTGACGAGGCCACTGGAAGGGTGAAGAAATTTGTTGAGAAACCAGTAAACTTTGTAGGCAACAAAATTAATGCAGGAATCTACCTACTAAACACCTCTGTTCTTGACTGGATATCACTTCAACCTACGTCGCTCGAACGACAAGTTTTTCCTTCCATTGCGGATGCAGGGGCCCTATATGCCATGGTTTCAGATGGATTCTGGATGGACATTGGTCAGCCCAAGGACTACCTCACTGGACTCCACCTCTATTTGGATTATCTTAGAAGGAAATGCCACCGGCTTCTCTCAACAGGCCCTAACATCATTGGCAATGTCCTGATCGACGAGACTGCGAAAATTGGGGAGGGGTGTGTCATTGGTCCTGACGTATCAGTGGGGCCTGGCTGTGTGATTGAATCTGGGGTGAGGCTGTCATGCTGCACCTTAATGAAGGGAGTGAGGGTAAAAAGTTCTGCTCATGTCTCGGGCAGCATTGTCGGTTGGCATTCAACGATCGGGCAGTCGGCTCACATCTGCAGAATGGCAGTACTCGGAGAGGATGTCCACGTGAATGACACACTGTTCCTCAATGGTGTGGTGGTGCTGCCTCACAAGGAGATCAAGTCACACTTTGTGAAGCCAGAAATTGTAATGTGAAGCGGCAAAGGTTCTGATGTTATGGTTCCTGCATTTACTATAATGATGACTATATTTGCAAATATATTACACGTTTGCCTTTCATGATAGTTTCTATTCGAGCAAGTATTATTCTGTTTATATGCTCTCAGTAAGTGTAATTGCCATATTTAAAATTGAAAGCCACATGAATGAAACACTACAGTGCTTTCCTATGTATTAAAGACGATCTAAAACTCTAACATTTTGCTTTTGTTGTTGTTGTTCAGAGTCTTGGAGGGGATGTCAAGGTATTGTTGTCGTCGGAGACTTGGAGGAGACGCCAAGGTCTTGTTGTTCTCGCTGGAGAGTGAAGATGGTTTCGGGGGAGAGAAAGGGATCGGGAGAAAGGAAATGGTTGGCGGGGAGAATTGGGATTTGGGATAAAGAAGAACAAGTAGAAACGAAGTTTAATTAAGGTATTAAATGATTTTAATAGATATATTCGGATATTAAATTATTTTAGTAGATATATTTGGGTTAATGGGCTAGCTAATAGATTTTCTGGCCAAACCTACTCGTTAACAACCTGGCATTAGGAGATTCAAATACTGAAAAAACGTTACTCATCTTTGCTATTTTATGAAAAGTGCTACTCATTAAAATTAAAAACATTAAATTAATATTAACACTAAAATTAAAATTAACATTGAAATTAATATTTATATTAACGTTAAAATTAGCATTAATATTAATGTTAACATTAATATCAACATTAAAATTAATACTAAAATTAACATTAACATTAAAGAAATATTTTGGGTTAAAATTTGCCATGTGAGCTGTCTTGTCAGCTATGCCACATAAGGAGGAATGATTTGGAGGGACACTTTGGAGGGATGAATATGATTACTCTTTATTAGCAGATTTGGTATTAGAAAATCCGAATCCTGAGAAAACGTGTACTTTGTCTCTGGTATTTTATATATTTTGCCGTTTTGCTTTGATCTTCATGACGATATGACTTTCAAATCTAAACAGTTTATTCAAATAGTATCAGTTTTTGCTGGGCTTTTAATGTTTATTGACTAATATTACGTGGACTAATAATAATCTCAAGAATCTTATATTCTTTATGTTTATATATTTACTATTTCATTTTAATTGTTTGATAAGAGAAAAGAGTAAAAAAAAAAAAACAAAGAAGAAGAAGTATTTATTTATATAGCATTCAAACCAGTCCTTAGCCTTTAGGCATTTTACTAGCTAAGTACAAATCCTACACTATTTTGTTGTTAAAATTATATGTATATATATATATATATATATATATATAGTGTATATAATTGTTTTTTGTAATTGAATGGGCTTGCGGGCTGACCAGACCCTTGATTTAGCCCGGGCCCAGCTCAGTCCGGCTCAGACCGTGTTATGGGCCGAACTTTGTTTGGGGTTTCAGACTTTAGTCTGACCCCTATCGATCCGCTTCTCAAGGCCGGGCTGGATCGGCCCGATACAAACCTGGTCAATTTCGAGCCCAGATCGGCTCATCTCGGCCCAATTAACACCTCTAGAAAAAGAGTTCATTACTACTATACGTGTGTTCTCTTAGTACCTAAATAAAATAGGCAATCCAAACTGTTTAAGAAAATGAAATTATGGTTTGTACATGCAGTGGTGAAGATATAAAATATAGTTGGTGGAGGCAAACTTAAAATAAAAATTACTGAGTTAGAACCATTTTATTATGGAGTAAAAAATGGTAATAATAAAAATTGTATTAAACAAAGACAAATGATTAGACAATAAGGATTTGACTTTTAAATTTCTAGAATAAACGGTGTAGTTTTTAGTTTTTAGCCTGTAGTCAAATAAAGTACAAATTGGGGTAGGAGGTCAAAAGAGAATTTTAGTAAAGACAATACTGAAAAATATCTATAGTTAATAATTATTAATATTTTCATAAAAATGAGTGGGGGCAATTGTCACTACTCTACTATGGTCATCTCCGTCCATGTGTACATGAATTTTTTTCCCATTATTTTTCTCAAAAATAAATAAAAATAAGATGTCCTTTTGCATTATTGTTTTCATGATATTTGTTAACTGGCCATACATTCTGCTTCTCTTGCTTAATTACCTTCTATTTTTAACAATCTATAGATGGGGCTCTATTCTGTTGCTCTTATTAGTTATTACAAATGTGTTTTTTTATAGTAATTTTATGATAAAGATTATTCTTTTGCATAATATTACATTTGTCTAGATGTTCACTATCCAAATTTCCATCATCATTGAAGCATTCTCCCATCACAATATGGTCATCTTTGGAACATGGTCCAATAAAGAATTACACTAAAACATGTCGATAGTGATATTCTACAAATCATGGTTCCAACTTGGACTCGTTATAAATAAGAATAAGCTTCACATTGTAATAAGTTATAAAAAATTTAGGTGTCGTCTTGAGGAACTTGCATCTACACAAGGATAACTTATGTATATTTCCAACACTACATAGATACATATACTATTTTTTTGAAACTATGCATCTCTCTTTTATCAATGTATATACCTTATTTGACATGTTCCATTAATTAATTATAAATATAATGTATATTTTACATCTATACAACTTGCATCATGGATAACTAGGTGAAAATAATAATTTTTGTAACTACATCGCTAGTATGTTATAATCTTTTCGTACTAATAAAATTAATTTTGTCGCGACATTGTAACTATATATGGAGAGGTTTTAGTGTAACAAAGTTATGTGATCCAGTGTTACCTAACATCAGTCATAAGTGGTGGTGGTGAATTTATGAGTCATGTAGCCATGAACAAGTGCAAATTTTGACATGAAACCTATATGGTTCAAACTCATGCATCCAAAACTTCCACAAGGATGCATCCAAGGAACCCCTTTAAGTACTTGGACAAGAATAGACTAGAGGATAGACTAACATATGCATGCTAATATGATCTTGTTGTAGAAAATTGTATTCATCTCCATGTTGTATCAAGTGGAAAAAAGAATGGATTGTTAGGAAGTTGGACATGAAACACATTCACAGTTTCAGGTTAGTTCATCCCAGGTAATACAGGCATAAGGAAGAATTAGTGTGCCAAGTTTCTACGGCACTATATCAATAGAAACTCATTTGTTGTATGTGTATTTTATTTAATATGGCAAATTGCGTTAAGTATCCCTATGTTTTACTCTTATTGCAGAAACCATCCCTATTTTGAAACTAATTACACAAACCATTCATGTAGTTTATATTTTCTATAAAAACTTATAACACTGACCACCCCTACGTTTTATAAATTTTATAAAGGAGAGGGATGGTCAGTGTAATTATTTTCGGAATAGGGGTAGTTTTTGTATTACTCATGAAACATGGGAGGGGGAGGAGCACTGTATTTATTTCTTATTTATTTTGCATGATGGATCTGTATTCCAATTTTCTTTCATTTTCTCTCGTTTCTACTTTAGTTTCAGGTTAGACATCTTTCTTAGTACAACAGTTATATTTTATTTCATTTATTCGAATGTCTATTTTTAAAATATTTATTGGGATAACCTAGTGTTTCAGAATAGTTTATTTGCTGAAATAAATATAGGAAATAGAATCCGTGTAGCTTATTTCTTACATTTGACATCAAATGAAGTGCTCAATGACACACAATTGAAATCCAACCAAACCTTGGTATCAAATTTCCGAATTACTAAATTTATGCTGCAGTTGTATGAATTCGTGTGCGTGCCAAGTTGAACTCTGGGGAGATTTTCATTTTCTTTAGAACCGTGTGATTGTCTTCGTGATAACATTTATTATTATCAACTTATTTCCTCTAATTTTTGTTTTTATTTGAGCAAAACTGTTTTGTGTCCGTCAGTGTCGTGTGCACATGCAAGTGCCGATTGTAGCTCCTAAAAACGCGTGACGAATGTTTGCATGCACACCAACTGTTATTTACGTGGCCCCGTCAAATTGTACTGATACCACTCTTATCAACCGATTCAACCCTTATTTTGCTCGGTTAAAACCTATTTAGCACCAGTAGATCGAGATCGTGGAGATTTAGCAGCAGAGGAAGGAAGGATGCACCACGCGAAGGTGAAGGCGCAGGACATGGTGAGCGTGGCCAAGGAGAGGGCCAAGGAGCACGCGGCGAAGGCCGAGGAGATGGTGGAGAAGGCGTACGCGCACACGCGCGAGGACAGGGAGGTCGCGCACGAGGAGAGCAAGGTCAAGCAGGCCGAGGCCAAGATGCAGATGCACCAGGAGAAGGCCGCCCACCGCACGCACGCCACGGCCAATTCCGCAACCACCACCCCAACAACCACATATGCTGCTCCGGCTCCAGCTCCGGCTCCGGCTCCGGCTGGCGCAACCCCTACTCACACCTCGGTCGCCGGTGCGGGGATTGCTGTGTCTGCGTGTCCACAGGCTGAGGAGTACAAGTATTAAGAGTAGTATATATGCACGTTCATATGGTCTTTTTGTAGGGCTCATAATAATCGGTATTATTATGTATTTTAGTATGATAGTCGCCTGATCTACGTTTGATTGCAACTTTGGTTGCTTAAAATATTACTTATTTGTTGCTTGGATCGGACACATGATGTAAGAAATGTTCCGTTGCAGAGGATGTTACAAATTATTAAAATTAGTTTTATTTAGTTACAGGTGGTCTTATTGGACCTCATTTCCGAATTGGGAGCCCTGCGGAAGCTCCGTACGCCCCTCGACTGTTGGATTGAGCGGACGTGCGTGCGGACCCTCCGATCTGATTGGTACGGAGACGGAACTTTTGATCCGAGAATATATATATATATAGAGGATGAGGGAGGTGAGGTGAGGGTGTCTACTTGTCATCCCCCACATGCTATCATCATGCACCCATGTGTGTGTATGTATGTATCGGTCTTTCTACAATACATGGGATGTATCAATACATCCCAAACAATTGCATTGAAAATGCATTGGAAATTGTGAAAGGTGTTTACTTTGACTTTACTTGTTACTTTGACTTCGGCTTTAATTAGAATCATTGGATCAACATCCAATGATTCAGATTTGGGATGTATCGATACAAATTTTTACATGTGCTGTATTGAAGGACCCATATAGGATCAACATCCAATGATTCCGATTTGGAACTTTTGATCCGAATATATATATAAACTCCCACTTTAATGGAAAGAATAGTCCGTTTTTTCTTGGATTGAATCCATTTAGAATGCGTTATGTCTCCACTTGCTAGTCACTAGAGCTAGGAGTAGGATAATTACTATTAAGCATTCTCGAATGCATGTTTTCGAAACAACAACAAATGGACTGTCTTTTTGACGTGTATATTATTTCCTTAACTATCCAATTTTCGTGAGATTTTGAACTAATAGGTGCACGAATTGTCCATGATTATGCATGCATGCATGCATATGCAATTTATCTATAAATTTAACATGCATGATAATAGAGATTTGAAATAACTATGCAACTCATTCTCATTTGTATTTCCACAATTTCTCGAGCAATGGCTCGTAATTCTGTACTTTCCAATCCACAAATTTTCACAACCGGTGACTCAACGTTCTCAAATCCTTTTTCTATAGTTACATTTCTTTGTAAAAATATTATAACATTCCATATTTTCATATAATAGGTTAACAACAATATTTACCCTCTTTCATCGAAGAACACAACGCATAAACGAAAGAGATTCTTTTGTCAAGACGGGAAGAGAAAGGAGCAAGGGTCAAAGTCGTACCCTGTTGGAGAATTGCCGAGAGAAATATAATTTTCTACGTTTTGATCAAGCATCGTCTACGTGTTCACCTGCATTTGTAGTACCAGTAGATCGATTCAACAATTTTTTTGTCTCATTCTCCCATAAATATGAATGCATAAATCGATGAAACCAATTAATGAAAATCATCAATCAAAAACATCAACGAAAATACTCCACAAAACCAACAACGAAAAACATTCAACGAAAACGAACAATGAAAATGTTTGAGGAAGTGACGTTTATATAGAGTTCATTCTCTAATACACGATCTACTACATTTAGGCCTCGTCTGCAGGGCCGGTCCTTAATAACTGGAGGCCCTGTGCGAATTTTAAAATGTGGCCTAAATTTATTT
Organism: Iris pallida; assembly: GCA_029216955.1. Lineage (NCBI taxonomy): Eukaryota > Viridiplantae > Streptophyta > Magnoliopsida > Asparagales > Iridaceae > Iris > Iris pallida. The sequence continues at coordinate 2,660,046 of JANAVB010027997.1, forward strand.
ATTCATATTTTTAAATATATTATTATGTCTTTATCAAAATCTCTGGAGATGCTCTTGATTGTATATTATAACTGAATATATAGGTAGTTACTAACAAAATAATTAAAGCTCAAATTATCTATATTCAAACATATTATATAGTATAATAAAGTTGTTTTGGATAGAAGACGTACTGACCGTTAAATTGTCTAAATCTGGCGTCAAATTTTTCTGTTTATGAAAACATATAATAAAATGAATAACGATCAATACCCAAATGAGAAGTAATATGTAATCACACAATTTAGAGCCTCCAAGACCTAAGCAGGGCCAGCCCAGGGCACAGACGAAGTGGGCGACCGTCATGGGCCCCCAATTTTGGAAGTCCCGTAATTTTACAATAGACTAGGTATATAAAAAAAGAAAAAAAAACAAAGACCCAATCTGGAAGGAATAAAAAAGCCAGTGCTCCAATCGGAAAAAATATATGATAGTTTGATTGATGATTTTGATAGTTTAATAGATGATTTTGCTTGTAAAAGTGCTATTTTTTTTTTAATTTATGTGAGAACAATGGCCCAAATTTTAAATTTTGTCATAGGTCCCGTAAATCATATGACCGACTATGGACCTGAGTAACCTGATACAAGACCAAGAGCTCTGGTCTTCGACATCATTATTTCTTAAATAAATATGCCTGCACATCCAAATTCTTAAATTATATATATATAAAAATCTGATCATTATTGTAGAAAATAAATTCATCTAACAATTGAGGGATCTTTAGAAACAAAATAGCAATTAACACACCGGTTAGAGCAATATCTTTAAGAAATCCTATTTTTTTTCTATGATTATAAATATGAATCTTAGAGTCAGTAGAGAATAGGGATCCAAGAATTGGAGGTCTTGTAGAGTAGGAATTGTGAAAGAAAAGGAATAACTTGAAATACAAAATAACAAAACTAATCCTAATTTTTTTTTGAGGCCCCCAAAAAATTGAAGGCCCTGGGCACGGCCCCAGGACCGGCCCTGCTCGTCTGGTTCGCGGAAAGGAATGGAAAGAAAATCAATTCCTTGGTATTTCTTTTCCTTTGAGAAATTACAATTCGCATTAATTTTCCTTTCTAATGTTTGGAAATGCCAAGAAAATTGAAAAGGAAAGTGAATACTTCAAGGTGGAAAAATGATTCTTTCTTTGGATGGATGGAATTATTTTTTCTCGTAATTTTCCTTCCATTGAGAATCACTTTCCTTTCCTTTTCAATTTCTTTGACACCCAAACATAGGTAAGTAATGACTTTCCTTCCAACCCCATGATTCTGCGAACCAAACATGGCCTTAGGACTCAATTCCAAGTAAGACATCCCATAGATGGAAAATGATCTCATTTCACTTTGTTCCGATTAATCGATACCAACAATATTTTTTTCACTTTGATTATATTTTAACTGGCTATTCAAGCCACAAGCCCACATAGTGCTCCCGCTAGGGCGAGACACTACAAGGAAGACGATGAATAGGTATTGGAACCCGAGGTTCCATATCTAACTGCAATAGATGCATTATTGTACTTAGCTCAATGCAGTAGACCGGATAAATCATTTGATGTCAATTTTTTGGCTAGATTTTTAGTGTTGTGCCAATATGTTGTCACTGGAATGACATTAAAGACATCTTTAGTTACCTTAAGGGTACTACAGATATTGGCTTATTATATCCTTATGTATCCTCGGAATGGATCAAACCCCCATGGTCCTCGAAAATAATGTTTGTCTTGTCAGCTATGTTGATGTCAGTTACTTATCTAATTTATAAAAGGCGAGATCCCAAAGTGGTTACCATTTGGGGGACAACTATATCTTTGAAAAATCTACAAAGTATAAATTTGTCACCACTTCTTCATATCACGCCAAACTCATCGCTCTCCATGACGCCACTCTGGAGTGCATATGCATGCGTGTCATAATTAAGCACATTCGGACTTTAAGCTATATTATCTTCTATCAATAATGTCCATGACGATAATATACAAAGACAACACCACATGCACTGACCAGATGAAAAGGGCTACATTAAGGGAGACCATACCAGACACATCACACTAAAGTTTTTATTCTCGTACCAGCAACAACAACAATAACAACAGATAGAAGTCAAGTAGATCCAATTACAGGACAAATTGACCGACATATTCACCAAGTCTCTACCGAAGTCCACTTTATAGAAGATCGTTCACGACATCTGATTGTAGAGGTTTCCTGAATTACAACTCTCGTAGTTTGGGATAATGTTGAAATCAGGAAAAGTATCTAGATGTATACTCACTTTACCTTAGTGTACTATTTTTTCTAACTCATGGGCATTTTTTTCTACTGTGTTTTGGCACCATAAGAAGGTTTTAACAATGCATCCATATCGGATTGGTTATACCCCTACTAAGTTTTCAAATCAAGGTTTTGACAAATCTATCTACATTATATATTTCGATAAACTCATGTGTTAATATGCTATGATGTTAGTCTTCCTCGAAAACTAAAACAATTTATAATTGAGTTATGCACACTCAGTGTTATAGTTAATGTTATAACTAACTACTAGATATGATTGCGCCAAGCAATAATTACCTCTTAAGGATATGATTGTTATATATTGTAACCAACATGTTATCGTTTGTAACAAAATAAATATATTACTATATATAAGTCTTGGGTTGCTTTTCTACTAAGCAAATACAAGATCTCTTTCTCTTATCTTCTTCCATTGAGTTTTCCGTAGAACTCCTAAAATGTTTACACTACAACAATTGATTCATTTTTGGAATCAAGAGAAGACTATTGTTTTAAGAATAGTAAAATTTGGTATCGTCATATCAATCATGTTTTTTCAAAACAAAACAATGATAAAATCGTGTAGTATAATATATTTTTTTAGGCTTAATTGTAACTTGATACCCTCAACTATTTCAGTTTTTTAACTTGATACCCTAAACTCTTTTTGGTTCAATTTGATACCCTGGAAAAAAATGGGACCAAAGTACCCTTGTTCCAAATTTAAAACTATCCCCCTTCACCACAGCCACACCCCCTCCGGCCACCTCCCCCCACCCCCTCCCTCGCTGTCCCGCCCTCGCTCCCCCACCTTGGCTGTAGCACCCCCCCACCCTCTCTCTCCGCAGTGTCGCCAGGTGGTGCAGATGAGGCTTGAAAGAGCAGTGGTAAAGGCCGAGGTCGTCGCCCCGAGGCTCTGAAGGCTCAGGCTCCAAAAGCTAAGGTTCCAAAGGTGAAGCCTCTTATGTTTCCTGCAGTTGTGGTGCGTAAACTTACCAAAATTATATGTGCGCACTACAATGGACCATATCCGAATTGGTCGAATACAAATCACAGTCAGAATGAGATTTAGTGGACTGAGTTTAAGGTACAATGTCCACTTATATTTGTGCTCCTTTTTTTTTTAATGTAGACACTGTTGTGTGGACAATTAGCTCAACCTCTCAATGTATATCAATATATCTCAATGTGTATCAATCTCTCTACAAGCCATCCCAACCCCTTTTTATATAGTAAGAGAGAGGTTGGGAGTTACATAATGAAAGGCCACTTAGGAGTTACAAAGTGAAGAGTCATGAGTTACAAAATGAAGAGTCACCATGATTCACCATGATGAGTTACAACACTCCCCCTTGGCTCTTCACAAACTCTGCTTGTAAACACCTCTGAGCTTCTTCGTATGTCTGTAGCTTGCAGATTCAAAAATGACCACCTACTTGTGCCTCGTTAAAACCTTGCCAAAGAAAACCCAGTGGAAAAAAAACTTTGGTCGAAGGACAAAAGAGTACACACAGGTCAGTGTGATGGGGGTAAACTAACCATTGCAAAGGTGCCTCGTCAAAACCTTGTCAGGGAAAACCCAGTGGGAAAAAATCGCTGATCGAAGGACAAAAGAGTACACGATGATTTAGAAGTATACACTGGATACTCCCCCTGATCACAATAGTCCTTAGTGAATAAGAGATTTGAAATGTGTCTCGTTAAAAACCTTGTCAAAGAAAACCCAGTGGGAAAAACTTTGGTCGAAGGGAAAAAGAGTACACAAGCATACATCAGAATGCTTCCCTTTTCACTCGCACTCGACAGGGTACGGGATATACGCACAACAGGGCATTTGGAGGCGCTCGTTGGGGCGCTCCCCCTCACATGCACACAACAGGGTGCAGGAAATATGTTTCACTTAGGCTAGCTCTGAAAGTTTCCTAAGTCCAATCGCTCTGACATGTTCTGGAATGAGTGTTTCGGCAGTAACTTGGTGAACAAGTCTGCATGGTTATTCTCCGATCCAATGTGTTGTACTTCAATCTTCTGAAGCGCTTGTTGTTCATGTGTAAAGAACAACTTGGGCGATATGTGCTTGATAGCATCCCCTTTGATGTAACCATGTTTCGCTTGATCAATAACAACGGTATTGTCCTCATAGACGACAACAGGTTCATCTGGGTCATATGGAAGATCATATGTACTTCGAATATGGCCAATAACAGCTTGAAGCCATACACACTCTCTAGTCGCCTCATAGAGCGCGAGTAGCTCAGAGTGGTTCGTTGAAGTAGCTACTAAGGTCTGTTTGCGAGACCTCTAAGAAATCGTCGTGTTCCCAATGGTAAAAACGTAACCAGATTGGGAATGCCCCTTGTGCGGATCAGATAAGTATCCCACATCGGCGTAGCCAACAAGGGTCACGTTGCTTCGAGTGCCAAGAGCATTGGACTCACTCAAAACCGCGTAGGAATAGAACAAGCCCAAGTCCGTAGTACCCTTAAGGTAGCGAAAAATGTCTTTTATGCCATTCCAATGGCGCCGTGTTGGCGCGGTGCTGTGTCGAGCTAGACAATTCACATCAAACGAGATGTCCGGTCTAGTACATTGGGCCAAGTATAATAAAGTGCCTATTGCACCCAGATAAGAGCACTCAGGCAATATCTCTTCGTCGTCCTCCTTTGGACGGAATGGGTCCTTAGTAATGTCTAGAGAGAGGACGATCATGGGAGTAGCGGACGGCTTAACATCAAAATGACTAAAGCATCTCAACACCTTTTGAGTGTAGTTCGCTTGATGGACAAGGATTCCATCTTTACGGTGCTCGATCTGCAGGCCGAGGCAAAACCGTGTCTTTCCAAGATCCTTCATCTCGAATTCCCTCTTCAGGATATCAGCAGTTTCTGACAAGTCTTTTTCGGTTCCTATGAGATTCATGTCATCTACATAGACCACGATGATTGCGTATCCTGAAATTGATTTCTTTGTGAACACGTATGGGCAAAGTTCGTTATTAACGTATCCCAAACCGATCAAGTATTCGCTTAGGCGGTTATACCACATTCGCTCGGATTGTTTCAATCCATATAGCGAACGCCTCAGTCTAATCGAGAACGCGTTCCGTGGTCGAAAACTACTTGATTCAGGCATCTTTAGTCCTTCAGGGACTTTCATGTATATCTCTGTGTCTAGATCCCCGTAGAGATAGGCTGTGACCACATCCATGAGCTGCATATTCAATTTTTCGGAAACTACTAAACTGATTAAGTAGCGGAACGTTATGACGTCCATTACGGGAGAATACGTCTCCTCGTAATCAATTCCAGGGCGTTGTGAGAAGCCTTGCGCCACAAGGCGAGCCTTGTATCGCACAATCTTATTTCTCTCATTACGCTTCCTTAGGAAAACCCATTTGTGACCAACTGGTTTAACATTGGGTGGTGTTGGAGCAACAGGTCCAAATACGCTTCTTTTCGCTAAGGAGTCTAGTTCAGCCTGGATTGCTTGTTTCCATTGTGTAACGACCCGCACCCTAGAGTAAGGGCACGAGACGTGAATACGTCCAGCCTACGCCGCAGTATCGACGGTAGAACGCTGTCCTAGGTCACAACATCTAACAGTTTATATTTCCCCGCACGGGTATCATAGTAATAACAACTCAATCACAGCTAAGGAAGAGATAGCACGATATGAAATGGAACTCAAGAAATGAAATAGATAAACAATATTCTAAGATAATCCCAGCAGTACAAGTCTCAGATAAAAGGATATATACAAAACTGATCTCCACATAAAAGTCTAACTAGAACAAGTCTCCAGACTACAAAAGATAAAAAAACTATCTAGACTAGTCTAAACAGTCGGGGGAAGGTCCTCAGCTACTGCTGGATCCTCCAGAGGGTCCAGCTCACAGGTGTCCTCAAGGGCTGCCCCGTAATAGGTGTCCAGGCAAGCCTCCTCCTCATCCTCTGTAATATTTCAACAGGTCCAGTCAGGACAGGAGCGAGTACAGTACATCTCAACAGATCATAGCAGGTTAGAAACATATGACATGCAGTAAAATAAGATACAGGTACTGAAAGAAAAGCAGTATGTAAACAGGAAGAGCTGTAATAGAATATCTACTATACATAGAGAACTAGCAGTGACTAGTGAGTCAGAGTACAATCATGAACATGTAAATACTCCCCCGTACCCCCGATCAATACGCAAGGATCCAGCCAGGTTATGTTATATGATGCTATGTAACAGACCCCGAAGGTGATAGACCCCGAAGGTGATACATAGTAGTACCATAAAAATGGGGATTCTGGGGGTAACCCAACAGTGTAAGTCCCATAAAGATGGGAATTCTGGGGGATACCCAACAGTGTAAGTCCCATAAAAATGGGGATTCTGGGGGATACCCAACAGTGTAAGATTCCAGGAAGACTCTACGATCATGAGGGTACATGTCGTAAGTGATCAAAGAACCAAGAAGCATATGATACGCTATGAAAGTGAACCGCACAGAACATAGAATACCTGATGCTCCCTAAGGATAACATCTCAAGAAAGGATCCATATAGTACCAATCCGTGTGACCAACGTGACAGTACAAGTAAAATAATCTACTGCAGGAAATAATTCTAAGCAGGATATGAAATGATCAGAGAATGTACTCGCCTGTAACTGAGTGTCTGATATGAATCGTACTGTCCAAGGAGTGGTGTCTGGCTCCTAATCAGAACAGCACAGGTCACAACAAGTCCAGAATGGTAAAATGAAGCTCTACAATGCATTCTGCATGAATCTAGGTCAATCTAGGCCAAAGTCAACTCTTGGTCAACTCTGGTCAACACTAGAAGTCAAACTAGGTCAACTATGGTCAAACTAGTCTACATTCAACCAGCTAGGTCTAAAAGGCCATGCTAGGCTCTAACAAGGCTATACTAGACTACACACAACACACAAGTACTCAACACCTATGTTTATGCAACACCATAAATACATAGATACAAATATAGATTTTACACTATATAAATCTAGGCTACTAATATATATACATATCTACACTCAACTCATAGGTACACATGTATACACATCACTCATATAAATATATATCTATACATTGTATGTCTATAAGTTATACATACATATCCATAATCATATATATCATAGATTATATTCATATATATAACATGGTACCTACAAGTATAAATATAGAGAGGGTGAGCATAGGGGTGTGTGTATAGGCAAGTAATAAGTGTCCAGGAATTAGCATCAGTGAAGGGACAAGTGACAGTGTACAGGAACTGAAAACAAGGGGAAGGTGTGCAGGAATCATGCAGGAAAATGTATCAGTGAAGAGGGTAAAATAACATAAGTGTGTGTGTGTTGAAACTGTCATACAAGTGCAGGAAAAATGCAAAGTGACAGTGAACAATTGTGTGAAACTAGTGTGTGTACAAGTGCTTGTGGGGGGAAAAACAAATGACAGGAAGTAGAGGCTGTGTACACATGTGTGTGAACTACAAATTCAGGAAAACAGTGAGCTGCTGTGTAAATAGGTAATAGAGTGTGCAGGAAATACACAGTGTCAATGAACAGTGTACAATGAGTGTTTGCAGGAAAAGTGACAGGGAAAAAAAATGAGAAATGTGTGCAGGAAATCCAATGCAGGAATAACTTGAAGACATGTAAACAATGTGTGTGAACTAAGTGCAGGAATCAGTTCATGGCCTCCAACCCAAAATCATTCAGTTTCAATATAACTCATGAGGTCAGTCACATGTTCTAGTGTGTGTGAAGAGAAAAGGTGCCTGTGTTAAGGAAAATAACAACAGTGAAAGTAGGAATACAAGCTGTAGCAAGTAATACAATGTGTGTATGAACAATGAATTTAAAAACAGGAAATAACACACAAACAGTGAAATGAAGAGAGGGACAGTGTCCAAGGAAAACACAGTGAAGTGGAAACACATAGATGTTACACCTATAATGAAATTTAACAGGAAAACAATTGGCATGGTTGAAATTCTCAGATATTAGGAAACCTAAGGTGGCAGTGAGCTACATCACTGATACTTAACAGTATCAGTTAAAGGGAAATTTCCCAATCATGAATCCAAAACCCATTCTAATATGTAAAATCAATCTATCATGAGTTTACACACATGTAGGAATAATAATGGTACTTAAAACATCAATCTATATAGATTAAAAAAATAGGATTCCAGTTTAGTAAATCGAGTATCAGACAATTACATTGATTTTGAAAACCACTCGATGCTAACTTCTCATGTCAGTAATCAACAACCTAGACTAATATGAATAATCAACTAACAGAGGTTATTAATCATGTTCTATAAATTAAAATGATAATTAATCATTAATTAAACCATTAACAATGGAAAAAAAACACAGAAATGGAAACTGGACTGAACACAGTACAGTGCACGACCAGTGCACACCCGATTCCGTGTCCGACACGACACGAGGACCCACAAAACTTTGGGAGTCCTCGTGTCAGTGTCAGCCCCGACCCATGCGTCGAGTCTCACGTGTCCAAGTGGTGTACACTGTGCGCAGTGCACCCCGAGTAGCAGGGGAATGCACAGCCAGTGCACACGCGCGCGCACCCGCGTGTGCACGCGCCGATTCCGACACGACACGACACGGAAATCACCTCAGTGCAACAGAAACGTGTAAGTGAGATCAAAACAAAGATTTCTATTCAAACAGAAATTAAAAACAATCAAATCGAATCCTCACAGGCAATAGGTCGAACACCTAGAATGCTAGGTTGATACGTGTCCAATACGGACACGAAACGAATCCAAAACCTAGGTTTAGGCTGTCCTACAGTAGGGGTAGGGCTAGGGCTTCCCTAACATGATTTCAAACAGGAATTTAATGGAGAAATGAGGGTTATACCTATAGATGCACAAAGACTAGAAAAGTCTTTAAATGGAAGAATTTCCTCAAGCCTCAAAGTCCCCCAAATTGCTTCTTCCTGCACAACAATAAATTCCAGCAGCAAGGGGGAGAAATTTAGGTTCCAATGGAATTGGTTTGAAGGGAAAAGGAGTTAAATTGGATTTCTTATGATTTTTGCAAGATGGAACTCACCTTCCTCCTTAGAAATTTGCTAGAACCCTAAAAGAGGCTAGCCCTAAAAACTAGGAGGGATTAAATAGGGGGGGGGATTCCCTAGGTTCAGCTATGTGGCTGATCACTTGGCCTTGGGTTAGGGTTGAGCTAGGTTTGGCTAGTCCTAACTAGATTAGTCACAAATGACTTGTATAATCACAAGCCATTTATCAAAAAAACTAGATTTCTAAAATCCCCATTTCAAGTTCTAATAATTCACTAACCATTAACTTGAGTCACACTAGGTTAGACTAGGGTCACTTGACCTAACCAAGCTCAACTAACTATGGTTAGTTTCTAGGTTAGTCTACAAGAGTCAAAACTGGCCAAAAATCAAACTAGTCCAAAAAAATCCAAAATAAATCCTAAAAATTCCCATAAATTCTAAATAATACTAATAAATTTTATTTACCCAAAAATGACAAATTTACCCTCAAACTAGAAATGTGGTAGTGACAAATCTACCCTCCTTAAAAGAATTTCGTCCTCGAAATTGAAAGGCGAAATGCAACTGATGAGAAGGATAGAAGTATACCTCACGGTCCAAAAAGATAGGGGTACCGCTCGCGCATCTCATCCTCCTGCTCCCAGGTAGACTCTCCTGGAGAATGATGCCTCCATGCGACGCGTACCAAGGGTATCACCTGGTTCCTCAGGACCTTCTCCCGTCGATCCAGAATCTCCACGGGCTGCTCTGGATAGCTGAGAGAAGGACCCACCTCAATCTCCGAATGATCGAGCACATGGCTAGGGTCAGCCACATACCGTCTCAACTGTGATACATGGAATACGTTGTGGACCCCCACAAGTGCAGGCGGCAAGTCTAGCCTGTAAGCCACGTCACCGACTCTCCCGCTGATAACGAAAGGGCCGATGAAGCGCGGGCTAAGCTTTTCGCCTCCACCAAAACGTATCGTACCACGAGTCGGAGATATCCTCAAGAAAACCTGGTCTCCGACCTAATCACAAACAAGGTCTCAATTAATAATAATAAACAAACATGATCAAAAATCACAACAGACAAACCTAAATCTAATCCTACTCTAAACTGTACCTCAAACTCCAAGGGCCTCCGGTGGCTATCGGCCCAGTGCCGATGTCTGTCCTGCGCCACGCGAAGTCTGTCCCTGATGAGCTTCACCTTCTCGACCGCATCCACAATCATCTCTGGCCCCAGCAAAGCTCGCTCACCAACATCATCCCAGGATAAGGATGTACGGCACCTACGCCCGTACAGAGCCTCGAAAGGTGACATCTCAATGCTGGCCTGGAAACTATTGTTGTATGCAAACTCCACCAGATGAAGATAATCCTCCCAGGATCCTCCAAAGTCCAGGACGCACGTCCGCAGCATATCCTCAAGGGTCTGAATAGTCCGCTCTGACTGTCCGTCCGTCTGGGGGTGGTATGCAGTACTAAACTTGAGCTGAGTGCCCAAGCTGGTCTGCAGACTCCTCCAGAAATGGAAAGTAAAACGGCTATCCCGATCTGAGACGATGCTGACCGGAACTCCGTGGATCCTGACTATCTGCCGCATGTACATCTCCGCCAGTCTCTCTGTAGACGTACCCACCTTGAATGGCAAGAAGTGGGCCGATTTGGTCAACCTGTCCACGATGACCCAAATTGCGTCTTTCCCTCCTGGAGTACGCGGCAATCCGGAAACGAAATCCATCGTGATATGCTCCCATTTCTACTCGGGAATGGGCAGCGGCTGCAACAATCCACCGGGCCTCTGTCTCTCTGCCTTGACCTGCTGACAGACCAAGCATCTAGCTACAAACTGGGACACCTCCCGTTTCATTCCTGACCACCATACATGCTCCCGCAGATCTCGGTACATCTTGTTGGCACCCGGGTGTATAGAGTACTGCGATCTGTGGGCCTCCTGCATAATCTGCTCTCTGAGCTCTCCGCTAGGCACACATAACCTGGCACCGTGCCTCAGGGCACCATCCGCTGCAAGTGAGAACTCAGGATCTCCCACTCCCATGCTGATATGCTCTCTGATACTCTGAAAAGCCACATCCTCGAACTGGGCCGCCTTGATCCTGTCCACCAAGTCTGACTGTATCTGCATCCCCCATAGCTGCATCTGCACTCCCGGCACGATCACCTCAATCCCAAGGCTCTCCAAATCGGCAAGCAAATGCCGATCCATGGTCAAACACATGGCTGTCGGATACCTGCTCAAGGCATCGGCAACCACGTTGGCCTTCCCTGGATGATACTGCAGTGCAATGTCGAAGTCCTTCATCAACACCAACCATCTGCGCTGTCTCATGTTCAACTCCTTCTGAGTGAACACATACTTTAGGCTCTTGTGATCTGTGAAGATCTCCACCCGCTCACCATACAGATAATGCTTCCACAGCTTCAAAGCAAAAATCACGGCTGCCAGCTCCAGGTCGTGGGTAGGGTAATTCTTCTCATGAGGACGTAACTGCCTGGAAGCATAGGCAATCACCTTCCCGTGCTGCTGCAACACACAACCCAGCCCCTTCCCTGAAGCATCACTATAGATAGTGAATCCACCTGATCCTGAAGGCAACGTCAGAATCGGAGCTGTCGTCAGCCGCTTCTTCAACTCATCAAAAGCCGCCTGACACTCCTCTGACCACACATACTCAGTATCCTTCCGGGTCAACCGTGTCAACGGCTCTGCAACCCGGAAGAAGTCCTGCACAAATCTCCGGTAATAACCTGCCAGCCCCAGGAAGCTCCTGATCTCTGCAACTGAAGTCGGCGCGGCCCACGCCTCAACTGCCACAATCTTCTTGGGGTCAACTGAGATCCCATCTCCAGTCACCACATGCCCCAAGAAGTCCATCCGGTCCAAGAAAAACTCACACTTGGAGAGTTTTCCATAAAGCTGCTCCTTCCTGAGAATCTCTAGCACTATCCTCAAATGCTCCTCGTGCTCCTCCTCAGTCTTGGAATAGATCAAGATATCATCAATAAACACTACTACAAACTGATCCAAATACTGATGGAACACCTTGTTCATAAGGTTCATGAACACTGCTGGTGCATTGGTTAGCCCAAACGGCATAACCAAAAATTCGAACTGCCCATACCGCGTCCTGAAAGCGGTCTTGGGAATATCATCCCCCTTCACCTTCACCTGGTGATATCTCGACCTCAGATCAATCTTGGAGAATACCCGAGCTCCGCTCAACTGGTCAAATAGATCGTCGATCCGCGGCAGTGGGTATCTGTTCTTGATCGTGAGGTTGTTGAGTGCCCTGTAGTCAATACACATGCGTACTGACCCATCCTTCTTCGGCACAAACAATACTGGTGCACCCCATGGCGACGAACTCGAGCGGATGAAGCCATTGTCCTGTAGCTCATCCACCTGCTTCTTCAGCTCCACCAGCTCGCTGTTGTTCACCCGATAGACATGCTGAGAGATAGGCTCCGCTCCTGGAACCAAGTCTATCGAGAACTCAATGTCCCTGTCTGGTGGCAGTCCCGGCAGCTCCTTCGGGAAAACATCCATGTACTCTGCTATCAAGGGGTGTGGAATCGTCTGCTCCTCGACCGAGACTCCACAGAAGACTCCGCTGCTCTGCTCCGCCTGACGTCTGGAATACTCGAACTCTGGCTCCCCTGGCGCTCTGAACAGAACTCTACCCCCTCTGCAATCGATGCTGGCGTGGTGCCTGCTCAACCAATCCATGCCTAGTACTATATCGTAGTTCGGCAATGGTATTACGAGCAGGCTCACCTCCAACTCACGGCCTCCCAAAACTACTCTCCGACCCTTACAAACATCACGCACGAGGATAATGCCACCCCCGGTCGTGATCTTGTAAGTCCTAGGCAACGATTCAGCTATGATACCGTGTCTAATCGCAAAAGATACTGAAATGAAGCTATGCGATGCACCGGAATCAAACAATGCAAAAGCTGGACTGGATTCAAGAAGAATCGAACCTGCAATCAGCTCTCCAGTCACCTCTGCATCTTCAGCTGCCATGGCGAAAGCTCGCCCCGACTGGCCTCCCCTGGCCTGCTGCTGGTGCTGAACAAACCTCTGCTGCTGCGTCGGCAGGGCTGGTCCCCGCTGCTGGCCCACTGGAGCTCTGGCTCCTGCTCCTCCTCCCGGAGCTGCTCGTCCTGCACGGCACTCCCTCATCTGGTGGTCTGCTGAACCACACACAAGGCACTGTCCCAGCCTCTTCCTGCACTCATTGGCAACATGCCCGGGCTTCCTACAGTAGGTACAAACGGTAACCTGCTCTGGCCCTGCTGGTGCTGCCTCGGCTGCTGCTGATACTGAGCTGGCCTCTGCTGAAACGGCTGCGACTGAAACTGCCTGGGCTGCTGGTGCTGAAAATGAGGCCTCTTGGCCTGGCCTCCGCTGCTGCTACTGCCCCCTACTGGGTCTCTCCCTCTCTTGAGCCTAAGCTCAAGATCATCCTCTGCAGCTAGTGCGTCCACCAGTATCTCCTCAAATGTGGTACCGCGGGCGTTCTTGGTGTAGGACTTGACCTCCTTTACCAAGCCCTTCCGGAACCTCCGGGCCTTCGTCGCCTCCGACAGGTCCTCCACAAATCTGCCCAGGCGGCAGAACTCTCCAGCATACTCCTCTACGGACTGGCTCCCCTGAACTAGGGTCTCGAACTGAGTCTCGAGGGCTCCTACAGCTGCCTCTGGGAAGAACTTCTTCTTGAACAGCTCCTTGAAAGCTGCCCAAGTCTGCCCTGGCGTACCGACCCTCGGGTCTGTCTGGTACCAAGTGCGGGCCAGGTCCTGCATCATACTGGCCGCTGCCTCAATCTGAAGCCTAGTCGGAATCTCTGCCAGCCTAAAGATCTCCTCTATATGCTCGATCCACTCATCGGCATACAAGATGCCCTCCGTCCCCCGGAAGTCTCTGGGGTGCATCTTCTGGAAGTCTTGGATGCCTTTCTCCCGTGGCTGGTGTGGCTGCTGGGATGCTGCGGGCTGAGCCACTACTCTCTCTACTGCCGTCACTGCCAGCTCAATGCCTCGAGTGAGCTCTGCCGTCTGCCTCTGCTGCTGTCCCTGCTGGCCCTCCATGTACTGCCTGAAGAAGGCTAGCAGCTGTACTGCGTCTATCGTCCCTGGAGGTGGCTGCTAGTAAGGATCCTCCGGGATAACCGGGTCCTGTCTCCGAGCCGGTGGGTGCATGTCCCCTACTGCGGCTGCCGAGGTCTCCACACGAGCTGAGGTGGCAAGAGCTGCAGTCTCCTGGCCTCGCCGTGCTGGCTGAGAGGTGGCAGTCCCCTCTATAGCATCCTCAGGAACGGTACGCTGTGCACGAGTCTCTACCATCCTGAAGATAGACAAACAAGAGTATCAATTTCTGAGAAAGAAGCGAAATAACAAAGGCGGACAATTATAATTCAAGGGATCAGCAGACAAAAAGATTTAGATGGCAATAAAAGAAATTTTCCTAAAGTGATTGAGTATCTTAAAATTAATATCTTATATCCTATAGCAGGCTGCAGTGATACTCTAGTTCGAGTACCACTACACTTTTAGTCTAGACCTGCATGGGCCACCACTAAAAATGTGTCACGACCCGCACCCTAGAGTAAGGGCACGAGACGTGAATACGTCCAGCCTACGCCGCAGTATCGGCGGTAGAACGCTGTCCTAGGTCACAACATCTAACAGTTTATATTTCCCCGTACGGGGTATCATAGTAATAACAACTCAATCACAGCTAAGGAAGAGATAGCACGATATGAAATGGAACTCAAGAAATGAAATAGATAAACAATATTCTAAGATAATCCGAGCAGTACAAGTCTCAGATAAAAGAATATATACAAAACTGATCTCCACATAAAAGTCTAACTAGAACAAGTCTCCAGACTACAAAAGATAAAAAAACTATCTAGACTAGTCTAAACAGTCGGGGGAAGGTCCTCAGCTACTGCTGGATCCTCCAGAGGGTCCAGCTCACAGGTGTCCTCAAGGGCTGCCCCGTAATAGGTGTCCAGGCAAGCCTCCTCCTCATCCTCTGTAATATTTCAACAGGTCCAGTCAGGACAGAAGCGAGTACAGTACATCTCAACAGATCATAGCAGGTTAGAAACATATGACATGCAGTAAAATAAGATACAGGTACTGAAAGAAAAGCAGTATGTAAACAGGAAGAGCTGTAATAGAATATCTACTATACATAGAGAACTAGCAGTGACTAGTGAGTCAGAGTACAATCATGAACATGTAAATACTCCCCCGTACCCCCGATCAATACGCAAGGATCCAGCCAGGTTATGTTATATGATGCTATGTAACAGACCCCGAAGGTGATAGACCCCGAAGGTGATACATAGTAGTCCCATAAAAATGAGGATTCTGGGGGTAACCCAACAGTGTAAGTCCCATAAAGATGGGTATTCTGGGGGATACCCAACAGTGTAAGTCCCATAAAAATGGGGATTCTGGGGGATACCCAACAGTGTAAGATTCCAGGAAGACTCTACGATCATGAGGGTACATGTCGTAAGTGATCAAAGAACCAAGAAGCATATGATACGCTATGAAAGTGAACCGCACAGAACATAGAATACCCGATGCTCCCTAAGGATAACATCTCAAGAAAGGATCCATATAGTACCAATCCGTGTGACCAACGTGACAGTACAAGTAAAATAATCTACTGCAGGAAATAATTCTAAGCAGGATATAAATGATCAGAGAATGTACTCGCCTGTAACTGAGTGTCTGATATGAATCGTACTGTCCAAGGAGTGGTGTCTGGCTCCTAATCAGAACAGCACAGGTCACAACAAGTCCAGAATGGTAAAATGAAGCTCTACAATGCATTCTGCATGAATCTAGGTCAATCTAGGCCAAAGTCAACTCTTGGTCAACTCTGGTCAACACTAGAAGTCAAACTAGGTCAACTATGGTCAAACTAGTCTATATTCAACTAGCTAGGTCTAAAAGGCCATGCTAGGCTCTAACAAGGCTATACTAGACTACACACAACACACAAGTACTCAACACCTATGTTTATGCAACACCATAAATACATAGATACAAATATAGATTTTACACTATATAAATCTAGGCTACTAATATATATACATATCTACACTCAACTCATAGGTACACATGTATACACATCACTCATATAAATATATATCTATACATTGTATGTCTATAAGTTATACATACATATCCATAATCATATATATCATAGATTATATTCATATATATAACATGGTACCTACAAGTATAAATATAGAGAGGGTGAGCATAGGGGTGTTTGTATAGGCAAGTAATAAGTGTCCAGGAATTAGCATCAGTGAAGGGACAAGTGACAGTGTACAAGAACTGAAAACAAGGGGAAGGTGTGCAGGAATCATGCAGGAAAATGTATCAGTGAAGAGGGTAAAATAACATAAGTGTGTGTGTGTTGAAACTGTCATACAAGTGCAGGAAAAATGCAAAGTGACAGTGAACAATTGTGTGAAACTAGTGTGTGTACAAGTGCTTGTGGGGGGAAAAACAAATGACAGGAAGTAGAGGATGTGTACACATGTGTGTGAACTACAAATTCAGGAAAACAATGAGTTGCTGTGTAAATAGGTAATAGAGTGTGCAGGAAATACACAGTGTCAATGAACAGTGTACAATGAGTGTTTGCAGGAAAAGTGACAGGGAAAAAAAATGAGAAATGTGTGCCGGAAATCCAATACAGGAATAACTTGAAGACATGTAAACAATGTGTGTGAACTAAGTGCAGGAATCAGTTCATGGCCTCCAACCCAAAATCATTCAGTTTCAATATAACTCATGAGGTCAGTCACATGTTCTAGTGTGTGTGAAGAGAAAAGGTGCCTGTGTTAAGGAAAATAACAACAGTGAAAGTAGGAATACAAGCTGTAGCAAGTAATACAATGTGTGTATGAACAATGAATTTAAAAACAGGAAATAACACACAAACAGTGAAATGAAGAGAGGGACAGTGTCCAAGGAAAACACAGTGAAGTGGAAACACATAGATGTTACACCTATAATGAAATTTAACAGGAAAACAATTGGCATGGTTGAAATTCTCAGATATTAGGAAACCTAAGGTGGCAGTGAGCTACATCACTGATACTTAACAGTATCAGTTAAAGGGAAATTTCCCAATCATGAATCCAAAACCCATTCTAATATGTAAAATCAATCTATCATGAGTTTATACACATGTAGGAATAATAATGGTACTTAAAACATCAATCTATATAGATTAAAAAAATAGGATTCCAGTTTAGTAAATCGAGTATCAGACAATTACATTGATTTTGAAAACCACTCGATGCTAACTTCTCATGTCAGTAATCAACAACCTAGACTAATATGAATAATCAACTAAGAGAGGTTATTAATCATGTTCTATAAATTAAAATGATAATTAATCATTAATTAAACCATTAACAATGGAAAAAAAACACAGGAAATGGAAACTGGACTGAACACAGTACAGTGCATGACCAGTGCACACCCGATTTCGTGTCCGACACGACACGAGGACCCACAAAACTTTGGGAGCCTCGTGTCAGTGTCAGCCCCGACCCATGCGTCGAGTCTCACGTGTCCAAGTGGTGTACACTGTGCGCAGTGCACCCCGAGTAGCAGGGGAATGCACAGCCAGTGCACACGCGCGCGCACCCGCGTGTGCACGTGCCGATTCCGACATGACACGACACGGAAATCACCTCAGTGCAACAGAAACGTGTAAGCGAGATCAAAACAAAGATTTCTATTCAAACATAAATTAAAAACAATCAAATCGAATCCTCACAGGCAATAGGTCGAACACCTAGAATGCTAGGTTGATACGTGTCAAATACGGACACGAAACGAATCCAAAACCTAGGATTAGGCTGTCCTACAGTAGGGGTAGGGCTAGGGCTTCCCTAACATGATTTCAAACAGGAATTTAATGGAGAAATGAGGGTTATACCTATAGATGCACAAAGACTAGAAAAGTCTTTAAATGGAAGAATTTCCTCAAGCCTCAAAGTCCCCCAAATTGCTTCTTCCTGCACAACAATAAATTCCAGCAGCAAGGGGGAGAAATTTAGGTTCCAATGGAATTGGTTTGAAGGGAAAAGGAGTTAAATTGGATTTCTTATGATTTTTGCAAGATGGAACTCACCTTCCTCCTTAGAAATTTGCTAGAACCCTAAAAGAGGCTAGCCCTAAAAACTAGGAGGGATTAAATAGGGGGGGGGATTCCCTAGGTTCAGCTATGTGGCTGATCACTTGGCCTTGGGTTAGGGTTGAGCTAGGTTTGGCTAGTCCTAACTAGATTAGTCACAAATGACTTGTATAATCACAAGCCATTTATCAAAAAAACTAGATTTCTAAAATCCCCATTTCAAGTTCTAATAATTCACTAACCATTAACTTGAGTCACACTAGGTTAGACTAGGGTCACTTGACCTAACCAAGCTCAACTAACTATGGTTAGTTTCTAGGTTAGTCTACAAGAGTCAAAACTGGCCAAAAATCAAACTAGTCCAAAAAAATCCAAGATAAATCCTAAAAATTCCCATAAATTCTAAATAATACTAATAAATTTTATTTACCCAAAAATGACAAATTTACCCTCAAACTAGAAATGTGGTAGTGACACATTGTGACCAGTCCGTTCGTCGTTGACACTCGGCAACACTACGAGGTTCCATGTCATTATTGTTCATAATGTCAGTGGCCACTGAGTATATGAACACATCATCGATGACAGTTTTATTTTGCTTCAAAATATCGTCTAAGCTAGCATACTCGACAGATATTTCGAGGTTATCGGCATGATTAGGAATAGGCGTTTCATCTGGAACGCGCTCTTCTAATACATCGCCGTGATCCTTAATGATCTCATGTGGCAAAATGCTTTTAACAAGATTTCTCCGCTTTCGGGGCAAAACATCTTTGGAACCAACCGGTCTTCCCTTTTTCTTGGGAATAGCGGCGGACTGGACGGTCGATGGCAGCGTCCTTTGCTCGGCGGGTTCGACCGGAGCAACATGTTTCACAGAAACATGGCGTCTCTCAGGGACGTCTATCCTTGCAGGCACATTTGCAGCAGGTATAATTGATCTCGTAACTTTTGCTAGGTCGCTAAATGCGTCTGGCATTTGATTTGCAATATCTTGCAGACCTAGAATCCTCTGCACTTCCTTATCACTATGTGCAGAGGGAGGATCTTGATGAGCAAAAGCGGGCACATGCCACGCTAATTCACGTCGTTCCTCATCAACGTTAGCGTGCATTTCTTCCCCTAACGACGGGAAGATTGCCTCATCAAAGTCACAATCCGCGTGTCTTGCGGTAAAGAGATCGCCTGTCAAGGCTCTAAATAGCGAATGATGGACGGGGAGTTATAACCGACATATATTCTCCGTCGCTCCTGAGGTCCAAATTTTGAACGCCTTATCGGCTCAATTGGAACATTGACTAGGCACCCAAATACGCGTAAATGTGAGATGTCAGGCTCACATCCAGCAACCAGCTGGTACGCGGAAAGTGGTTGGGTGGCCATGGGCCTCAGACGGACCAAATTTGCAGCGTGCAAAATTGCATAGCCCCATGCAGATAGTGGAAATTTGGTGCGCATAACCAAGGTCCGCGCTATCACTTGCAGTCGCTTTATAAAAGCTTCCGCTAGGCCATTTTGGGTATGAACATACGCAACAAGGTGTTCAAGATTTATTCCCAAAGTCATGCAATAATCATCGAAAGTCTTCAATGTAAACTCCGCGGCATTATCAAGTCTAATAGACTTTATCGGATAATCCGGATGGTGAGCCCTTAACTTAATGATCTGGGTGAGGAGTTTAGAAAACGTTGCGTTTCGGGTGGACAACAACACTACGTGTGACCATCTAGTCGATGCATCAACCAAAATCATGAAGTATTTAAATGGTCCGCATGTTGGTTGGATTGGTCCACAAATATCTCCATGAATTCTCTCAAGGAATTGGGAAACCAATCTCGTAGGTTTCACATGGAGTGGCTTGAGATTCGTCTTTCCAATCGAGCAAGCTTGGCATAGGCTTTTCGGATTTATAACGAAATTCTTTCCTCCAAGAGGATGCCCATGTGATGCATTCATAGTGCGAAGCATCGTATTTTGACCCGGATGACCCAGCCGGTCATGCCATAGCATAAAAGTCCTCTCATCAACTGGCGCTCGGCGAATGATGAGATTACTCTTGATGTGTTGTATCATAGTGAGATACAAACCACTTGAAAGATATTTCAACTTCTCCAAGATACGCTTTTGGCCGTACTGAGTGGAGGTAATGAAAAGATACTCGAAGCCATGTTCTCGAGCAGTTTCAACATGAAATCCGTTTTCTCGAATATCCTTAAAACTCAGTAAGGTACGACTGGACCTTGGAGAACATAAGGCCTCTGATACTTCAACGGGAGTACCATTGGACAATGAAAAACGGGCTTTGCCAAAACCTTGAACAAGGGTTGAGGGTCCCAAAATGGTTGTCACTGAGGTTACTTTAGGCGTATAGGAGATAAAGTATGATTTATCTCTCAAGATAGTGTGAGTCGTTCCACTATCAACCAGACAATCTACTGCCCCGTGGTCCATGCCTATAAGTAAAGAAAATTAAAGTTTATCACACGTTTGAGGAAAGTGCTCGAAATAGAACTTTAATTTATCGAGAAAACAGAAAATACAAACCACCAAAAGTTTTATGACTTAAATCAAATATAGAGAGAAAATGGAGATTCATTCTTCCATTTCTGCTATAAAATCGGGGTCTCAAGATTTAGATTTTTGCACTCGTTGACCAGATTTGCTTCGGCCCGACGCCTCTTGTGATAGTTATCAACTTCTTGGGAGGTCGCCCTGCAAGTCCGTTGCATATGACCATAAGCACCACATTTGTAGCAGAGAGTAGGTGTTTGGCCTTCCACTCTCGCTTTGGGACGACTGGCCCGTTGGTTCTTACCATGAGACTGCCTAGGAGTCAAAGGTCCTTGGTTCTTGTTAGAATCTCGCTTTGGGTGGCAAGACTTAAACTCACCTCTGTTCCTTGGTTGGGACGACTGGCCCTTGTCTCGTTTCCACCGTGGATTTGGTCTACGGAGAGCGTTTGCATCAGGCATTGGAATTGCCTTTGTTCCAGCAGGACGAGAATTGTTGTTTCTCATTAAAATGAGACCGTTCTTCTCGTCTAGTAAAAGCTGGGTGATGAGCTCAGAAAACTTGGTGAACTTAGACTGACGGTATTGCTTTTGGAGCAAGTTGTCAGTAGAAGGAAATGTGGTGTATATTTTCTCCAATAGATCACTGTCGGTTAATATCTCACTGCAGTATTGGAGAAGTGATCGAATCCTGCAGACTTCATTATTGTAATCAGTTACACTCTTGAAGTCTTGGAAGCGCAGGTTCAACCAGTCATGGCGTGCTTCAGGTAGCCATATGGCCTTCTGGTGGTCGAAGCGCTCTTTCAGAGAGTCCCATAGCGTCTTCGGCGAGGAGATTTCAATGAACTCTGACTTCATGGCGTCAGATAAATGCCTGCGGAATAGAATCATCGCTTTGGCGTTCATTGAGCGAGTGACTTCCACTTCACGCTCTTCCTCGTTATAGATGACGTCCAAGAGGCCCTGCGCATCTAGATGGTTCTGGATGTCTTGCGTCCAGTCCAAGTAGTTCTTGCCAGAGGCTTCAAGGATGGGAAAATCAATCTTGATCGACATTTTTCTACAACAGGAGAAAAAATCTTGATCAGTCAACATATAAAACGACAGGTTTATATGGATTTGGTTTGTATAAGCAACAAGAAACAATCGTAAATAAAAACAACGGTTTTGAAAAAACGATTTTTGTTTAAAAATTATCTTATATCGATCGACGGGCCGATATAGAGAGGTCAATAAGTTTTTTGCAAAAATGCATAATTATAAATACAATTTGAGCAAAAAATAATATTTGGTCAACCCCTTTCAGTAGCTCTACGTGAATATGACCAGGCGGGAAAATGAGGGAGGAGGGTCACCGGGGACCACTTAAAAACCAAGCCCCAAGTTCTTTCTGACATCATACCCAAATAGGTGAGCCTATTCGGAGAGACTTCGTAAAATTTTTGTCAAATGTAAGAATAAATAAGTTTTTTTAAGAAATTCACGCTTTTTGCGAACTGTACAAAATATGTGACAATTTAGTGCGTGCTCAAAATGAGCGTTGCCTTTGAAAAATTATTAGCCAAAAAAAAATATTTTTGGGAGGCCCAAATTTGGCGGTGACAGAATTTGTTTATGTAGCCAAGACAATTTTTCAATTTCCACGCCATTACGCTAAAAAAAACGTACAACATAAGTAGGCAACAACACACAAAAGAATTGGTGCCTAAGCAAGCGGCACCAAAAAAAATGTCAACTATTTTTTCGACGTCTAATGAAGCGACGCCAAAAAAATAGTGAGAAAAAAAATATAATTTTACTACCCATCTGTTACAATAATTCACTGAGTAACATAAAGAAGAAAAATGCTACTGAGGTGCTCGGCAGGGCGCAGATGGCACTGAGGTGCTCGCCGGGGCTCTCCAAATCCATCATTACCAAAAAAAATGTTAGCATTTAAATTGCACTATGACGATTATTGGAGGATTGTATATCTATATTATTCCAATACAAACAAACTGGCTAACAATAGTTCTGTTGGAATATTTATTATCTACAATTGTTATTAATAATCTCATGTGAAGTGAGTATATGCAAACCAAAGAAGTTAACAGAAACCAGTCTACAATACAAAGTTAATTAAGAAAAAAAATTGCATTCAAAGAATTCAACTCTCTTTCTCTTCTGATAGTACTTACAAGTCAGAACTAAAAGAAGAATGTGATGATTAATAACAATGTTCTAATAAGGACATTGATTAATAACATAATCCAGAACATTGAATTTTGAAAAAAAACTTATAGAACATAAGGATTGTTGGTCAGATTAATCCTTAGGTCGCTGGTTCCGATCCGGTAGGCCGGACCATTGAATTAAATAAACTAGGATTAAACCATAGAAAAAAAAATACATGCATGGTTTTCTTTAACAAGCAGACCAGAACAAAATTTATATAGAAGAATGATATTGCATGCTCTTCATATTACTCAAAAATATTTCTTAGAAAAATATTCTTGCTGAATTAGTTTACTAGCAAATATTTCTTAGAAAATATTCTTAAGAAGAAATTAAGGGTTACCGTCGTTGTACGGAAACCGTGGAATCGGACAGGACCCACGCGGATACGCGGGATCGGCGACGAGCGACGGGGTGCGCGCGGGGCAACGGTCGGCGGACGGCGAGGCGAGCGGTACGTCGTGTCTCCGGCGTTGCACGAGCAAAGTGCTGATAACGTGTTGTGTGGACAATTAGCTCAACCTCTTAATGTATATCAATATATCTCAATGTGTATCAATCTCTCTACAAGCCATCCCAACCTCTCTTTATATAGTAAGAGAGAGGTTGGGAGTTACATAATGAAAGGTCACTTAGGAGTTACAAAGTGAAGAGTCATGAGTTACAAAATGAAGAGTCACCATGATTCACCATGATGAGTTACAACAGACACAACTTAGATTGTTATGTTGGGATAGGAAGGGAGGGGGCGTGACGGGGACGGAGGTGGCCGGAGGGGGGCTAAAGGGGAGGGTTAGGTTGGGATGGGTAGTTTTGTCTTTTTAAAAAAATTGGACATCAACTTGAAAATATTAAATAGTTGATGGTATTGAGTTGTTGAGTAAAATAGTTTAGGGTATTGTAAAACCCCTAAATTTCTACTATATATTTTTGTACTATTTTAATTTTTGTACGCCGCGTAGTCGTATTGTACATTGCGCGCAAATTACGTTTATTCGTAAATGCTCGACGGGTATGAATATATGCGAGCGTACATATTTTTGGAAAACTTTAATTTTATTTTTAATATATAATAATTATTGTATCTATATATTTTTAAAATTGTGAAAAGTATCGTATCGGGATGGCCAAGTCTTATTATTATTTAATTGTAAAAGGCTAACTTATTTAATAGTGGCAATTTAGAATTACTATTTTATGCAAATATTCTTAACATGAGGTACATGAATTTTTATTCATAATATAATTTCATTTTCAAAATTATTATATTAATATTTTATAATTCAAAAAGATATTTAAAAATATTATTATTTTCAAAATTATTATTATTGGTATTTTTGGAAAATATATTTGAAAATTATTGTGGCCATTTTAAATCTCGATTTAATTTTATGGATTTATTTTAAATAGTTAAAAGATAGAATTTATACTTAAATTGAGTTAGATTGTCTAATTTTAAATTGGAATTTAATTTGAGTTTGGATTTGATTATTGTTTTAAATTGGGTTTTAAATTAATCCTAATGTTTATCTAACTGGGTATTCCCACCTCCTATAAAAGGAGAGGTACTCCTCCATAATTCTCAACCAAAAATTTCTACCCCATTGTGCATCGTGTCCGTGCCTCCCATCCACTATAATCCCCACTAATACAAATACATTCTTTTTCCATATCCGACAATCCCGGATACCCCGTCCGTGTCTCACAGGACACGACACCACCAGTACAATACCCGACTACAACAGACCCAACCCAAAATTTCCTAGTCGCCATCGTCGCCACCACTGCCTTCTCCGACTCCCGTCGTCACCACCACACCACCATCGGCCCAATGGCAGCACCACCGCCATTAACGACCACACCACCACAAGCCCCACACCGGCGCGACCACCTCTGCCATGGCCGCCACCCCATCACCGCCAACCATCAGAACACCATCACCACCCAACACCAACACCACTGCTCCACAGCCCCCAACTCCGGCCATTCCCGGCAGCCTCCCAACCACCGTAGCCAACATCCCAAATCCGGAGAAAAAGAAATAGGGGAGAAGGGGAAAACCCTAACCTTCCTCGTCCGTCACCGCAGCGCCCCTCTCCGATCGCCGCATCCTTCCCGCGTCGCCGAGCCACCTCCGGCGCCCCCATCGGCCAACAAACCCGCCGGCAACCACACCGGCTGACGCGCGCGGCGAGAGCACGCCGTCTCTCTACCGCCGCGCCACTCCTCTTGGCCGCCCCCATCGGTGTCCTTCGGGACCACCGGCGTCAGCGCGCCGACCGTCGGCCACCGGCCCATCCGAGCTGCCCATCCGCTCCGGTAACCCTCCCCCACTCTTCACCTCCCTCTTTCTCAGTTCCTTTTTCCTAAATTGATGAGAACAGCTTCTGCTGTGTAGATATTATTAATATGATTTTATTATTATTATTATTATTATTATTATTATTATTATTATTATTATTATTATTATTATTATCCCCATCATCTTTATTGTATCATTAAAATCAGTATAAGTATTAATTATTTTTATTATTAGTAGTATTATTATTATTAGTAGTATTGTTATTAGTATTATTAATATATTAAAAACTTTTGTTATAATTATGACTTTATATTAATTTATTTTTATTAAATAAATAGGCAATATTTTTCTAAAAATTTATTAAATATTTTTGACTAAGGAAATGTTACCTTTCTACAAAATTTGTATATTTTACAACTTACAAGTTTACCAGTAGACGATTTCCAAATATTACAAATGATTATTACTTTTAGCTACTAGTTTTCTCTCTATAAATTATTTTTACAAAAACTATGGTATTTGCTTACAAACGAGTTTTATTCTCTAAGTATTGGTCTAAAAACCTATTTTTACTAATAAGGTTAGTTTCTGGTATTATAAATATATTTTTTCTAAAAATATGATACGTAATTGTCCACAAAATCTTCTCGACTACCACCATTAATCATGACTAAATCATGCTTCCTATTTTTGTGGATTCGTACCTTTACTCATTGATCATAGCTATTGGACCAAGCTGGACTTGTCAGATTATCGCACACCAGGCGTAACAACAGGCAAGATACCTTGCCATTATACTGTTTATTTTTAGTTGTATTTTATTTACATATCACTGTTCATTTATTTCTAGTTCTTGATTACTGCCTGTTCAGTGATATTAGTTGTACCTTGTTATTTACCCTTTGATTGCATATGGACTTAGAGTTAGGGGACTACCACTAGCTTAGTGCATTGCATAAACTTTGACACTGTTGTGCCACGAGATGTGTGAGTTATGAGTAGCATATAGTCTACGGACTTGCGTGTTGGCTGATCACTGATGCGTGCAGGACGTGCGTTAGGTCTAACTGTCAATAGTTGTGTGTTAGAAGACTTGACGGTTAGTAGTGTTACATGGTCGTGGATGCGACATGACAGGTACATTGGGTGGGGAGAACATTTCCTTGTCGTATGGGCTTCGATTGCACTTCCCCTTAACCCGGAAGCTCCGCTGGAGATACGGGTATGAGCCTCTCAGGTTGGCCACTGTCGTTTTTGAACGTCATGCTCTCGGTCACTGGTGCCCAAGTGGGGACTATACTAGATCCCATTACAGCCAGGGCTCATGCGATGAAAGGTTTGTTCTTAACTGCATGTTCACTTTAGTATGGTTAGATTACCTTAGTGTCTTGTCACTTTCTTTGATTGTGGCATATTTTATATTTAGTATTATATGGCATGTTGATGTATCTTGTTACGTCCCTCTGAGGACCTGGTTATCTCGTCAGGTGTGTGTGTTTTTGTCTTTCGCAGGTGTTCTAGCCGTGGCCATGACTGTCACTATTTCTTCTAGGATGATTGTGCTTTGATCGTCTTCGCTTCGCCCGCCAAACTCATTGTATTTTCCATGTATTTTCCTTACTTGTTGGTAGTGGATTTGTCTCCGCCCAACGATTGTATACATGACAAATTCAAAGTTGCTTTTATATCATTATTTATTTTGTGGATGAGATTTAGTACCTTGGTTACTGCATTTTACAGCTTATGTATATATACGAGGGTCCATATACTTCGTATGTATACAGCTGGCATGATTACGTTATAGTCCTACGTATTTTGGGACTGGGGCGTTACAGGTATCAAGTTGAAAAACTGAAATAGTTGAGGGTATAAAGTTGTAATTAAGTCTCTCTTTTTTTATAATAAAAATCCAACCATAAATGGAACTTTTGTTATACTTATTTTATTTTCTAAATAACAATTCAATCAATAACCAACACTGTTTGATAAATAGTTATTAATTTAGTCACTTTTTTTTTCCTTGAGCTAGTTTATTGTTGGGCTCAAATGCTTGAGTGGTACTCCAACTTAAGGCATAATAATACTGAAGTACTCGATCTATTCTTTCTTACATTAAAATAACATACGTTTAATTAATGAACATTACGGTACCTGTGATAACATTCTGTCCAAACGGTTAACGGAATATGGCTCAAATGCTTGGGTGGCACCCCAACTTAAGGCATAATAACACTGAAATACTCGATCTACCTCTTCGTCAACTCCCAACGGATCCCTGTACATTAGGGCCTACCTCCGCTCCCGCTCCCGCCGCCACCGCTCCACCGTGCTCTGCCTCAACGTGTCCCCCGGCCCGCCCATCGCTGCCGACCCCTGCGTCATCGCTCTCCTCGACGCCGCCAGCTTTGTCGTCCTCTTCGACACTGACCTGGTCGACAAGAAGGACCTCTTCACCGACACCTTCACGTCTTACCTCAGCCTCACCGACGGCTACCGCACCCTCTCCTTCCTCCACCCCTCCGAGCCCAACGACGCCTCGCTCAAGAAGCTCCTCTTCCACCTCCTCTCTTCCCGCCACCGCCACGTCATCCCCGAGTTCCGTCGGACCTCCGCCGACATGTTCGACAGACTGGAGGCCGACATATCCGCCAAAGGGGGCGCCGAGCCTCGTGGAGGACCTCTTCCAGCTCGGCCCCATACTGACCCTCGACCTCTCGAGCCTCGTGGAGGACCTCCTCCTCCACTCAGTACGCCCCCCCCCCCCCCCCCCAGCCCTCGTCCGGAAGGACTACGATCGGCTGGCCGGCTTCTTCCACCGGAGTACTTCAGTGTTATTATGCCTTAAGTTGGGGTACCACCCAAGCATTTGAGCCTCATTCCGTTAAACATTTGGACGAAATGTTATCACAGTTACTGTAATGTTCATTAATTAAACGTCTGTTATTTTAATGTAAGGAATAATAGATTGAGTACTTCAGTGTTATTATGCCTTAAGTTGGGGTACCACCTAAGCATTTAAGCCTTTATTGTTGTGACTTTTTCTTTTTGAAATTTGGAGAAACTGCTATCAAAAGCAACCCAAGAAGCAGAATCTGCTCCTACCAGCTTTTGAGAGAGAAAAAAAAAGCAGAAGCAGTCTACGTAAGTTGGACCAAAAAGCTCGTGCAAGCCTCCAAATAACCAGCAGGTCCAGCACACACTAGAAATCAAAGATTGAGAAGCAGCAGGAGGAGGACGAGGACGAGGACGAGGACGAGAAGAAGAGTGGGTCAAAGAAAACAAGAAAAGCTTACAATTCTCTCTCTCCAGATCCCCGAAACCCTAACCCTAGCGTAGCCAGGTCGATGAAACCCTAGATCTCAGATCTCCAACTCCTGCCATTTCTCGGGATCCGGAGCTAGCTCAAATCAGGGTTTCTGAGGAGAAGAAGAAGGGAGTGGAGAGATGCCTGTCGCTGCGTCGGCCATATACTTCCTCAATCTCCGCGGCGATGTCCTCATCAACCGCCTCTACCGCGACGATGTCGGGTCAGAATCCATCCCTTTCTCTCTCTCTCTCTCTCTTCTCCAGCTAGGGTTTTGTTGTAGGAATTTGGATCTGGTCTATTGAGTTTCAGTTGAAGTTGAACAGACACCGAGTCGGAGGGATTTTTTCCCTCCGCTTTCTACGACAATTTCGTGTCCAAATGGTTTGTTTTTTGTGTGGGGGGGGGGGGGGGGGGGGGGGGGGGACACGAGCTGATGTGGACACGGCGATACAAAAATGGTAGTGATTTTGGCATTTTTGCCAAAAAAAACCTGCTGACGGTCCAGACACAACGTGAAATCAAACTAGCTGTACGCACATGGCTTCTAATTATGGAAGAGAAGGCTTATTGTTATGCTGTATCTGCTAACATGTTAGCACAGGCAAACATTCCATCCTTGCAACGCCAACGGGGCAAGATACGATAATTTGAAAGTCTAGTAGGGGTAAGCTAGAGAGCATAAAATCGGCGCTTGCGGCTGTACGATGCGGGTTTGAGTCGAGTAAACCAAGTATGCTGGGTGTAAGGCTGTGCTCATCTTGGCCCTCCCATGAACCTACATTAGAAGGAGCATCGTGGCATTGGTACACCCATATTTGTTTTGCTTTACACTTTTTATCGTGCATGCGGGCCTTCCTTGGACATGTTTGTTAATTGTACATGCTAGTCTTCCGTGGACACCGATCATGTACATCAAAACTCCCTGCTAAGTCTTTATCGAGCGGCGGGGGTATTGTATGTATTATACCACCATCTGCCTGTCCGGCTTATTCACACAATTTCGACATACCTTTTTTTTTTCAGTGGCAATATGGTGGACGCGTTCCGAATGCATATAATGCAGACAAAAGAACTTGGTATTTGTCCTGTTAGGCAGATTGGAGGCTGCTCTTTCTTTTACATGAGAATTAGCAATGTGTACATTGTGATTGTCGTTAGCAGCAATGCTAATGTTGCTTGTGCTTTCAAGTTCGTAGTTGAGGTATGCTTCTTAATTTAATATGGTTTACTGTTTCTGTAGTCCTCTTTTTTTATCTTTGTTTTTTTATATTTATTCGAGCATATTCTTGAGCGCAGAAAAAATCATAACCCAACTCAGATAAATCTGTTTTATACACTTTCAGACAATGTAGGTTCAGTAAATGGACTAAAAAAGTCCAATTATGCGACCTTCATTATATTAGTTTTCCTATATTCCTTCTACTATATTTTCTTTGTATTTAATTTACATGATGGTGCAAAGATTTCTTAGTATCACTTGAATGGATTATTTTATACATGGGCTGGGTAGTGTGATATCAAAGTAACAACTATTCTCGTTTAGTTTGCTTTGGTAATTTGATGAAGGTAGTGACAAGTTAAAAAAAAGGAGGGGAAATATGAAAATATCCTGACCAGAATTGCTGGAATGATTGATAGTACCCATTTTGGGAACGTCCAGTGCCAAAGTCACTGAATGGGTAAGTCGCCAATCCCTAAAACGGACTATGTAATGTACTTTATCCGCTGCTTTACGGGTACTGGTGGGTATTTTACCAGAGGTTTCTAATTTCTATCAACCTACCCTTGTGCGATTCCTGTTGAATCATATACTCGGGGGGTGGGCGCAGGGCGGACGATTTTCAAACGGACTCCTCATTCATTAGATAGAGAAGATTGCCACGATTTTGTGATCCGCTGCCGAACCTATTCCAATTCTCTACTTGGATTTGTTTGTTATCCCGGGCTGCAGAATTAGAGATGGTCTGTCTTAACAGTGGTTACAAGCTCATAAATAGTGAATTCTTCTCTTGCAACATTCTTTCTTGATGCATGAATCTTTTAGAAAGGCTTAGACTTTTGATGCAAGTTTAATAGGATTCCATGTTTCGGAGGAACACGATGTCTGCATGGAACACTCAATAGCCTGCAAGTTGGTGCAATTAGGAATAATGGTTTTTTTTTTGCTTTTTCCAATATGACACTGCATATGATGAAGGATTGTATGCACAAGCTTTAGGTCCAGATTAATTATCAGCAACTTTTGATCCATTGAATTTCTTTTCAAGGGCATGTTTTGTTCACATAATGCGCACATTATATAAACTAGAGTTTGTATGCATGTGCATTGAGGTGAAACAAATTCATTTATTAATCAGCATGCATGGATTTACAACTGTAGCATGCATGCATGAGTTTTAAATTTCAATTTTCTTTTTAAAACTTTTGGGGCTTCTTAGCTTTCTTTTGTGAAGACGGCTCAATTTGGCTTTTAGTTGAATAGTAACATAAGGCGGAGTTAGATAGTAAGATGCATAAAGTAGTGCAGCAATAAGGGGAGAGATGGATGACATGTTTAGTGTTTATACTCAAAGAAGGGCGTCTAGTGCCACGAGGCTCCCACTTACGCAAGGTCTAGGGAGGGTCGAGTTGTATGCAGCCTTACCTTCATATATATATATATATATATATATATATAATACAAAATGCCATTTTATTGTATCGATACATGACAAATATGGACAATTCATTTTTGATCCCATGGTTCTTATTAAAAGGGCTTTCTTGTAATATGATTAGAGTAGGGAATATCATTTAATGCAATGTTCTCCTTTTGACCAGTTGGTAAACTTGCTATTGTAGGTCATTGTGTACTTTGTCATTTAATGCAATGTTCCCCTTTAAGTTACCAGGTTAATATGACCTGCTATATCAAGTTAACTTCCAAGTCAAGGAGACCAACTTTCACACTTTTCAATGCACTTGTTTTGTCATGTATCGATACATTCATGTATTGAAGAATTCCCCCCATATATATATATATATATATATATATATATATGTGTGTGTTTCCATGACTCGAACCTGTGTCCTCTATGGTGCAAGCAACAACCAGCAAGTTCTGGATATTATGTGGATGACCATATGTTAATTGGATACAGGTACTGATATTGTTGTCAGACATCTCTGTACACTAAAGTAGACATGACTGTTAAATTTACGTACACACCCTTAAAGTGATTCATGCTCAAGTACTCAGTAATAATGGAGGATAGATGATCTAATATACAAGGAAAAATCACAGCAAAAAATGCGTCCATGAAATTACATCTAAACAAACCTTAACATGTTTGCTGAACTTTATAATGAATGAATTAATATTCTAGCAGATTAGCAGGTAAGGCAATAGAAAAAAAAATCCATGGATTCTTTGCAATTTTGGGCTGTGATAGATGACAATCTAGAACAATCATAGATTGCCTTCCGGATTTTCATTTCTAGAACTGGTTCCACGAAGTGTCCGAAACCAATATCCTGGCCATAATAAAGAATCAATGTAATATAGGTTTGACTTTGACCCATCTTGAAGTTTACGGTATTAAACATGGAAGAAATTTATTATACTTGAGTGAATTTTGGAATTGTCCTTTAGCTGTTTGCTAGATAAGCTAGACCATCAAGGGGAGAGGTGGATGGTTATCAATGATCAACTTCTTACTGGTTTTGAAGTTGAGGTGGCAATAAGTGGCACTGATATTCCCTGTTAGTTCTGGCACTCGGTGGCTCTTAGCCATCGGCATTCCATATTTACAAACCCTTGATGATGTAGTATGCTAGACATGCTAGTGGAGTAACTATCATAGTTGTGGATGACCTCGTAGTTGGTTTGCGATCTTGTAGTAATATGGGCCATGCATTTATGTTTGTTGTTAAAAACACTACCTGAAGTTCTGCAAACAGATATTGGGATACGAATATGGAATTCTTTAATCAACTATTTCGAGGAAAAGGGGGGGGGGGGGGGGGGGGGTTGGGAGCAGTAGCTTGCAGATCCATAAATTTTTTGGGGCAATACATCATTTCTGAGACTGCAAGACCTTTCTTATGTTTTCCAATAGCACATGTTTTGGATCTTTTCTTATAGGGTGCAAGAAGAAGAAAATTTAACATCCACATTGCTCAAATAATGCTCTTGAAAGGTCTCAGTTTAGAGGATTTTGCAGAATTTGAAGGATAAGTTTAAGACCGTGTGTGAAGCATTTGTGCTATGCTACTAAATTTTTGTAGGTCTTAAGTAATTAACTAATTATATACCATGTGGTTTTATTGGTTTTGGCCCAGTAATGCCAAGATTTTGTTCTAGAGAGAACAATTGGTAGGAGATTGTTTGGGGCCATGGAATTCTTTCTGCGAGATATTAGATATCGGGTTCATATCGGTTTGGGTTTGAGATATCGGATATCGAAGATATCTCGGGGTTATATATTGAAACATCGGATACCAAAAAAAAAAAATGTTATATATTATATATACTAAGGTACATAACTTTTAATCTCCCATAGCTTCATAACTAATATATTTCTTACAAGCACAAGTTCTAATCCTCCTCCACAACTTCACATCAGTGAGTCCATTGGTTTTCAAAAGAACATATTACTACTCGCTACTACTCTAGCTAGTTCATACCAGATTTTTTTTAACCCACAATTTCACTATAATCAGCCTTTCCATATTCATTTCAAAAGAACATACTACCACTCACTACTACTCTAGCTAGCTCATGTGACTGAGGTGGGTAGTATTCTTCCCTAGGTTGTGGGTTCTAACCGGGGTAAGCAATTTAATTTCCAAGGGAATTAAATTGGCTGTGATGCGAGCGAATGTGGGCTAGGAGCACGCAGCATGGAGTATGCCTTGGGCCAGAGGCGGGCCAGTAGGCTGTGAAGCATGCCTTCAGACCGGGTGGAGCAGCGGAGCGGGCCAGTGTGGACCAAGTGCAACAGTGGAACAAGCTTTCGAGGGTGGAGCAGCGGAGCGGGCCAGTGTGGGCCAAGTGCAACAGTGGAACAGGCTTTCGAGCCAGGAGAAGACCTTTGGGCGGGTTGTAGCCTACGGACTGAGTGGAACTACGGGCCGAATTTGTGTTCTACAGGACTACATTGTATTAGGTGTGTGTCCTTCAGGATAGTGGTTGTAGTGTTTGTGTTGGTGTAATCTCCGTCGTAGATGGTCCTAACAGGTTGATTGTGGAAGCAGTTTAGTTAATAGAATTACCTATTCAATATATATATATCTTTTTCTATTCAATATATATATATATATATATATATATATAGAGAGAGAGAGAGAGAGAGAGAGAGAGTTAATGGGTCGAGTTTTAGTTGAACCAAATCCATCTCGACCCGACCAAAAACCCATCTATAAGTAACAAAACCGGTATTTTAAAATATCATCTAATATTGGGTGATATCATATCGACAGATATCGGGCATTGGCTGATATATCGGTCGTTATTTTCCAAAACGATGTATAACCAATATTTGGCCTTATATAGTTTTGGTCTCAAAACGATATATTGGCCGATATTGCCAATTTCTCGAACAGAGGTAGAAAGTCACTTGGTGCCACCTATTTAAATTTTTTGGACTACTACCTTCTTTTTTTGGAAATTGTTTCACCTCTGGACCTTCCAAAATGCCAGGAATGTGAAAACTGAAAACACAATGTAAGTGATACCAGTAGCAAAAAAGTAAAAATCTCAAAACCACAAATACAACGATTATGAAATGTGTTCTCTTTTGCCACGGAATTTATGTCTAATCCTTTGCAGATACTAATGAATAAGGGACATGAAAATTATAAGGAGAAATCAATATATAAAGGTTGAAGTTCCTGACGTTTTAATACACCACATATGTTATATGTACCTGAAGCTTATAAGTTATATTAGGATTTAAGTTTCTTTAGTTTATCTGTTATTGCTTCTATATAGCTGCATAATGCTTCCATTATCCACCACCTCCCACTGTGCATTGGTGTCTGCGCTTCATAAAACCTGAATTGATGACATACTGATGTGGGTTATTCTTACCAGATTTTTTTTTTCAGTTCCGTTAGTTTCATTTTGGTGTCTTATTTACTTCTTCTAACTGTTTATCAAGGAAAATGATATCGTTATTATTGAACACTGCAAAATCTTGAAGCTGGCAAAATAGAGTCTAGATATTGCTGATGGGGCAGTGTTTGCTGCTTCTTTTCTTTAGTTATACTGTCATGATTATCCGGTCTTTATTTCTTTGTTCTGTGATAGGCTGTGCAACTGTTCAAATCTTATTTTGGTGGGGCATTCGATGAAGATGCAATCAGGAACAACTTTGTTTTGATATATGAGCTTCTTGATGGTATGACTCTTGATACGATTCTTATTTGTGCATAATTTAGTTTCTCATGTTTACCTGACAAGCAAGTGTTTTTCATTGCACCGTCTCAAGGTTGTCTTGTTTCCAGTGAAAGTTATAGGTGGATCCTTCTTGTTCACATAGAATAATCATTTGATTGTAAACTGAAATCTTCTTACGGTATGAAACATATGCATCGTAAAAGTGGGAAGAGGACATATCCACTTGAGATTGCTTACTGTGTTATTTTCACACCCAAGATATTTTTTCCTGCATTAGTTTTCAGTTTGTCGCGACTTACAAATTTCACTAGAAATTTTGATTTTGGATCCCAAAATCTTTCACTATGTATTACCTTATATTTTTGGTGCCATCAATGTTGGCTCTTGTAAGGTGATTGAGTTTCGTCCATTTATGTGCAGAAATAATGGACTTTGGCTATCCCCAAAATCTTTCACCGGAAATTTTGAAGCTTTACATCACTCAGGAAGGAGTTCGGTCGCCATTTTCATCCAAGGTTAGGTTTCGTGATAATATTTATCGAGAACAGAAAGATTTATCGATGTCTTATCTATCATCTTCAAGTTTGATAGTTCCTTTTAGAGAAAATTTGAGTGGCACCCCACTTTTTTTACGCTTATTTAAGGTGCACCCCACAAGTTTAAATGAATGTATGACACCCCCCACTTTTGACGGTTTCAGTCCAAAACGAACGGTCAATCCCTTTGACCAAATTTTTTGGACGAAAATACCCCTTGTTCCTCTTTCCCGCGTCAACTATCCGTCTCCCCCCACCGTGCTCGGCCCCCCTCCACGGCGTCGCCGCAACCCCCCCCCCCCCCCCCCCCCCCCCCCCGGCCATCACCACCACCAACAACAACACCCCTCCTCCCGCACAGTAGCAGCGGCGGCGCGGTGGCGAGCGATGGCAGCAGTGCCCGCGTGGTCGGGGACTTGGAGGGGGCCGGCGTGGTCGGGGAGGGGGCCGGCGAGGTCGGGGAAGGGGGGGGGAACTGTCGGCGAGGTCAGGGAGGGGGGAGAACTGCCGGCGAGGTCGGGGAGGGGGCCGGCGCAAGGATCGGGTAGGGGCATAACGAGAGGGTATTTTCGTCCAAAATAAATGGTCAAAGGAGTTGACCGTTAGCAATAGACATTTTCCGTCAAAAATGGGGGGGGGGGGGTGTTGTACATTCATGTAAACTTGTGGGGTGCACCTTAAATAAGCGTAAAAAAAGTGGGGTGCCACTCAAATTTTCTCTTCCTTCTATAAGTGGTTCTATAGTCAAATTTCTATATTGTCCATCCTTTTCTTCAACTACAGTCCTCAGACAAACCTGTTCCAAATGCAACTCTACAAGTTACTGGTGCTGTTGGTTGGAGACGTGAAGGTCTCGTATATAAGAAGAATGAGGTGACAATGCTGTAATATGTTTTTTGTTACTCTTTTCGCAAATGCAAGCCAGTTCTCTCAAGCTTGTATCTTTCAGGTTTTCTTGGACATAGTGGAAAGTGTTAATCTTCTCATGTCTTCGAAAGGTAAACTTTGAAAGAATGCTAACTATTGATTTGCCTGGGTATTTGTTACTCAATTTTGGAACCATGTTATATATATAGGAAGTGTGCTGCGGTGTGATGTGACTGGAAAGATTCTCATGAAGTGCTTCTTGTCGGGGATGCCTGATTTGAAACTAGGTTTAAATGACAAAATTGGTCTTGAAAAGGAATCTCAGGTCAAGGCTAGGCCTACAAAAAGGTAACCATGTCATGTGCATTTCTTTCTGAAGATATTGTATGTACTTTGTAGTATTACTTATTATATGGCGAAAATAAAGTTTCTATGGTCAAATGACCCTACCATGTTGGTTATTTACCTGATAAGCTAAATATTCCTTATATTCTTCTAGGCCCCTTTTCTTCTTAGGGGTAGGGTGGTTCGCCTCTGCTAGTGGGTGAGACAGGAGAGCAGTCTCTCTCTGCGTGTGTGTGTGTGAAAGTTTCTCTGCATGCTTGAGTTGGAATGTTGTGTATTCCTCCCAAAGTTTCATGTAAGGTGCTGTTTGCAATTGATACTCTGATCCTTTCAGAAAACAGTACTTAGGACCTTCCTGTTTGCACATTTGCATCTTCATCTAGTCGATTTCATGATAAGCCTTTTGATGCTACTTCGACCTTAAATAGAGTGTAGAGGCATGTGTCTCGCAGTTTGTGTGCCTGCATGTGTGTATTGTTTATTAAGCATTTATTACCAGTGAGTTTTAAGATACCATGAACATTGTGTTCCTTTTATTTGATATACTCCAGGATTTCTCTTTGCAAGTTGCATATATCCTTTATGCTAATAGGCCGTACATGTTTCCTATTCATCTAGTAAGCCTAGTTAACGTGGATCCTGAGTAAATGGACTGGCCTTCTCAAGCATTTTAAGATAATAAATGGACTAGTTTGTGACCTGGTCTAAAGTAACTTAATGCTTGATCCGGGGAGGAAACTCGGCCAGTTAATTGACGAACCTAACCAATCATCTTAGTTATTGTATGATCAGTATCTAGGGCTGTTTTGAACTATTATTATTTATCGTGTATGTGCATCTGATATTTTTTGTAAGTTGAAGTTTCAATTGCTGGATGAACTGCTTTAGTTGCCTATGTTGACATTTATTTATTTATTGCCCAGTGGGAAGACTATTGAACTTGACGATGTAACTTTTCATCAGTGCGTCAACCTGACGAGGTTCAACTCAGAAAAGACAGTCAGTTTTGTGCCTCCTGATGGTGAATTTGAGTTGATGAAGTAATCTTATGAATCCTTTCTACAGTTTTGTTTTGATGTCCATATATCATTTTTGTAATGTGAATGCTATAAGTGTTCAGTTTGTTGACTGATATTCCTTCCTGTATCAGATGTTATTATTTTATCCTTTAGCTGCTGTATTGGCTTACCTGCAAGAATAATCTGCGCAAAGAAGATTTGGCTTTATTTTGTACCTAGATCAATTCATTGTTTCACATGGTCCAATAATTGAAAGCAAACACCTGATTACCTATAGAGAAATTAAATCTCAAACGACTCTTCTTCAGTGTTTTAAAAGAGAACCTATTTGGATTTAAAATTCTCCTAGAAACATTCTTTACTCACACTTTAGATTGTCTAGCTACTGAAACAAGTTGGTATCTTTTGGTATAAGCATCTTGATTAGGGATTATAGTATGTTTGAGGGGAAAAAGATTACAGAGGTTATAGAAAAAATGTAGGATTAGGTGGCTTATCTGGAATTTGAAACATGAGGGAGATATTATCGTTAGAACTCTTGCTTGGAAAATTGACCTGGACAAATCTGTGGTATTGGTCTATACTATCTATAAGAGATACCCTGTACCTGACCTTTTCCCCAACCATTGTTGCACATATGTGCCCACGACACAATGGTCATGATGCAGTATGTACCGACCTTTTTGGCTAATGTTGGAATGACAATGTTGAAATTTTGATATGCATTCTAACTGGCACTCATGTGATACAAACCATCCAAATCAGTAAACCTGTTTGTTAATTTGTGATGTGATGCATTTGATGCTGCTTTTCTGATAAAGAACACATGAAAATGATTGCTTTCTCCATGATGGTCTCATCAGTATTACATGAAAATGAATTGTTCTTTGTCGTCTTGACAGAAATGGTCCTTTTTTATAGGTACCGTATCACTGAGGGTGTAAATCTTCCATTCAGAGTCTTGCCAACGATTAAGGAATTGGGTAGAACACGGATGGAAGTAAATGTGAAGGTGCATAAATACTTGCCTGACCGATTTCCTTATTATTTAGCTGTAGTTTACAGGATGCTAGTTTTTGTTCTTATGAACCCAGTTTGTCTAATACCTATTGCTTTGCAGGTGAAAAGTGTCTTTGGTGCTAAAATGTTTGCACTTGGAGTTGTTGTTAAGGTTCCAGTCCCAAAGCAAACAGCAAAGACAAGTTTCCAAGTGACATCGGGGCGTGCGAAATACAATGCTTCCATTGATTGCATTGTCTGGAAGTAAGTGCTCATTGTTTCTATTTTTATTTGACAGTCTCTCCTATATTGGGGATAAGACTGCATATGTCTTGACTCTCTCTGGACTGTGCATTAGTGGGAGCCTCGTGCATTCGGACACCCTTTTTAGTGAACTTTATACCTTGCTCTCTGTATGTCTTGGTGCGTTCACAGGATTATTTACACGTTTGTGATCTTGCATGTTTTATCTGGATTTTCGTGTCTTGAGTTGTAAGAGCATTTCAAAGAGCCACCTCACACAATTTCATTCAATATTTTACTCGTTATGTTTAGTTGGCTTTTCTGAATGAATGCCTTCTAAAAGATTTACGGAGAAGGCCAAAAATATTTACGATTCCTCCAGTAGTAGCCATCTGTATAAGATCGTTGTAGACCGTACTGTAATAGCAAATTGAGATCATTATTGATTTATCTATTTATTGTTCAACAAGTAGATGTCATAAGTGGTGACAAATCTTTTCTTGCTCTAAGTTACGCGCATCTTGTGTGTTTTGTTTGTGTAATTCATAACCTTTTCCTTGACACTTTGTGGACATGCTTCATACCCTTCATTTTTTTGTTGTCTTCAGTAAAAGTGTTCGTTTGAGATCCCTGTATAAACAGCAGCAAAGCTTTGCCATCACCTGGATTGTTGTGGCTGGGGAAAGCTAGTAACAGAACCTAGAGGATCAGTTGGCAGGTTAGGAATTATACCTTGTTGGTCAAACAATTAATGCTCATCAACCAAAGAGCAACCTCTAAAAGTCTCCTTTGACTCAACGAGGGTAAGATGATAAGATTGGTATGTGGGATAGCTACAAATATAAAAGCCAAAGAACCACATAAAACAATTTCTCAGGATTTCTTTGTAAGGTTGACCACAATCACTTTTATATTTGATCTATATTTTCTACCATCAGAATTGTGTCATCTTGCATATTTGATGTATAGGCAAGAGAGGGGTTCTTTACAAAACCTAGAGTCGGTTGGCAGGTTGAAAAGCATACCTAAGCTCGTCAACTGAGGAAGCAACTTTCCAAAAGTCTTTTTACCAAACAGGGGAAGATAAAGAAAATCAATACAATGGGGATTCATCCTCCTTTTGGGGGATAATAAATTAATAATACAAGCCAAAGAACGGGACTTGAAACAAGTTCTCGGTGTGTCTTTGTAAGGTTGTCTCTAGAACATCCAGCTGTTTATATATAGATGTGTACTATAAAATATAGTGATGTGTTATTTTGATGTCTCTCTGAAGATGCTTGTACTAGGTGACAGGTGATCATAAATTTGCTATTAGTGCACGTTAGTGTTGTGTTTCATCTCATACGTATATCTAACTTGCCACTGCGCATGCCCCCATCTTATAGGTATATATCGAAGCTCTCTCCCTTTTGATTTTTGTCGATTTAAAAGTTTGCAACTTGAGCCTAGGTAGACAGGCAGAGATCTTGAAACTAAACAATAAAAAAGCATTTACATAAAGAAAGTTTGCAACTTGAGCCTAGTATAGACAGGCAGAGTTCTTGAAAGAAAACAATAAAAAAGCGTCTACATAAAGAGCGGCCCTTCACAGGGCAAAAAGGCTCTCGAAAATTTGCCTATATAATTGGTTTTCACTGCTTTTTTTGTTTTGTTTTAAAATAAACAATAGTGTTCATCTTATTTTCTCTCTGAGTACATGCCTCTCACTTTCTGATGATTTTAGTGCATGAATCTAACATTTAATTTTGCAGGATAAGAAAATTTCCTGGACAAACTGAACCAACCATGAGTGCAGAGGTTGAATTGATTTCTACAATGGGAGAAAAGAAATCTTGGACTCGACCACCAATCCAGATGGAATTTCAGGTGCAAATTGTTTTTACCATGTGATGCCGCATTTGAGTTTTACCTGACCATATTCATATGACCACGTTTTTGTCCATTCTACAAGATTGTATTTCCACTAATAATTGAAATATACATGGTTTAGTGTATCTGATCCAAATGACATATATCTATGGAGGTTTATGTTCTCAAGTAGTCATCCATTGCAAAGTTTTAAAGCTCTTTTTTCTTATATGGCGCTCCTACTTAATTTTGAATTACAAATGAAAAATCTTACCAAACAGATCTAGTTACAGTTGGGAACTTCAAACAGGAACTTTTTGAGTTACGATTGATATGGACACTAGTCCAGTTTACAGAATCTATGTTTTCACAATGACGGATACTTGATCCGCGAATAAACAGCTAGCCACTCATAACTGTAATTAATTCCTTAATTAAATTATTTCCATGTTGGGCCTTAAATTATAAACCCACTGGCATTAGGCATGGGTAATTACTAAGTGACCAGCTTTGACCTTTTCTAAGCAACTGCCTGTGCACTTTATTTAAAGAGCAACTTTCCTTTCCGCCTAATGTCCAGCCGATGTGGGACTAACTGTTCTCTCTATTCATATCAAGAGTGGTCGCCCAGCCCCATATGGGTATATAGGTAGCTCTCTTTTTTATTCAGAGGACTTGCTAACTAGCTATCATGACTCATCACTATATGCATGGTTCATCACTATATGCACGGTCTATTCTAAAGAAACAATGAGTTATTAAATGTACAATCATTTTCTTATAAATCAAAATTTATTTTTTGGATTAATTACTATTTGTATTATATATATGACTTGTTAGAAAATGTGACTGTACTATGTAATATTTTCACATACTATCCATCCAAACTTTTCCTGAACTTTGGCCGAATTTTCAGGGTATTTCCTGAATTCCGAATATTTCAACACATTTTAACCTCGCTGAATTATTCCTGAAAGCCGAACTTTGGCTGTCACCTTACAGGAAGTCGACTTACAATGTCACTATATACAAAAGAGAGGGAAATTCATATATGTTACACGATCCCTTGTATTACAAAATTCTGGCCCATATAGAATGTCTTCAAATGTATAAATAAAATATCCTGATGGTGCGGTGCTAGGACTACTTAAACTATCTTGTAACAAACTAGTTTTCTTAAAAAAAAAAATGAACCTACTTGATTAGGAGCCTATAGAACAGTGGCATAGATGCATCACTTTCTTATTTGTACTAAAAATGAACTGAATTATGGATTTCTACTTGGAGGAAGACATTGTATGCCTTAAGTTTGCATCACTAGTTGCTTTCAGAATTGCAAAAATATTGATTGATGTGTCGCTGAAACCTTAATTCATAGTTGAATAATTGAATACGTAAGTTGCTTTTCAGTTCACATACTAGTTATTAAATTGAGTCCATACTCTAGTTGGTGCATGTGCAATTTGCTGAATTTGAAAGCTTTGAGTTGCCTTTATTTGCTCTTCCATCAATTAGAATTTGCTTCCACTAATAACACTTCTCTACAACATATTAGTCATCTTCCATCAATTAGAATTTGCTCGACCACATATTACGAATTTCATACTACCCATTAGAATTTGATGAGTATCCAAGATAATTATATGTTTGACTTTGTAGGTTCCGATGTTCACCGCATCTGGTCTAAGAGTGAGGTTTCTCAAGGTATTTAATATATTTTGTGCGGACAGGCAGTTCATTTGGTATAATTGTGCGGATCTAGCTTGCTGATATTTACAATTTTACTGCAGGTCTGGGAGAAGAGTGGATACAACACTGTAGAGTGGGTTCGTTACATTACAAAAGCTGGATCATATGAGGTTAGATGTTAGGAAGATGAGGCTGATTTCATTAATCGAGAGATTTTTCCAGTGGGCTCGTGGAAATTTCGTATCCAGGCTGGAGTGGTGATTTGGGGAGAATTGCTATTTAATCGGAAGTAAAATGAAGAAAAAGGATAATACTTGTAAGATTAAAAGTTGTATACCCTTCAAAGGGCTACAAGTTTGTTGTTGTTCATAGTTGCGAGAATTGTGACACTGTTGATTTGTTGGTGGTGCTTTTGCAGATTCTTTTACCTGTATATACCTGAAGAAGATACTGAGGTTTGACATTATTCATTAAACTAAGACAGGCTGAGAGTTTATTGGTTACTGCAATATTTACTCAATTCCCTTTGTAGTATCATATTATTTAAACCATAATTCGTGATGTTTGATGGCGACACTATAATTTTTTCTGATTTTCCGCATATCGTCATGGCTTGTTGAAACAAAGAAGGTCCATGGTAGTAGTACATTGTAGTAATTTAAGGTCTTTGTATTTCTGAAGTTTGGCTGCCTTTTCTAGCATATTTTGGAGTCAGGAAACATATTACACCATCTGTATGGATTATCTTGCAAGTTAAAATTAGGGATATTTAGACTTTGTGTCTCGAATAAGTTAGAATATTTGTGTTTGGGTCTCCATAATAGACAATTAGTGTTTGGGTCTCCAATAAGTTAGAATATTTGTGTTTGGGTCTTCATACTAGACATAATTGGTGTTTGGGTCTCCAATAAGTTAAAATATTTGTGTTTGGGTCTCCATAATAAATATAATTAGTGTTTGGATCTTGGACCAACGGTTGACTGTCAAAACACAACTAAAATTTGTTTAAAAAAATTAAAAAATAAAAACAAAAACAAACGACGGGAATAAATTTTTTCCGGTATTCGTAATTTTGGGAAACAATTTTGTCCAAAAAAATCAAGATATAAAGTCTAAATATTGCGGACAAACTTATAATGGGTAACCTGTTCCAATGTTTGGTTTGGGCTAAAAAATATTTTTTCAAAAATTGCGAATACCGGATAAATAATTTACTTACAAAATATGGAAATCATTTCTTTTAAGAATAGGCGGATTTTTTTTTTTCTCGGACATTTTTTTAATACTTTTTCGTCTTATTATCCCTTTTTGTTTTTGTTTTTTTCGAGTATTTTAGTTTTTTATCCTTTTTTTTAGTTCGTCATTTTTCTTTTTTCCTTTTTCTTCGTTTTTCTTCATTTTTCTCGGTTTTTTTTTCTTTTTATTCATTTTTTTAGTTTTTTTTTTTTCCTTTTTCCTTCCTTTTTTATTTTTTTACTTGGATTTTATTATTTGTCTATTGACTTGGTAGTATGTGTACTTATCTTTTGGTTATGTACTTTAAGCTAGGGGTAAGCATTATTCGGTTTTGGACCGAAAATCGAATCGAACCGAACCGAATAAGAGATTCGGTTCGGTTTCGGTTTTGAAAATATAAAAAAAATTTATTCGGTTTGGATTTTGATTTCGGTCTA
Source organism: Iris pallida (assembly GCA_029216955.1). Lineage (NCBI taxonomy): Eukaryota > Viridiplantae > Streptophyta > Magnoliopsida > Asparagales > Iridaceae > Iris > Iris pallida. Next base: position 2,704,547 of record JANAVB010027997.1, read on the forward strand.
AAACCAAAAATCAAATAAAAAAATTATATATATATATATATATATATATATATATATATATATATATATATATATATATTAACAAAAAAAAAGTACAAATAAACCAAGTAAATCAAAACCGAACCGATTTAATTCAGTTATGGACAAATTCGGTTCGGTTTTGCTTATTCGGTTTTTGGTTGAAATCGATTTTCAGTTATTCGACTCGGTTGGAATCGAATTAACTGAATGCTCACCCCTACTTTAATCTCATGTAGGTAAGGAGTATTCTTCAACTTTTCCTAAAGTATTATAAGCTATTTTTTCAAGGATTAAGTTTGTCATGGGATAAAAGTTTTTTCAATTGACTAAAGTGGAGTGGGATTCTCTTGGGACTTCTTTGTTTCTATTCAAACATTCAATTGCACAACGATCTGTTTCTATTCAAACATTCAATTGCACAACGATCTCATCTCGTCCGTTAGCCTTTTTCTTCATTATAGCAATGCCAGAGAAAAATTAACCATTGTGTTCATCATTTGGGCCTTCGTTTGGTTCTCCAAGGCCGTGTTTTGTAGGAACGATGAAAAAGTGAAAGAAAAGAAAAATTAAAGAGATGCACTTTCTATCCATATATTTGTAAATTAAGATGATCATTCTCGTTTCCTCCTAATTTTGGACGGATTGATTTTCTTATATTATGATGAAAAACTCATTCCTTCGCTTTCCATTCCATCCACTTTTCCTTCTATATCAAATGAGATAAAATGTATTATTCATTCCCCTTTTGTCTCCTCTATTTTTTTTACTTGTACCATACACACCCAAAAGGAAATCAATTCTATTCTTTCCTTTGAAAATTACAATTTGTGTCGATTTTTCTTTTCGGTGTGAAGAACTGCCAAGAAAATTGGAGGGGAGGTAAATACTTAAATGTTGGAAAGTGAATCCTCGTGATGAAACCATTTTTTTCCATATATATTTTTTCATTGGAAATTACTTTCCTTTGCTCCTCAATTTTTTGGTATCCAAATATAGCAAAATAATGACTTTTCTTTCTTAACTCCATAATTCCGCGAACCAAACGAGGCTTTAGGGCGTCCATGGTTATGGGTGAGTATTCGGTTTAAACCGAACCGAATAAGTAAAACCGAAATCGAACAAAAATGGCTCATAACTGAATCAAATTGAACTGAATAAAATCGATTCTGTTTTCGTTTTATTCGGTTTATTTGCACTTATTTTGGTTTATATATATATATATATATATATATAAACTAAAAAAATTTACTCGGTTTTCGGTTTTGTTCCGAAACCTAAAATCAAAACTGAAACCGAATCAGAAAGTTTTTGGTATTTTAAAAATTGAAATGGAACCGATTTTTTTTTTTAAACCAAAACTCATCTCTTATTCGGGCCGGTTTGGTTCGGCTTTTCAGTCCAAAATCGAATAATGCTTACCCTATTCCCAGTGGAGACGTTTTATATCGTACTCCATTTTTTAAAAAATTGTATAAATTACTATTTTTTACAGTGTCCCCTTCGTATTGATAGGCAATGACACTTCTCGTTTTGTTGTTGCGTGGTGGTTACAAATGGTAACCATACCATGGAGGAACACATCAATTTTCAAATAGGGCATTTTTTGTTTTACCAAACATGTGAATTACACTTCACCACTCGGATCCAAACAGGGCCGGAACTAAGATTCGTCAAGAACGATTGGGCCTGGTACAAAAATTAACCGGAAGTCTATTCTCATATAAAAAAATTCTAATAAAAAATTTAGAATTTAAATAATCCAAAATTAACATCAATTAAGAAAAAACATTCAACCACAATATCTTTCAATATTTGACTAAAGAAGATAAAATAAAACAAAACAAACAAGTATCTTTTGCCATCGTTACATTATGAACGATTTTTTTAGCATTCATGGCTACAAAATATTTGATACAATAATTTTCGACGGACGTTGCACTCGTGCGACAAAATTTAATTCCATCAAGTTCTACACTCGAGAAATACCGTATGCGTGTTTCGATGCAAACAGTTCAAGTCGGGGGTGGTCCGATTTGTTGGGACAACCCTTATTCGACAAGTTTTTAGATAAAATTATAATTCTGGGAGGCCTATTTTGGCTAATGATTTATTCTTTTTATAGCTCAAATTAACGTACAGAATTTTAGAGGATTAGATTAGAGTTGTAGGAGATCGTATACAATTGTTTTGGGATCTCATTGAACGAATGTGGAGATCTGCTCGCATGAATTTCTGAAAATCCACTCTTATTCTGTGCAATAGTTTTTTTTTTGTGCATAGCCTTCTGACGGCAGTTTATGAGCGGGCTCGTCGACGGCTTTAGGGCTTCTGGGTGCTCGTGGGGTATTGACGAAGCATCCTGGATTGGAAACGAGGTGGTTTTGGATCTATGGACATTTTTTGAAGGAGTAGAGAGTTGGAATTTGTGGGCGTTTTTTGAAGGGGAGGAGAGAGGTTGTCGATAAAGTCAAGGATTCATAGAATTTTGTTTGAATCTTATATATCTTAGGATTTTTCTATTAAGTCTTAGCATTTGTACTGATTTTGAATAGTATTGAATGGAATTGAGAGACTTTGACTTAATTTCTTAATTGGAAATAGTGAAAGCCTCTGTTAATTGATTCCCTAATTGGAAATAGATATAGCCTGTAATGCCCGTAGTTCGCATTACGTATTGGGAATACGTGTACGTATTTCGGGCTCGTATTTTTGGTTTGTCATAATTAGTTAGCTTTGGATTTTTGTTTTTGTATGTTGCATTAGCATGGTTCATTATGGGATTGCATTGGCTTGGTTTGGTTCGGTTTAGTGGGTTTGGCTTGGTTTGGTTTTATGTGGAGAACCACTCTCACCTACCACCACTCCCCACCATAAATATCTATCCCACTCTCTCTCTTCCATTATTACTCATTACTCATTTTCTTCTTCTCCATCTTTACTTCTCCACCTACCAGGAGAGAGGGAGAGCTTAGGCAAGTACATCTTACTTCATGGAGGAACCCATTTTATTGTTCCATTGTCTCTCTCATGTGTTTCTAACCCACTTTAGTACTTAGCATTTTTCATTTCCATGGTTAAATTCTTGTAAATCTAGTTTTGTGGTATTTTCGGATTTTCTTGGATTTGATCTGTTTAACCTTGTTATTTCCAAGTTTTGATGGTTCCATGTTGTAGAAAATTTTGTTCTACCCCATTTTGACCTATGGAAGTGCAAATTTGGACTCCTGTGGGAAATTGGGTGGTGTGGAGAAGCCATGGTATTTTCCATGAACTTCTTCTCAGTTTGCAACAAATTGTTGCTGGTTTACCATTGTTTGGCCGTAGGAGTCTTGCTTAGCCGCATGGACATGGCAGCATTATTTGCTTCCTGACATGATAGCATTTATTAGCCATCATATTAATTTAGGTAAAGCCTATTAATAATTGCCACGTACAGCTTGCAATTGTATGCACATAATGTAGTGGTGAGCCGCATAAATTTATTAATGGTTTGAGCCGCATGTACTTGCTGGCCTTAAAATTTTGGCCACTTGAAGAAACTTAGCCGCATGAATGGTGCCAAAGAAGCCCCAGCCGCATGCATTCTTAGCATTAAATGTAATGCTTGCCCAGCCGCATACGTTTTTAAAAGCATTAAATGAATGAATGCACCTTTGTTAAAGCATTAAATGCTTTGCTTGGAAAGCATTAAATGCTTTGATTCCATGGTGTACGTTCTGGAGTGAATTGTTAAAAAGCATTAAATGCATTTCTTAATGCATTGGACTAATACATTTGATTAATAATTCTTTAATGCATTTTTCCAAACCATAGCCGCATAGGCTAAGGGAGGGAGAGAGCAATTAATGCAATCCTGAGCTAGCCGCATAAGGCTTTATACCCTAATGTTGTGCTTAAGTGCTTTAATGTATTTAATGCATTTAAGCCCTTAGCCTTTAATATTTTATACTTGCCATTCTAATGCTGTGCTTAAGTGCTTTAATGCATTTACTGCATTTAAGTCCTTAGCCTTTAATATTTTATGCATACATTCCTAAAGCATTGCTTAAATGCATTTAAGCATTTAAGTCCTTAATAATTAATATTTTATGCTTAATGCCTTTCTTTGGAGAGACTCAGCCGCATGAGTCGAAAGCATTTAATGCATTGTGCAGTATACCAAGCTCAGCCGCATGCCACATTAGAATTAATGCATTATATTAATGCATGGCCTTATTTATGCATGCAACTGTTGCATGCCCTTTTGCATTGCTTTTGGCCAATTTTAGTGAGCCGCATGGCCTATGTAAAATCATGGCCGCATGCAACCACAGTTGCTGGCCGCATTAAGCATAAAGTTGCTAGCTTGCATTTATTTTGGAGCCGCATGGCCTCCCACCAATTCTTTGGTCGTATGGCCATATGTACTGACATGGCTTATTATATTATATGAATAATTGCTTGGCCACATGAACCAATATTTAATTGGTTCACGTGAACCTTTTCTTATTGCATTAATTGTGGGGGTCCCACATAACTTCTTTTAGTTGACTTGCTTGCTGAAGTGGGAGCTTGCAATTATTGTGGGTCCCACTATCTTTTGTCTTACTTGATTTTATGCCCTCTTTGTTATGTTGTCCGCATGGGTGGACTCTCACTCTCTTTGGCCGCATGTATGTTTTTCCACTTTTAGACCGTATGGGTCCCACTTTGATTGTTTAAATATCTTATTTGCGTGAATTGTGGTCCGAATTTCTTCCCACTCCCAACATGAAAGTTGTAGAGTTTCTCCTTGGCTTCAGGAATATATATAATATTAATATATTATTATTTAATTGTGTAAGTTTCTCTTCTCCTTGATAATTGGCATGACTTGATAGTGACCCGCCGTGGTGCACTCCCGACATGATAACTTGACTTGTTAATTCTTGATAGTGGCCCGCCGTGGCGCACTCTTGACATGATAAACTTGACATGATATATTTCTCGTAATGCTGTTGCGACGGCTAACGTGACTTGACAAGAATAAATGGCCTGGACACCGTGGATGATTGTGTTTGTACAAATGAACCCGTCTCGTCTTGCATCATGTCTAGGACATGAATCCCTGGTTTCCTACGGTCAGGAATTCATACTGAATATGGCTAGGATTAATGACTAGATTGATCAAGTAGTTCATGGAGAGACTTTTCCAGTTACCTGTTGCCCCTTTGATCCCGACCTTATATATATATATACATGGAATTTGTTGCTATCCGTCGAGATGAGCGCACTTCCAGTCCGCCGTCGAGTGTGGTACCTTAGGACACATGTATCTTACTACAGTGTGTCTGCTATATCATGCTATCTTTTTTTTTTCTTTGCTGGGGTCACTCAGGTAGCAGCAGGCGGGTAACTGGACTTGGGAATCTCTTTGCATTTTGCTAGTAATTAGGCCTGTGATAACCCTAGTTAGTTAAACTATCAAGCCGTACTCTTTGCTTGGCCGTGATTGATTGGATGCGATATAATCAGTCTAGTCTTGTCTTGATCCTGTAAAAGATTGTTACATGTCCTGATTTCTTATATTATCTTGCCGATAAATGGTGCGAGAAACCAAGTTCTGTTCAGACGAAGGGTTACAACCCCGGTCCTTGTTTGGTTTACGGGTTGTAACCTGGCTATCTGAATAGTCCCATGGTTACCTCATCGTATATCATCCTGTCATACTTTTCCAATATGTCCTGTCTTTTATTGATTCTGTACAAGATTGTCTTTTATATTCACCTGTCATACTTTTCCAATATGTCCTGTCTTTTATTGATTCTGTACAAGATTGTCTTTTATATTCACCTGTCATACTTTTTCTTAAATTACTGTCTTTTATTATGTAATTATATTCTTGTGCTAATTGCTGGTTTTAGTTCCTAAGTGAAGCTTCCTTTGTGGCACTTGCTCTTTCTGGGGTCTGACCCAGCTGGTTTTGTATGGCCAGATACCGGAGCAGCACCAGAGGATCTACTGACCTTCCAGCCACATGGTGACCACTAGATGGAATCCTGGCAACGAGTGGGTTTATTTTGGCTCTCCCACTCTATTGTAAAATTATTCTTTTGAGGCGTTTAGCCACCGAGCAAGTGTTAGCTCGTGTACATTTTACTTACTGTTTGCCTACGGGCTGTAACATGATTGGCAACCTAGGGTTGATCATGTATGACGAAAACTCTTGCTAGTCCTCATATTTTGTAACGACTAGCTTCATGATCAGCTGAATATGTAATGTTTGGGACGCCTTACTATTGTATATTTGGTGATCTTACATCTTGTAATATTTACCTATTTGCTCGTGATTGAGACACTAGGCTTGTTATTGACCTTAAGAGACTGATGGCTTGTAGATAAACCCTCATATATCTAGACAGCCGTGACCGTATAGTGGAGTGGATCCCATTTCATTATACGTAGCTGGCTATGTCTGCCCCCGCTCTCCAGTATTCTGGTTCTGGGGCGTGACATAGCCTTAGTTAACTGAGAGAATCCCCACTTGATTAGCTTAGTATACATAAGGAAGGTCAATGAATGTATAAATTAGTTATTCATAAGTTAGTTCAGTATTATAATATACATAATAAATATACATATACATGTTTAACTTATTCATAATTTTTAAATTATGTATTCATAAGTTTGACATTTTTGGATTTTTTAATTATTTATCCATAAGTTAGTTTAGAATACATAATATATATATATATATATATATATATATATATATATATATATATATATATATATATATATATATATATATATATATATATATATTGGAGGCCTACAAATTCGAGAGACCTAGTGCGGTCGCATCCATTGTACTCCCTCAAAACTGGCTCTGGATCCAAACACTCGGATGAGTCGGATCCAAACAAGAGATGCATATATTCATATAATTAGACACTTTCAATTCAAGAGTGTATGTACCAAACAATATTGGTAACTCCAATTCGGATGCATGCACATTGCAAATGCATACTATAAAGTCTTACTTTTACAATTTTTATGCACCTATATTGAACCAGACTGACCATTTGTAGAGAAGAAAAAAAAAAACAGTCTCAGGTGGTATGGCGATGTGCAACATTATCCAATAAACACACTTATTAGGAGCGTAAATGTACTGATAAAATGAGTTGTTAGAACTAAATAAACCAAGATTCGATTGGGTTTAGTTGGTAAATGTACAATTTTGTTCTAATGTTACTATAAGAGGCTATTTTGTTTGGTAAACTAAAAAAAATCTGGAAGTGAAAAGTTGTGCATGTATTGTACATGCACGTTATGTTTATGTATATTTTATGAGTTCACTCGTTTTGACTCTTTGAAAAGTGGAATATGGAAGTGACAAATTTATGAATTCGTCATTTGAATGTTTTGTCGAAGTGAATTTATATTTTTTTTGCCTCTATTATTACAAACAAGACAATATAATTATTTTTATTAGAAAATAATATAAACTATGTATTATATTATTATAAATTAAGTGAGTATCAAAAATTAAACAATGTTATTATTATTATTATTATTAAATAATATAAATTAAGTATAAATTTTGAATTCCACGTCTCTCTCCCACACATACATATCAATCTCTCCGTTCTGTTGCAACGGTGAAATTATCAACGCCACTCCGCCTCTTAGGTACTGTTTGGGAAGGGTAGAAAATGGGAGAAAAGAAAATGTTAAGAGAAAAGTGAGAGGAAAATTTTAAATGATGGTGTTTGGAAAGGAGGAGAGAAAATGATGGAGGAAAATTTGAGAGGAAAAAGTAGGTGGGTTCCACTAAAAAAATTGTCTCCCAAAAGTGGAAAAAAAATGGAGAGAGATGAGAGAAATTTGAATAAATTTACCCCACCACCCCTCAAAAAGTTAATATTAAATCATCATTTGAGAATACCAAGGAGGAAATAGTAATTATACCTCTATCCATAAACAAATAAAAATTTATTTTTAAACTTTTCCTCCCCCTACTTTTTGTCCATCCAAACAAAGGAAGCTAAAATTAACTTTACTTTCATTTTACTCTCCTCTATTTTCCTTTCCCTCAAATTTTTCTCTCCCTCCCCACAAATGTTCCCAAACACAGTGTTAGAGCTCGATCGTTGTCGAGGAGGGTGCGGACTCAGGGCGGTCGATGGTGGTGACGAGACAGAGGGCGATGGAGTCAAGCTTGGTAGCGGCCATGTGCTCCTCCTCTTTGGAGTTCCAGAAAAAAAAATGTTGGGGGGAATGAATTGTGACTGGCAGGGAGTTCCAACTTTCAATCTCCCTTTCATATTAAGAGCATCATTAGTAGCTGAGACTCAAATGCAATTTGGGGTCAACAATTCCCCAAAAAAGGTAAATGTAGAATGTTAGTCTATTTGCAAACAATCGATGGAAAAACTCAGTTGCAATCCCTAAGAAGAGATGCAAAGAATGCAGTTGCAATCCCTAAAAAAGAGATGCAAATAATGCAGTTGCAATCCCTAAAAAAGAGATGCAAATAATGCTGATTGCGTAGCCTAAACGATTAAAAAATTGAATCGCGTTTGCAATAGCGGTTTCTCGAAGGCAACAAGAGATGATCAACAACAGTTGAGTCTCAGATTCTCGAAGGCAACAGAAAGAGGAAGGAAGAAGAAGAGCGGATCTCGCTGGGGTGTTGAACACCGGCGCTCAAAGCTATACCCGCAGTACGGATAAGCTCCCAGGAACCAGCAAGTTCAGGAGAACTTCTGGAACGCTCGTAAGTCAATATTTGAGACTTGAACGGGCTTCCTGGACTTAACAGACTCCCTCAACTCTCTTCTTGGTGCATCTTTCAAAGGAGGCCAAGGGGCTCTATTTATAGAGTGGAGTTGAGACTTCACCTCTTCTCCTATCCGATGTGGGACTAAAATACCAATACTCAAAAATAGAGTTTGATATTTTAGATCATCCCACAATCAGCATAGAAGTGTGCCAGTCCACGCCTACCCCCCGAACCCTCCCGTGCATGCACGAGACATCTTGGAGTCCGCGTCCGAGTCCGAGTCCGCACAACAAAAATTAACTTGCATCCTTGTTGGATTTAATCCTTTTTCCTTCTAGGAAAATACTTCCACATGGCACAAACTTGTGCCCCACTACACCTCATGTGCACACCTCAACACAAGCAATGCATTATATTGAGATACTCACCATTTGGTGTAGCCGATGTGGGACTATCTTTTCTAGTCCAAAGGCAAAAACATCAACAATCCCCCACATATCTCAATATATGGGTTGAGCGTTCCCCACAGTGATTGTCCATCATGCATTAGGAGAGATGTCGCTACGACTTGAATCTTCCCACATAGGTTAAATAACAGCATGATACAAGAATGGACTAAGCCTTGAATTCTGCACCATAACTGCAATTCTTCCTACTCACATAGTGACATCAACTGTGCTTCTGGCTGCACATTGAAGGCCTTGTGCCAGCCTGGTTTCAGTGTATAATTTTTGGGCGTCTACAAGTTTACCCTCAAGAGACGGCCTGATATCTCTGTCCATACACTATAGGTGAGTTCTATATAAAGAGTCATTGGCATGAAGCATTGCGCTTCTTTGCGGTGCTACGCCGCTATGACATGGCTGAAAAAGCCAAGGCATTACCCCTACCTGGGAACCTCATCGTAGTGTCATACTACTGTAGCATGAGGTCTCAAGCCTCTTTGTAGTGCCAAACTACCCAGCATGAAGCCTTGCGCTCCCTTGTGGTGTTACGCCACTATGACATGGCTTGCAAAGCCGAGGCTTTACCCCTACCTGGGTACCTCATCGTGGTGTCATGCCACTGTAACATGAGGACACCGGCCTCTTTGTAGTGCTGCCTACATCTCTTTATTACGATTATGCAACATTAGGCTACCTGCCTATATGCGGTGCTACGCCGCCTGTAACTTGGCTAACAAAGCCGAGGCATTACCCCTACCTGGGAACCTCATGGTGGAGTCACCCCACTGTAGCATGGAGTTGTAACACTCCTTTGTGGTTGTTGCGCCACCATGCTTCCTGTAAAGCATAACAGACCTTCACTCAGTCTGAGAACTCATTAAGGCATTATGCCATCCTTCTCACAGGATCAATTTTCCGTAGAAAATTCATAGTAGACAACAGTGGTTCTGGGTCCGAAACCCTTACATGTTCCGCAGAACAAGTGCCCACTGTTAACTAATATTTTTCCAGTCAATAGTCCTCCCTTGAATCAAAAAATTAGATATCTGGTAGATTTCTCTTTGAACCAATAACATAAAATTTATTGATAGGATTATAATGACACAATATTAGAATGCCTTCAAGCCCATCTTCCTTGCTGTGTCCTCGACCAGCTGACGCTTGAGACCCTTCGTGAACGGATCCGCCAGGTTTTCCTGACTCCGAACATCGATCACTGCAATGACGCCCCTTTTTATGAGATCGTTCACTGCTCTGTGCTTCAACCGCACAGTCCTCTTCTTCCCGTTGAAGAGTTCATTTGATGCCACTGCTGCTGCCGCCTGGTTGTCACAGTATATCGGAATCGCCGGTATCTGAGCCCCAACCATTGGAAGGTCATACATGAGCTCCCGAAGCCACTCTGCTTCATCTGCTGCAGTGTCCAATGCAAAGAATTCAGATTCCATGGAGGAGCGAGATAACATAGTCTGCTTCTTCGACTTCCACGATATAGCAGCTCCACCCATGGCGAACACATATCCACCTGTGGAATATTCGCTCTCCACCTCTGAACACCAGCTAGCATCACTGAAGCCTTCCACTACTGACGGATCTCCGCTGTAGTATAGTGCATATGTCTGAGTCTTCTTGAGATATCTCATAACACGCTTCACAGCTTTCCAATGCTTTACGCCTGGATTGCTCGTAAATCGACTCAACATTCCCACTGCAAAGGCTATGTCAGGCCTTGTGGCAGTAGTAGCGTACATCAAACTTCCGATGACGCTAGCGTACTCCAACTGCCTGACGCTCTCCTTCGAATTTGGCTCCAGTTTCAGATCACTCCTGTACGGTGTATCAATAATAGGAAGATCTTGATACCCGTAGCGAGAGAGCATCTTCTCAATGTAATGAGACTGTGACAGCGCTATTTCAGTGCCTGTCCGGATGATCTTGAGCCCCAAGATTACGTCGGCATCCCCCAAGTCCTTCATACTGAACTTGGTCGAGAGGAATTTCTTTGTCTCTGTGACGCAGCTTAAATCCGTACCTAGGATTAGCATGTCGTCCACGTATAGACAAACGATTACTCCTCTTCCGTCAGCAAACTTCGTATAGACACACTTGTCTGTTTTACTGACCCTGTAGCCATTTGACCTTATCACCTTGTCAAACTTCTCATGCCACATTTTGGGAGCTTGCTTCAAACCATACAGAGACTTCATCAACTTGCAGACTTTGTCTTCCAGACCTCTGACGACAAAACCTTCTGGTTGTTGCATGTAGATCTCTTCGGTCAGCTCGCCATTAAGGAATGCCGTTTTCACATCCATCTGATGTATCACCAGCTTGTGTATTGCTGCTAAAGCAATTAACAATCTGATAGTTGTCATCCGAGCTACTGGAGCATAAGTGTCAAAGTAGTCGATCTCCTGCTTCTGAGCAAACCCCTTGGCCACTAGTCTGGCCTTGAACTTGTCAATGGTTCCATCTGCTTTCATCTTCTTCTTGAAGATCCATTTGCATCCGATGGGTCTTGCTCCTTCTGGTAGGTCGACCAATACCCATGTGTTATTGGAGGTGATTGAGTCAATCTCGTTGTCAATCGCCTCCTTCCAGAATATAGCATCTCTGGTCTTCATCGCCTCATCATAGGTAAGCGGATCTGTTTCCACATGATAGGTGACGAAGTCATCTCCGAAGTCTTTCGGCCTCCTCGCTCGCTTAGTTGACGGCTCAGCGAGTTCTGGTTCAGCTGGTGTCTCCTCGACAACAACTCCATCTTGGACTACTGGTTCGATAAAGATCTCTGTCTGCTCCGCACCCTCATTATTCTCCGGAATGTCCGCGAGAACAATGTTCTTGTGCCTTGCAAACTTTTCTTCAAAATATTCAGCATCGCGAGATTCGATGATATGATTTGACTCGATATCAAGGAATCTCCGAGCATCACTCTTCTCGGCATACCCCAGGAAGATCGCTTTAGTAGTCCTTGTCCCCAGCTTCTGAATCTTTAGATCCGGGAGCTTCACATAAGCCAGGCACCCCCACACTCGAATGACATTCAGGTTGGGTCTGACTTTGAACCAGAGTTCATGAGGAGTTATGTCGGAAGTTGCATACGGCACTCTGTTCAGAATGAAAGTGGCCGTTAATGCAGCTTCTCCCCAATAGCACTTTGGGAGACCCGCAGTCAACAGCATAGAATTCATCATCTCTGTCAACGTTCTGTTCTTCCTTTCTGCTACTCCGTTGGATTGTGGAGAATACGGAGCCGTCGTCTCGTTGATGATTCCATGTTCTTTGCAGAATGATGAGAATTTATGAGACCTATATTCCCCACCTCGATCACTCCTCAGCCTCTTGAGTTGTTGTCCAGTTTGCCGTTCAGCCTCGGCCCTGAACTCCTTGAACTTCTCGAATGCTTCGTCCTTAGATTTGAGTAAATAGACGAAGGCATACTTGGAGAAGTCATCGATGAAAGTAATGAAATACTTCATCCCGGCCTTTGTAGAGAATTGTTTGAAGTCACAGATATCTGAGTGAACCAACTCCAGAAGATCTGTGCTTCGATGGACCCTGTGGAAGGGTTTCCTAGTGATCTTCGTCTGAGCACATATCTCACATTTCTCTACCTTACCCCCACACTTGGAGATAAGTCCTAGACTAGACATTTTGTTTATTCGCTTACAATGAACATGTCCTAGTCTATTATGCCACAACTCAAGAGAGTAATTCAAACTAGTGATAGCATTGACATTATTATGCTGGGTTACAACAAGCTGAATTTTGTACATTCCTTCAGTCTGAAAAGCTTTCCCGAAGAAAGTACCCTTCTTGGACATCACCATTTGGCCAGCATTGATGTCCATCCTCAAGCCTGCGTTGCAGAGCAGGCTCCCAGAGATCAGGTTCTTTGCGATTGCAGGAACATGCTTCACACCTTGAAGCGTCAGAATGTTCCCCGATGTAAGCTTCAGCTCCACCGTCCCGATCCCCAGTACTTCAGCTTGTGCCTGGTTCGCCATCATGACTTTCTCGGAAGTAGGCTCATAGGAGACGAACCAGTCCTTGTCTGAACAGACATGACATGTCGCGCCAGTGTCTATCCACCAGTCCAAGTCTGCCCCCACAGTTGCAACCTGTGCTATCATGGCAACCTGATTAGTAACCAAAGAAACCTTGTTAGGCTCACCTTGCTCTTTGGGCTTGGACTTGCATTCACTTTTATAGTGACCCTTCTTGCCACAGTTGAAGCAAGTCACATGGGACTTGGACTTCTGTTGCTTGAATCCTGGACCCTTCACTTTCAGATTCGAGAAGTCCTTCTTCTTGTGGTGAGAAGCCGCCTGCTTCCCTTTGTTCTCTCTGGTGGCTTGAACCAGATTCGCCGTTGCTAGTTGCTTGGACAGGGTGTCCAACTTCTGTTGAGAGCGCATCTCGTCCTCAACATGAATCTCGCTGAGGAGATTATCCAGGCTAATCTCCATCTTCTTCCTATGCATCCTTGCATAGATGTTGCTCCATCCTGGAGAAAGTTTTGCCACGATCCCTCCAACGACGAACTTGTCGACGAGGGGCATGCTATCGTCCTCCAGTTTCTGGCGCAGCTTCAGGAACTCTTTCACTTGGGGCAGCATGGTCTTCTCGTCTTCAAAGACCCATTTGTGGTATTTTTCAACCATGAACATCTTCGACCGGGCCTCGTCGTCGTCATACAGCTTCCCCACGGACTCCCAGATCTCTTTGGCAGAAGTCCTCTTTGTGTAGGACTCGGCCAGAGAGTCTTCCATGGAATTCAGGATCAGCAGCCTGCATATGCTGTTATCCTTTTTCCACTTCGTCTGCTTGCTCGTAGCAGCGGCCAGAACAGCAGCAGATCCTGTTGCTGGAACGATTGGTTCTTCCTCATCCAACACGTGATCAACATCCACGAGTTGAAGGTTTAGAGTCACCTTTCGCTTCCAGATCTGGAAGTGTTCGCCGTCGAATTTCTCCAACTTGTTAAAGCCGGTATCGACAAGCGAAGCACGAGTGTTTTCCATCGAATCGTATAGCTTTGAGATTGTTAGTCTATTTACAAACAATCGATGGAAAAACTCAGTTGCAATCCCTAAGAAGAGATGCAAAGAATGCAGTTGCAATCCCTAAAAAGAGATGCAAATAATGCAGTTGCAATCCCTAAAAAAGAGATGCAAATAATGCTGATTGCGTAGCCTAAACGATTAAAAAATCGAATCGCGTTTGCAATAGCGGTTTCTCGAAGGCAACAAGAGATGATCAACAACAGTTGAGTCTCAGATTCTCGAAGGCAACAGAAAGAGGAAGGAAGAAGAAGAGCGGATCTCGCTGGGGTGTTGAACACCGGCGCTCAAAGCTATACCCGCAGTACGGATAAGCTCCCAGGAACCAGCAAGTTCAGGAGAACTTCTGGAACGCTCGTAAGTCAATATTTGAGACTTGAACGGGCTTCCTGGACTTAACAGACTCCCTCAACTCTCTTCTTGGTGCATCTTTCAAAGGAGGCCAAGGGGCTCTATTTATAGAGTGGAGTTGAGACTTCACCTCTTCTCCTATCCGATGTGGGACTAAAATACCAATACTCAAAAATAGAGTTTGATATTTTAGATCATCCCACAATCAGCATAGAAGTGTGCCAGTCCACGCCTACCCCCCGAACCCTCCCGTGCATGCACGAGACATCTTGGAGTCCGCGTCCGAGTCCGAGTCCGCACAACAAAAATTAACTTGCATCCTTGTTGGATTTAATCCTTTTTCCTTCTAGAAAAATACTTCCACATGGCACAAACTTGTGCCCCACTACACCTCATGTGCACACCTCAACACAAGCAATGCATTATATTGAGATACTCACCATTTGGTGTAGCCGATGTGGGACTATCTTTTCTAGTCCAAAGGCAAAAACACCAAAATAGAATGTGTTGAATTTTTATGAAAATAGTATAAAATGATAAAGTGAGCTCCGGCCCCAAAGATTTTGTGGTCAAAAAATGATGTGCAAAAAAAATAATGTTGTTGTAACTCATCTCATCATGGTGAATCATGGTGACTCTTCATTTTGTAACTCATGACTCTTCACTTTGTAACTCCTAAGTGACCTTTCATTGTGTAACTCCCAACCTCTCTCTTCCTATATAAAGAGAGGTTGGGATAGCTTGTAGATAGATTGATACACATATATTGATATACATTGAGAGGTTGAGCTATTGTCCACAACACGTTATCGGCACTTTGCTCGTGCAATGCCGGAGACTCGACGTACCGCTCGTCTCGCCGTCCGTCGACCGTTGCCCCGCGCGCACCCCGTCGCTCGTCGTCGATCCCGCGTATCCGCGTGGGTCCTGTCCGATTCTACGGTTTCCGTACAACGACGGTAACCCTCAATTTCTTCTTAAGAATATTTTTCTAAGAAATATTTGATAGTGAAATATTTTTCCGGACAGTAATCCCTAACAGAGAGTACAGGAATAAATTTGTATTAGCATGCAAATATTTTGTTCCAAAGGATGCTAATACAAAATTTTCCAAGGCTTTCGTCGTTGCTGCATCTTTGTCAGTGAGAATGGTTTCTGGCTTCTTTCCACACGTAGCTTTTGCAAAAGTATCAAACAACCACATAAAAGTTTCACTTGTCTCATCATATAGTAATGCAGCACAAAATACACTTGTTTGTTTATGATGGTTCACACCCACAAACATTGCAAAAGGTCTTCCATCCTTATTTTTTCTATAGATAGTATCAAAACAAACTACATCACCAAATTTTCATTTCGGATTTTTTTCTTCAGAATGATAGCTTTCTGGTTCTCATTACTTGATTTGCTATTCACATTTTGTTAACAGTTACAAATTTGTTTTTATGTATAACTTTGCTATAATCTAGCCTTTAGCATACTAGTTTTTTTTTTGAAAAAAAAAACATATTTGTTAGTTAATTTCTGAGGAAATAAATTTTTGATAGCAAATTTTCATGTTGAAAAAGAAAATTTAGAGGCTAACATTTTTTTTGGTAATGATGGATTTGGAGCGCCCCGGCGAGCGCCACAGTGCCATCCGCGTCCCGACGAGCGCCTCAGTAGCAATTTCTTTATGTTACTCAGTGAATTATTGTAACAGATGGGTAGTAAAAATTGTATTTTCTTCTCGCTATTTTTTTGGCGTCGCTTCATTAGACGTCGGAAAAATAGTTGACATTTTTTTGGTGCCGCTTGCTTAGGCACAAATTCTTTTGTGTGTTGTTGCCTACTTATGTTGTACGTTTTTTTAGCGTAATGGCGTGAAAATTGAAAAATTGTCTTGGCTACATAAACAAATTCTGGCACCGCCAAATTTGGGCCTCCCAAAAACAACCTTTTTGGTTAATAATTTTTCAAAGGCAACGCTCATTTTGAGCACGCACTAAATTGTCACATATTTTGCACAGTTCGTAAATAGCGTGAATTTCTTGAAAAATCTTATTTATTCTTACATTTGACAAAAAAATTATGAAGTCTCTCCGAATAGGCTCACCTATTTGGGTATGATGTCAGAAAGAACTTCGGGCTTGGTTCTTAAGAGGTCCCCGGTGACCCTCCTCCCTCATTTTCCCGTATGGTCATATTCACGTAGAGCTACTGAAAGGGGTTGACCGAATATTATTTTTTGCTCAAATTGTATTTATAATTATGCATTTTTGCAAAAAACTTATTGACCTCTCTATATCGGCCCGTCGATCGATATAAGATAATTTTTTAAACAAAAATCATTTTTTCAAAACCGTTGTTTTTATTTACGATTGTTTGTTATTGCTTATACAAACCAAATCCATATAAACCTGTCGTTTTATATGTTGACTGATCAAGATTTTTTTCTCCTGTTGTAGAAAAATGTCGATCAAGATTGATTTTCCCATCCTTGAAGCCTCTGGCAAGAACTACTTGGACTGGACGCAAGACATCCAGAACCATCTAGATGCGCAGGGCCTCTTGGACATAATCTATAACGAGGAAGAGCGTGAAGTGGAAGTCACTCGCTCAATGAACGCCAAAGCGATGATTCTATTCCGCAGGCATTTATCTGACGCCATGAAGTCGAAGTTCATTGAAATCTCCTCGCCGAAGACGCTATGGGACTCTCTGAAAGAGCGCTTCGACCACCAGAAGACCATATGGCTACCTGAAGCACGCCATGACTGGTTGAACCTGCGCTTCCAAGACTTCAAGAGTGTAACTGATTACAACAATGAAGTCTGTAGGATTCGATCACTTCTCCAATACTGCGGTGAGATATTAACCGACAGTGATCTATTGGAGAAAACATACACCACATTTCCTTCCACTGACAACTTGCTCCAAAAGCAATACCGTCAGTCTAAGTTCACCAAGTTTCCCGAGCTTATCACCCAGCTTTTACTAGACGAGAAGAACAGTCTCATTTTAATGAGAAACAACAATTCTCGTCCTGCTGGAACAAAGGCAATTCCAATGCCTGATGCAAACGCTCTCCGTGGACCAAATCCACGGTAGAAACGAGACAAGGGCCAGTCGTCCCAGCCAAGGAACAGAGACGAGTTTAAGTCTCGCCACCCAAAGCGAGGTTCTAACAAGAACCAAGGACCTTTGACTCCTAGGCAGTCTCATGGTAAGAACCAACGGGCCAGTCGTCCCAAAGCGAGAGTGGAAGGCCAAGCGCCTACTCTCTGCTACAAATATGGTGCTTATGGTCATATGCAACGGACTTGCAGGGCGACCCCCCAAGAAGTTGATAACTATCACAAGGGGCGCCGGGCCGAAGCAAATCTGGTCAACGAGTACGAAAATCTAAATCTTGCGACCCCTGATTTTGTAGCAAAAATGGAAGAATGAATCTCCATTATCTCTCTATATTTGATTTAAGTCATGAAACTTTTGGTAGTTTGTATTTTATGTTTTTTTGATAAATTAAAGTTCTATTTCGAGCACTTTCCTCAAACGTGTGACAAGCTTTAATTTTCTTTACTTATAGGCATGGACCACGGGACAGTAGATTGTCTGGTTGATAGTGGAACGACTCACACTATCTTGAGAGATAAATCATACTTTATCTCCTATACGTCTAAAGTAACCTCAGTGACAACCATTTCGGGACCCTCAACCCTTGTTTAAGGTTTTGGCAAAGCCCATTTTTCGTTGT
Source organism: Iris pallida (assembly GCA_029216955.1). NCBI lineage: Eukaryota > Viridiplantae > Streptophyta > Magnoliopsida > Asparagales > Iridaceae > Iris > Iris pallida. The sequence goes on from JANAVB010027997.1 coordinate 2,722,913, forward strand.
CCAATGGTACTCCCGTTGAAGTATATATCAGAGGCCTTATATTCTCCAAGGTCCAGTCGTACCTTACTGAGTTTTAAGGATATACGAGAAAACGGATTTCATGTTGAAACTGCTCGAGAACATGGCTTCGAGTATTTTTTCATTACCTCCACTCAGTACGGCCAAAAGCGTATCTTGGAGAAGTTGAAATGTCTTTCAAGTGGTTTGTATCTCACTACGATACAACACATCGAGAGTAATCTCATCATTCGCCGAGTGCCAGTTGATGAGAGGACTTTTATGCTATGGCATGACCGACTGGGTCATCCGGGTCAAAATACGATGCTTCGTACTATGAATGCATCACATGGCATCCTCTTGGAGGAAAGAATTTCGTTATAAATCCGAAAAGCCTATGCCAAGCTTGCTCGATTGGGAAGACGAATCTCAAGCCATTCCATGTGAAACCTACGAGATTGGTTTTCCAATTCCTTGAGAGAATTCATGGAGATATTTGTGGACCAATCCAACCAACATGCGGACCATTTAAATACTTCATGGTTTTGATTGATGCATCGACTAGATGGTCACACGTAGTGTTGTTGTCCACCCGAAATGCAACGTTTCCTAAACTCCTCGCCCAGATCATTAAGTTAAGGGCTCACCATCCGGATTATCCGATAAAGTCTATTAGACTTGATAATGCCGCGGAGTTTACATCGAAGACTTTCGATGATTATTGCATGACTTTGGGAATAAATCTTGAACACCCTGTTGCGTATGTTCATACCCAAAATGGCCTAGCAGAAGCTTTTATAAAGCGACTACAAGTGATAGCGCGGACCTTGGTTATGCGTGTAGCGCCCCGCTGTCGATAGGCGACGGAACTTCATAATATGCTTGCGCCGAGTCAGATCGGTCGGGAACTTAGATGGCCATCTGACTCGATCGTTAAGCTTGGTAAACGATAACGCCTTGCGGCATCGATTCAAATTGATTTGGACGAAAGTTACGAGAATCGATCAAACTAATGGAACGACTTCTGTTGGGATAAGTCCTAGATGCAGCGGGCTACGTCTCGGCGCGTGAGCTCCCTATAAGAGTCCCTTCGACGGAACCAGACCGCTGTATGGTTTTCTTGGAGCTTTGCCTCTGGGCTTGATTGAAGTGCTTTCGCGTCGTTTTTATGGATGCAATTACAAATTTCGATGCAAGGGGAAAAGAAAGAAATCTAACAAAGTGTTGGTACAATTGCAGGAGCTCGCGTAACTAAGGATTGACGTTGCGTAGCGCTTCGACGACCAGCACGAAGCAAAGTAATCGGTGGGTGATTCGGCCCCTTCTTTTCTACTATGTCCCGCAAACTTATTCCTTGCTTCGAATTCATTCAAATCGAACGATGCCAAGTTAATTGCATGCCAATCCACTAAGTCCAAGAACTCGGGAAAAACGTATCGATTTTAGAGTAATCTACTCTGAAAAATATAAGTTTATCACATAACTCAGAAAGTTTAAGGTTTACAGAAAAAGATAGACTATTTCAAGTACTGTAAAATATTATGAAACGTCGATCGTGGGTTATGATGCCTCGGACAATTTGGTGCCTACGGGACACTAAATCGGGAGTACGACTTGGGGAAAAATGAATCGTTGCATAAGTTGGGGGAAATGATAATGCCGTACAATACTGTCCGTGCTATACAAAATTGTTGCATATGTTAAACTGTTCACGCATTGGCATGGTCATGGACAGCTTGTGCACAAGTTGATATTTTTCTCGAATCGATATCCGGGGCATCGGAATCGACTCGACCTAGGGGGAATGATTAATCGTGCTTCGGCACTGATGCATTTCGGGACCGTCAGTCAGGCTTGCAACCTAGACTGAGCGGGCCGAAATGCCGTTGAGATAGTCCCACGTGATGTGTAACATCAATGACCGCATATAAGATAGTAGCATGCTCACCTATTGTCTTATGCAGGTGTAAATATTATCTCTGTTTTCATGCAGGAACGAGCACGGTCGTGGTAAGAAATATGATAAACTGCTATGGTTCACTGTATGCTTTATTACGCAAAGATGGCTATCGAATATGAACTGAATTCATTTAGTTCTAATAGAAAGATAACTCTAAAGCATGCCTACCCTAACAATCAGTGTCGGTTTAGATGAGTGGGTTCGTCTCGTCCACTTAGCAAGTATGCTAATCCCATTCCTCCAATTTCCCCAGGTGCGACGGGCGCACCCAACTAAACTGGAGCTGAAGTACGGAGAGGCGTTTTGAAGCTCTTCCTATGCTGAAGTATTTTGAAGCCAATTCAAGTCGACGGCTTATGTATAAAGGGACGAATGTATGGGACGGCAAGCGTTAGTTCAGGCAACTTGTCGAATGTATTTCCTTATGTTTTCAATCAATATAGCCGCAACGGCATCCAATGTAAATTATGACTTGCACTTCGTTGCAAGCTATGAATGAAAAGCATTTCTATCTTCCTATACTGCGTCTTATATTGTCACGCCCCAGAACCAGATTACTGGAGAGCGGGGGCAGACATAGCCAGCTACGTATAACGGAATGGAATCCACACCGCTATACGGTCACGGCTGTCTAGATATGTGAGGTTTTACTACAATCCATCAGTCTCTTAAGGTCATAAAATAGCCTATTGTCTCAATCTCAACCAACTAATAATAATCACAAGATATCAGATCTCCAAATATACAATTGTAAGGCGTCCCAAATATTACATATCCAGATGATCATGAAGCTAGTCGTTACAAAATGTGAGGACTAGCAAGAGTTCAGTCATACATGATCAACTCCCGGGGCTTGTCAATCATGTTACAGCCCGTAGGCAGACAGTAAGTAAGTACAATCGAGCTAACACTTGCTCGTCGGCTAAACGCCTCAAAAGAATAATTTACAATATCACAGTGGGAGAACAAAAGAAACCCACTCGATGCCCTGGTTACGCCTGGTGACCACCATCGGGCTGGAAGACAGGTAGATCCTTTGCCGCTGCTCCGGTATCTGGCCATACAAAACCAGCTGGGTCAGACCCCAGAAAGAGCAAGTGCCACAAAGGAGGCCACAAAATAAGAACCAAAGCCAGCAATTAGCACCATAATATAATTACATAATAAGAGACAGTAATTTAAGAAAAAGCATGATGGGTAATTATAAAAGACAATCTTGTATGGAATCACTAAAAGACAGGACATATGGAAAAGCATGACAGGATAATATACGATGAGATAACCATGGGACTATTCAGATAGCTAGGTTACAACCCGTAAACCAAACAAGGACCGGGGTTGTAACCCTTCGTCTGAACGGAACTTGGTTTCTCTCACCATTTATCAGCAAGATAAATATAAAAAATCAGGTCAAGTGACAATCTGGAATGACAATCATTATAGTGACAATCATTATAGTGACAATCTGGAGTGACAATCATTATAGTGACAATCTGGAGTGACAATCATTATAGTGACAATCTGGAGTGACAATCCTTCAATCATTCTGGTACAATCTTACAATCAATCAATTCTAGACAATACTATACTGGACCAGACTCCATCCAAGCAATCACGGCCAATCATTGCCTACGGCTTTCTACATTAACTAACTAGGGTTATCACAATCCTAGTTACTAGCAAGATGCAATGAGATGCTCCAAGTAGTCACAGGCCCTGCAGCTATCCAGGTTATCCAGGCAATCATTATAGTGACAATCTGGAGAGTATAATGCATTATAGTGACAATAGAGTTCAATCATTTAAGTGACAATGGTGGGTGCCCCACATAACAGTGGGCTGGAAATGTGCCCTACTCGTCGGCAGGCTACAAGTCCAATCATTTGCGGCCGGGATAACGGGATCGCCTGTAACTGGGGAACATCTCTTCATGACTAGTGAATTATACTAATTATTAACCTTAGTCCAATTTTGTAGGTACTCCTGACCGTGGTACTCAGGAGTCCCCTCCTAGACATGATGCAAGACATGACTGGATTATTTGTACAAGTACAATCGTCTACGGTGTCAGAATTAACTATACATGTTATGTCATGTCAGGTAGCCGTCGCAACAGCCTTTCAAGATGTATCAGGTCAGGTTATCATATCAAGTGTACTAGTCAGGAGTGCGCCACGACGGGCCACTATCAGGTCATACTCAATTATCAATTCCAAACATATCAAGTAAATTCGTGATTATCAAGTTCAGGACAAAAGGCGTAAGGATATAAAATGGACGTAAAATATCTAATAAAATATCAATATACAGGGCTATAGAAGAGCCAAGCATTAAAGAAATAAGACCAAAACTCCAAGAGCCAATGGGTTAAGCAAGGGGTCAGGGGGGCAGCGTAGGTAAAAGTCACGCACGCTGAGAGAGCAGCGTAGGTGAAAGTCACGCACGCTACAGGGAGCAGCTGCGTGAAAAGTCACGCACGCTCAAGGAAGCAGCTGTGTGAAAATCACGCACGCTCAAGGAAGCAGCTGCGTGAAAAGTCACGCACGCTACAGGGAGCAGCTGCGTGAAAAGTCACGCACGCTACAGGAAGCAGCTGCGTGAAAAGTCACGCACGCTCAAGGAAGCAGCTGCGTGAAAGTCACGTACGCTCCAGGGAGCAGCGTACATGAAAAGTCACGCACGCTCAAGAGAGCAGCGTACATGAAAAGTCACGCACGCTGAGAGAGCAATGTACGTGAAAAGTCACGCACGCTCAAGGGAGCAGCGTGGGTGAAAAGTCACGCACGTTCAAGTCTGCGTACGCACAAAAGCACGCACGCAGGAGACACGCTTCCAACAGGAAGCGTATCCAAGGCTCAGTGGCGTAAGCTAAGAAGCTCTGCATACTGCTCACTGTCTTCTCCAAACAGCAAGAACACCATGGTGAACCCAAGGCTTCAAAGCATCATAACTTAGCCATCCGAACTCCAAATTCGGATTTCCAAGGTTCCAACTGGAGTGAAACTGAATGCTCTTCCACATGGAAACATCAAAACCCATAAACATCCAACTAAAATAGATCAAACCATGCAAAATTCAAAAATAGGAAAACTTAGATCTAGAGCAATGGAGACACTAAATCACAAAAAGCCAAGAACTAATGTTGATCACCATGTCCTAATCTAGCTAATGGACCAAAAAAATAGGGTTCTCATGTAGTGGCAAGATGCACTTGCCTATGGGTTGAGAGTTGTGGAGGAAGAAGAAGAAGAAGAAAATAAATGGTGGTGGTAATGAAGAGAGAGAGAGGTAGGTGGGGATTATAAAGAGGGAAAGTTGTGGTAGAATGAAGGTGGAGCATTGGCTAAGGTGATCCAACCATAAAGAACCAAACCAAACCAACCCAAACCAATTAAAACCGAGCCATGCCAAAAAAAACCCAAGAATACGAGAAATACCAAAATTCCACAAGTTGAGAAAAAATAAAAATACATGCCAAAAATCCAGATACGAGTATAAATACGAAATACGGGAAATACGGGAAATGAGGGTGACATATATTCTGATGTGAATTGTGAAGTTTCGACTTGTCGTATTAATATCAAAATCAAAAGATAACCATTTGAGAACTTGTCATCTTGCCTTGTACGAGCGCAACTCCAGGCTCGTGCGGCATCACGCCTTAGCGAGGACGATCGAATCGGCAAAGTAACACCGGGGACGAACGGTTTGTCGACTCGGGGCGTGACAATGCGCACCAAACTCACACTATCTACATAAAGCTATACAATTTTGCGCGCTGTAAATTTGGTCCGTCTGAGGCCCATGGCCACCCAACCACTTTCTGCGTACCAGCTGGTTACTGGATGTGAACCTGACATCTCACATTTACGCGTGTTTGGGTGCCTAGTCAATGTTCCAATTGAGCCGATAAGGCGTTCAAAATTTGGACCTCAGAAGCGACGAAGAATATATGTCGGTTATAACTCCCCGTCCATCATTCGCTATTTAGAGCCCTTGACAGGCGATCTCTTTACCGCGAGACACGCGGATTATGACTTTGATGAGGCAATCTTCCCGTCGTTAGGGAGAGAAATGCACGCTAACGTTGATGAGGAACGACATAAATTAGCGTGGCATGTGCCCGCTTTTGCTCATCATGATCCCCCCTCTGCACATAGTGATAAGGAAGTGCAGAGGATTCTAAGTCTGCAAGATATTGCAAATCAAATGCCAGACGCATTTAGCGACCTAGCAAAGTCACTAGAACAATTATACCTGCTGCAAATGTGCCTGCAAGGATAGACGTCCCTGAGAGACGCCATGTTCCTGTGAAACATGTTGCTTCGGTCGAACCCGCCGAGCAAAGGATGCTGCCATCGGCCGTCCAGTCCGCCGCTATTCCCAAGAAGAAGGGAAGACCGGTTAGTTCCAAAGATGTTCTGCCCCGGAAGCGGAGAAATCTTGTTAAAAGCGTTTTGCCACATAAGATCATTAAGGATGACGGCGATGTATTAGAAGAGCGCGTTCCAGATGAAACGCCTATTCCTAATCATGCCGATAACCTCGAAATATCCGTCGAGTATGCTAGCTTAGACGATATTTTAAAGCAAAATGAAACTGTCATCGATGATGTGTTCATATACTCAGTGGCCACTGACATTATGAACAATGATGACATGGAACCTCGTAGTGTTGCCGAGTGTCAACGACAAACGGACTGGTCACAATGGAAACAAGCAATCCATGCTGAACTAGACTCCTTAGCGAAAAGAAGCGTGTTTGGACTTGTTGCTCCAACACCACCCAATGTTAAACCAGTTGGTCACAAATGGGTTTTCCTAAGGAAGCGTAATAAGAGAAATGAGATTGTGCGATACAAGGCTCCCCTTGTGGCGCAAGGCTTCTCACAACGCCCTGGAATTGATTACGAGGAGACGTATTCTCCCGTAATGGACGTCATAACGTTTCGCTACTTAATCAGTTTAGTAGTTTCCGAAAAACTGAATATGCAGCTCATGGATGTGGTCACAGCCTATCTCTACGGGGATCTGGACACAGAGATATACATGAGAGTCCCTGAAGGACTAAAGATGCCTGAATCAAGTAGTTCCCGACCACGGAACGCGTTCTCGATTAGACTGAGGCGTTCGCTATATGGATTGAAACAATCTGGGCGAATGTGGTATAACCGCCTAAGCGAATACTTGATCGATTTGGGATACATTAATAACGAACTTTTTCCATGCGTGTTCATAAAGAAATCGACTTCAGGATACGCAATCATCGCGGTCTATGTAGATGACATGAATATCATAGGAACCGAAAAAGACTAGTCAGAAACTGCTGATATCCTGAAGAGGGAATTCGAGATGAAGGATCTTGGAAAGACATGGTTTTGCCTCGTCCTGCAGATCGAGCACCGTAAAGATGGAATTCTTGTCCATCAAGCGAACTACACCCAAAAGGTGTTGAGACGCTTTAGTCATTTTGACGTTAAGTCGTCCGCTACTCCCATGATCGTCCGCTCTCTAGATATTACTAAGGACCCATTCCGTCCAAAGGAGGACGACAAAGAGATATGAGTCCTGATTGCTCTTATCTGGGTGCAATAGGCGCTTTATTGTACTTGGCCCAATGTACTATACCAGACATCTCGTTTGCTGTGAATTGTCTAGCTCGACACAGTACCGCGCCAACACGCCGCCATTGGAATGGCATAAAAGACATTTTTCGCTACCTTAAGGGTACTACGGACTTGGACTTGTTCTATCCCTACGCGGTTTTGAGTGAGTCCAACGCTCTTGGCACTCGAAGCAATGCGACCCTTGTTGGCTACGCCGATGCGGGATACTTATCTGATCCGCACAAGGGGCGTTCCCAATCTGGTTATGTCTTTACCATTGGGAACACGGTGATTTCTTGGAGGTCTCGCAAACAGACCATAGTGGCTACTTCAACGAACCACTCTGAGCTACTCGCGCTCTATGAGGCGACTAGAGAGTGTGTATGGCTTCGAGCTGTTATTGGCCATACTCGAAGTACATGTGATCTTCCATATGACCCAGATGAACCTGTTGTCGTCTATGAGGACAATACCGCTGTTATTGATCAAGCAAAACATGGTTACATCAAAGGGGATGCTACCAAGCACATATCGCCCAAGTTGTTCTTTACACATGAACAACAAGCGCTTCAGAAGATTGAAGTGCAACACATTGGATCGGAGAATAACCGTGCAGACTTGTTCACCAAGTCACTGCCAAAACACTCGTTTCAGAAACATGTCAGAGCGATTGGACTTAGGAAGCTTTCAGAGCTAGCCTAAGTAAAACATGTTTCCCGCACCCTGTTGTGTGCATGTGAGGGGGAGCGCCCCAACGAGCGCCTCCAAATGCCCTGTTGTGCGTATATCCCGTGCCCTGTCGAGTACGAATGAAAAGGGGAGCATCCTGATGTATGCTTGTGTACTCTTTTTCCTTAGACCAAGTTTTTTCCCATTGGGTTTTCCTTGGCAAGGTTTTTAACGAGACACATTTCAAATCTCTTATTCACTAAGGACTATTGTGATCAGGGGGAGTATCCAGTGTATACTTCTAAACCATCGTGTACTCTTTTGTCCTTCGATCAGCAGTTTTTTTCCCACTGAGTTTTCCCTGACAAGGTTTTGATGAGGCACCTTTGCAATGGTTAGTTTACCCCCATCACACTGACCTGTGTGTACTCTTTTGTCCTTCGACCAAAGTTTTTTTCCCACTGGGTTTTCTTTGGCAAGGTTTTAACGAGGCACAAGTAGGTGGTCATTTTTGAATCTACAAGCTACAGACAGACAAAGAAGCTCAGATGTGTTTACAAGCAGAGTTTGTGAAGAGCCAAGGGGGAGTGTTGTAACTCATCTCATCATGGTGAATCATGGTGACTCTTCATTTTGTAACTCATGACTCTTCACTTTGTAACTCCTAAGTGACCTTTCATTATGTAACTCCCAACCTCTCTCTTCCTATATAAAGAGAGGTTGGGATAGCTTGTAGATAGATTGATACACATATATTGATATACATTGAGAGGTTGAGCTAATTGTCCACAACAAATGTAAGTCTATAATCTAGAAAGTTGGGCTACAAATTGAGATTTACTATTTTACAAAACGAGTTCCTACAATCTAGAATATAGAAATTAAGAGGCTCACATTTAGCACCTATGGGTAGAATGGAACCAAAATCATAGAAATTAAAATTTGGGATGGAACTTACTATTCTACAAAATGAGCTTCTATATTCTAAATGAAGAAAATGAGATGAGCCTTACTAATGATGCTCTAAACACCGGAACTCTGAGGAGTTCTAGTTCAAAATTTTAACTTCCGCCCAATTTTTTGGGCAACCAAACAGGCCCTAGGTACAACCATACCAAGTTGAATGGAGGAATTTAAAATAAATAAATTAAAAACTTTGTTGTTGTCCTAGATTTTTAGTATAGAACAATGTTGTTTTCAAATTGGTTTTATTTGGATATACTAAAACAAAGTATTTTGATATATTTATCAAAAAGTTAGTTGATGTATTTCTTTTGTAAAGTTGTATGCTTGAAAACTCAAGGCCTCGTTTGGTTCACGGAAAGGAAATGAATTCTCCTGTATTTTTTATGGAAATGGGAAAGTAGGATTCCTGTTACATTTTTTTTCTGTTGTTTGGTAAAACAAGAAAACTACCTAGGAAAGGAAAGTAAAATATAACAATGTTCCAATCATATCCTTACCTTTTAAAATAAAAATAATATTATAAAAAATAACATTAACTTTTGTCATAACTTTTGCCAAATGGTAAAATAAGCAATGACACATGGTTACTTTTGTCATAGCTTTTGTAATAAATATTGAAAAAGGAGGAGGGAAAATCAATCCCATGGGTCTTGAGTGGAACCATATTCCCACAAATTTTCTCCCTTGTCAGGAAATTGATTTCCAAATTTGTGGGAAAGGAACAACTTTCCTTTCTTGATTCCTTAAATCCGTGAACCAAACGAGGCCCAAGAGTCACGGGTGCTCAAACACCTATTGTTAAAAAAGTTAACTAAAGGTTAAATAAGTACAAAAACATATAATTTATAATTTCGCAAATCTTCTTAAAATTCAAAATTTTAAATTTGAAAAGTAGCCAATTATAGAGGATTTGAGACTTTTTATATCTTTTTTAGGATTATATTCCTGCTTTAGATTATCTTACTTGATGCTAACACGTTGGTAACACGGATTAGTACTATACGGATCCCTTCATGAGATGTTATCCCTCTCGGGAGCATCAGATACTCTTGTCTCGTGTTTTCACTTACATCACGTATCTCATGCTTCTATTATCATGAATCTTCGGGAATCAGCTAGTGACTCATGTACCCTCATGATCACCGAGCCTTTACGAATCAATTCGTGAATCACCCTATACGGGTCAAGTAGTTTAGTCACGAATCTTAACGTAACTTGACTGGATCCTTGTGTATTGATTGGGGTACGGAAGAGTATAAATGGTCATATGAATAAATATCCAAAGTAGTATAGTCATGAATCACTCTTAGTATAGTCATGAATCAGTCCTAAGCCATTCACACGTTCATCTTGTACTCTGAATCACTAGCACCGTCTCTCTTTTATATATCATAGATATTTACTTACTGTCTCTCTCTTACATTATGCTATTCTTCAGTTTTATGTACTTTATTCTCTAGCATGATTATATTTTCTTTCCTGCTATGAGTTGTTGAGATGTATTGTGCTCGCTCCTGTCCTGACTGGACCTATTGAAATATTACAGAGGATGAGGACGAGGCGTGCTGTCCCACTTATTATGGGGTTACCCTAGATGATAGTACAGACTTGGACCAGCAGCAGGTGCCTTTAGCTTTGGACGACACTCCTCTAGACTAGGATGTCTTCTTTTATATTACATTCTGGATGATTGTATATATTTGATACTTGGGATTTGTGCTGTGTATTAGACACTTAGACTCTATGTTTGTACTTATGGATTTCCTTTCATTTCAGCAGTATCTATCTATCTATCTTTCTGCCTTAGTTGTGATTGAGTTTATATTTTGCTATGTCACCCCCATTCGGGAAGTATAAACTGCTTAGCATTATATTATTAAATGTTGTGACCCAAGACAGCGTTCTACCACCGACACTGCGATGTAGGCTGGACGTACCCACGTCTCGTGTCCTTACTCTAGGATGCGGGTCGTGACAGCAATCAAACACACACCATCACAAGTCATAGAGAACACATATTACATATATATTGTCACGACCCGGTCCTAATTTCTTGGGTCGAATCGGATCATGCCCAGCCTGCACCGTTGTTGAGACGGCGGCAGTAAGTTGTATCACTCATGCAGGTAATCAACAACACAAATTCTAATTGTCACAACTTTTAATGTTTCGATAAATAAAACTTGTCCAAACACAAAGTTTTCAAATACAACCCACAACTGAAAAATATTTGTTTTTCACAATATAATAAACTGGAAATAAAACTAATTAGCAGTCTCCTCATCATCCTCCTTTGGTAGAACAGCCGGGTACAGCTCAGGATCATAGTAGCTACTTATCAGTAGCTCAGTATTGTCCATAGAACCTAAAAATATAGTCTCTAGTCAAAATGGAGCAAAGTACAATTCATGATATTTTAACAATTGAAATAATAATGGAGTTATGCACTTTTAAACAATTTGAAATAAATAGTTTTCCAGCAGTTAAAACATTGTGATGTGAATAGGCAATGAATATGACCGGATTGGGTTGTACACTTGTATCCTATTGATACGATATGGCTTATCTCCGTGTGTATGAGGGGTAAGCTAACACAGTCATTATACTATTTTGGATGTGGTCATACTCATTACACTACTCTCCCAGTACCCAACAGTTAAACAGTCAATGCTCTCAGAGAGAGTTCCGTGTTGCATCGTGGTTTAAACTTGCAATAAAATGATTACTAAATAATTGTAAACTACCACAAAATGTACTTGCCTTTGAATATGACTGGATTTGGAATATCTCCGGGATTGAATTCAGACTTGTCCTCGAATTCCTACAATCGAGAAGTCTGTCTTAGATTTCCAAAATTGCCATGCTAGATGTGCTAGTTACAATCTCTAAATTTGTCCTAGTCAATTTTTAATCTTTATTGTACTAAGACAAACAAAACTCGATTATCTAATGCGTTATATTTAATTATGATGGAAAGATCATTTTATATTTAATTTCGAAAAACTTGGTATTTATCGGTTTATTGGCAAAACTTGGTATTTTATAATTTATATAATAAAACTACATTTTTCTTTAAATGAGAAAAACGTGAAACTTGTTTAAATAATAACTTGTAATTTTTCTAATTTATTTAATGTGAGAATACAATATTGATTTTCTATAAAATAATTATTTTACTATTTTACGTGTTTACGTCAACCACAAACCAGAAAAGAATAAAATTTCACTAACTTATTACAAAACCACATAAAATAATAAAACTTGGCTTATGCCCTTTACAGACCATTTTACATGAATTTAAGTAAGAAGAAAACTTTTGTTCGTCTCTAAAAATTATCCTACAATTGAATTACAAAATAAATAATAATTTAAATTAAATCGAAATAATTTTACGAGTCTCAGATATTGGTCCAATCGTCAAAAAATAGCTAATGCCTCAATGTCCGGAACAATGCCTCATTGACCGATACAGTCGTCGCCCAAAAATCCAATTTTAATAAACCATTTCGAAAACCGATTTGAAATTTATTTATATAATTTTACAAAAATTTCGGCAGCATTTCCTCTATTTTCGGGATAACCCAAAACTGGAAAAATGTGCCACAAACTCCAAATATTAGTCCCACACCTGAAAAAATCCATTTTTATATAAAATATACTCACAGAATTATTTCCGAAACGAATTCGGAAAACCCGGAACCAGCATACCAACAATCAGAAAATCCAATTTAACTACTAAACCAAAATCCCAGAAGCTTTTCCGATATAATCTCGGAAATTCTGAGAACCAAAAATACACAGAACCCATCCCGAAAGAATTCAGAAATTCCGAAATCAAAACGAATTAACCACAGAACCAAAAATCAACTCACGGAATAAAATTCGAAAGTCACAGCACAAAAATACCAAAAGAACTTTGGAATTCCCGAAATCGAACTTCTAACCGAATCCCGTAACGGGATTGAGGACCAAATTCATCATCGACTACGACGGGAGGGACGAACTACTGTGTTTATCAGAATTTACCCAAAATCCTTTGGTCGGGGAGCCGCGGGATAAATCTCGGGAATGAAATCGGACAGCGGATTCAGCCGAACGATCACAGAGCTACGCGATGTCAACCGGATACAGGGACGTACCGGGACAGCAGCCGGAACGCGGGATTGGGTCGACACCGGGGTGCACGCGGGACAGCACAAAAGGCGACGCTGGGATCGGCCGACCAAGAGGTCGGGCGGCCTGGGAACGGGGACACGAGGGCGGCGCTCGGCCCTGGATGGCTGGGCGCGGGGTAGTCGAGGTAGGCGGAGGCCAGAGGGGAACGGAAAGAACTCCGGGAGCTGGGGAAAATTTAGGGCACAAATTTTGGGAAAAGTGGTAAGATGGTGATGGAGAATGGAGAAAGGGGTTTTATATAGGGAGAGAAGGATGGGGTTATCGGAGATGAAGGGACGACCGTTCGAGAAGTCGGAAAGGAGGGGTCCGACCGTTCACGCAAAAGAGGAAGGAGAAAGGGGTCGGGTGCTACTCCAGCATAAATAAGAAAGAGAAAGAGAGTTTAAGAGTTATGAAGATGGGTTTTTAAAGAAAGTTTTAATAACAAAATTTTTGTTTAAAGAATAGTATTCTCTTAAATAATGCTTTATCATAATTTCAATTTATGTAAAATTTATAACTACAAAAGTAAAACTCCTAAAATATTTGAACTTGGGTTCGGGTCTGGCCAGACGGTCAAAAGTCCAAAAATTTATATTTTGAAAAATAATAATAATAATAATAATAATAATAATAATAATAATAATAATAATCTGGCAAAATATTAATTTAGCAAACTTGAAATTTTAATAATTTTCTAAAAATACCATTTCCTAAATTAATGATTTATATTAATAATTATCTAATTAAATATTCAATTGAAAATGAAGGGTTTCACAACCTTCCCTCCTTAAGAAATTTCGTCCTCGAAATTTAAAGGATAGGGTTAGGAATTTACCTCAGGTCTCAAACAAGTACGGGTACTGCTCCCGCATCTCATCTTCTCGCTCCCAGGTAGACTCGCCTGGGAAATCGTACCTCCACATAACTCTAACTATGGGAGTCACCGAAGTCCTGGTCCTCTTCTCGCCTCTGTCCAAAATCACCACTGGCTTCTCTGGCACTATGAGGCTCGGTCCAATCTCCAACTCCGAATGGTCCAAGATGTGACTCGGATCCGGAATGTAGCGTCTGAGCTACGAAACGTGGAAGTCGTTGTGCACGCCCTCAAGGTTAGCTGGTAGAGCTAACCGATACGCTACTTCACCAATTCGGCTCAAAACTTCAAATGGTCCGATATATCTAGGACTCAGCTTCCCAGCTCTGCCAAATCGGATAGTTCCTCTGGTAGGAGAAATCTTCACAAAGACACTATCTCCTTCTTCAAACTCCAGTGGTCGACGACTGCTATCTGCCCAATGCTTCTGTCTGTCTTGGGCAATCCTGAGTTTGTCCCTGATCACCTTCACTTTCTCTGCTGCGTCATTCACCATCTCTGGCCCCAGCAGTACTCTTTCTCCTACGTCGTCCCATGCAAGTGGAGTGCGACAATGACGTCCATAAAGAGCTTCAAATGGTGTCATACCAATGCTAGCTTGGTAGCTGTTGTTGTAAGAGAACTCTACCAAGTGCAAGTGGTCTTCCCAAGACCCTCCAAATTCTAAGACGCAAGATCTCAGCATGTCTTCTAGCGTCTGGATGGTCCTATCCGATTGTCCGTCAGTTTGGGGATGGTAGGCTGTGCTGAACTTCAGTTTTGTTCCCAAGCTGTCATGCAAACTCTTCCAAAAGTGAGAGGTAAATCTAGTATCTCGGTCAGATACAATACTTACCGGAACTCCATGAATTCGGTAGATGTGCCGCATGTACAGTGCCGCCAACTTCTCGGTGGATAAACCAACCTTGAAGGGGATAAAGTGAGCTGACTTCGTCAGTCGGTCCACAATAACCCAAATGGCGTCCTTCCCTCCTTAGGATCGAGACAATCCTGACACAAAGTCCATTGTTATATGTTCCCACTTCCACTCCGGAATATCCAGCGGCTGTAGAAGTCCTGCGGGTCTCTGTCTGCTAGCCTTCACTTGTTGACAAATCAAGCATCTAGCCACAAATCTGGATACGTCCTTCTTCATTCCATACCACCAAACAATGGTACGCATATCTCGATACATCTTATTAGCTCCAGGATGTATGGAATACTGCGACTGGTGCGCTTCTTGCATCAGCTCATTTCTCAGTTCGCCAGATGGTACACACAGCCTCGTACCATTCTTCAATGCTCTGTCACTGGCGATAGAGAATCCTTCAAGTGTTCCTGCCAGCACTTCATCTCTGAGTTTGTAAAACGTCTCGTCTTGGAATTGTGTCTCCTTGACTTTGTCCATCAGACTTGAACGCAATTGCAACTGTATCATGGTTGAGTCAGCTCCAGGTACAATAGCTTCTCGCCCCAGTTCCTTCATCTTTTCCTCAGGCAGTACAATCTCCAGACTAAGTTTCTCTATGTCCTCCAACAAGTGCCGCTCCTTGGTTAAAAACATCGCCACTGGGTATCGACTAAGTGCATCTGCAACCACATTAGCCTTACCCGGATGGTACTGCAAGTCGATATCAAAGTCCTTCACAAACTTCCGGTAGTAGCCAGCCAAGCCCAAGAAACTTCTGATTTCAGCAACTGAGCTTGGAGTAGACCACTTCTCAACAGCAGCTATCTTCTTAGGGTCCACCGAAATTCCTTCTCCTGTGACAACATGGCCAAGAAAATCTACTTTGTCTATAAAGAATTCACATTTGGATAGCTTACCATATAGCTTCTCCTTCCTCAAAGTTCCCAGAACTTTCCTGAGGTACTCTTCATGCTCCTTTTCAGTCTTCGAGTAGATCAGGATGTCATCGATGAAGACAACGACAAACTGATCTAGGTATTCATGGAAAACCTTGTTCATAAGATTCATGAACACAGCATGAGCATTCGTCAGTCCAAATGGCATGACCAAGAATTCAAACTGCCCATACTTGGTGTTGAACGCCGTCTTGGGAATGTCCTCCTTCCTGACCTTGATCTAATGGTAGCCGGATCTGAGGTCTATCTTCGAGAACACCTTGGCTCCACTGAGTTGATCAAACAAGTCATCGATCCGGGGCAGAGGGTACTTGTTCTTGATGGTGATGTTGTTCAGTGCCCGGTAGTCGATGCACATCTGCACAGTTCCGTCCTTCTTAGGAACAAACAAGACAGGTGCTCCCCAGGGTGAAGCTCCGTCTCGGATAATTCCCAAAGCCTTCAGTTCATTGATCTGATCCTTCATCTCCTTTGCCTCCTTCAAGTTGACTCTGTAGCATCCCTTAGAAATAGGGGAAGAGCCGGGGACTAGGTCAATGGTGACCTCTATGTCTCGATCTGGGGGTAACCCGGGAAGACTATCAGGGAAGACATCCATAAATTCTGCTATGATAGGATGGGGAGGTCCGGGTTCTTCTGTGATATAGGTGTAGGTAACACACTCCATATCCTCCGGAGTTCGAGAGCTTTCAAACTCCGGCTCTCCAGGTGGGCTGAAGACTACACATCCTCTATGACAGTCTATCAGCGCATGCTGCTTACTCAACTAGTCCATCCCTAGGACTACATCATAGTTGGGTAAGGGCATCACAAGCAAAGGTGCTATGAATTGGTGGCCTGGTATGGTGATAGGGCAGTTACAGGTCTCCGTGATGGGTAAGGGTCCTCCACCGGTCATGACTCTACATATCTTCTTGCTAAAGCCCGTAACTATGTGGTGTGCAGAGATAAATTTTGTGGATATAAAACTATGTGATGCACCCGAATCAAATAAAGCTAAGGTAGGATAGGAATGCACATAAATAAAACCTGCGATGACATCAGCTGTAGGTTCCTGCTCTGGCTCCGCCTCATCTGCTGCTAGGGCAAAGGCTCGCCCAGTCTTCTGTTGATGCTGCCAAATTGTTGTTGCTGAGTGGGCAGAGGACCTTTCTGTTGAGTTGTTCCAGTCCGATGGATCGACGAGGGGCAGTCCTTCACTTGTTGGGTGGCAGACCCACAGACTAGGCAGTGTCCTAGCCTCTTCCTGCAGATGTTCGACTGATGCCATGGCCTCTTGCAAAAATCACAGACAGGGATCTGCCTCTGAGGTGCTCTATCATTATTCCTCGCCTGTTGGTGCTGCTGCTGGTGGTGAGGAGGCCGGTTGTTGTTGTTGTTGTTAGGCTTCTTCTGATTACCCTGGAAGTTGTTAGTTCCAGGATAATCCCTCTTTGAGCGAGCGGGTTGACTCTTCTCTATATCCTGAGCTCGCTCCAGGATCCTTTTATAAGTCTTAGCACCGCCTGAGATCGTATGGGTGCGGATCTCTTCTCTCAGCCCATATCTGAACCTTTCAGCACGATCATCAGGGTCAGCTACCAAGTTCTTGGTAAAACGGCTGAGTTGGCCGAATTCTGCCGCATATTCTCCAACAGTCATATTTCCTTGCTTCAGGTTCTGAAATTGCCTCTCCATCTCCCGCAACTCTGATGTTGGGAAGAACTTCCTCTGGAACAACCTCTTGAAGGTGTCCCAGTCAAGCTGCTTGTCCTGGAGTCGGGGTTCATTCTGGTACTAGGTGCTTGCTACACTTTGCAGTTGGAGTCCTACTGCTTCGGCCTTGAGGTCTTCTGGAATTCGAGCGACACTTATGAGACGCTCCATGCTATCGAGCCATTCATCGGCATAGACGATTCCATCGGTTTCCTTGAAGGGTCGAGGGTTCTGCTTCTTGAAACTCTTAAAACTCTTAATATCGCCAACCTTAGCAATATGATCCCCATTAATTTAAATGGCCTTAATGTTTCATAAATTAATCCCTTAGAAATATGTTTACCTTGGCAGGCCTTGGTTCAAGTTGAGCTGCTTCTCCTCTTTCCAGAGCAGTCATAGCCACGTTATGAGCATTCTCCATGCTTTCCCTCATAATCGCGGTTTGCTCTTGATGAGCTTCCGTTTGAGCTCTTTGGGCTTCTAGCACTCCTCGTAGCAGACCTATGAGGTCGGTGGGGTCCACAGGCACCGGTGGGGCAGCTGGAGTGGGTACTACCACAGGGGGCTGCAGCTCAGTCTGGGAAGATGATGGATCTGCCGTTGTATTATGGGGACGGTCGGTCAGCTGCCGAGGTGTAGGATCCGGACTTGGTTGGGGAGGTGGGGTATGATAGGGTGAAGATATCCCATCGCCAGCAGGATTTGTGGCCATATTCTGGAAGGTTTAGGATATAAACATAAGCAAGGTAGCCTATCAGTCTATAACAAGCAAAAATATTTATAATGTATAACGGTCCTATGTTGTGACAAATTAATGTTCTAGTGTTCTAAATGTCTCTAGATAAATTTTTCCTAAGTTGTTGATTGTTAAGACCTGCATGGGCCACCACTAAAAACATGTCACGACCCGGTCCCAATTTTTTGGGTCGAATCGGATCATCCCCAGCCTGCACCGTTGTTGAGACGGCGGCAGTAAGCTGTATCACTCATGCAGGTAATCAACAACACAAATTCTAATTGCCACAACTTTTAATGTTTCGATAAATAAAACTTATCCAAACACAAAGTTTTCAAATACAACCCACAACTGAAAAATATATGTTTTTCACAATATCATAAACTGGAAATAAACTAATTAGCAGTCTCCTCATCATCCTCCTCTGGTAGAACAGTCGGGTACAGCTCAGGATCATACTAGCTACTTATCATTAGCTCAGTATCGTCCATAGAACCTAAAAATGTAGTCTCCAGTCAGGAGGAAGTAAAGTACAATTCATGATATTTTAACAATTGAAATAATAATGGAGTTATGCACTTTTAAACAATTTGAAATAAATAGTTTTCCAGCAGTTAAAATATTGTGATGTGAATAGGCAGTGAATATGACCGGATTGGGTTGTACACTTGTATCCTATTGATACGATATGGCTTATCCCCGTGTGTATGAGGGGTAAGCTAACACAGTCATTATACTATTTTGGATGTGGTCATACTCATTACACTACTCCTCCAGTACCCAACAGTTAAACAGTCAATGCTCTCAGAGAGAGTTCCATGTTGCATCGTGGTTTAAACTTGCAATAAAACGATTACTAAATAATTGTAAACTACCACAAAATGTACTTGCCTTTGAATATGACTAGATTTGGAATGTCTCCGGGATTGAATTCGGACTTGTCCTCGAATTCCTACAATCGAGAAGTCTGCCTTAGATTTCCAAAATTGTCATGCTAGATGTGCTAGTTACAATCTCTAAATTTGTCCTAGTCAGTTTTTAATCTTTATTATACTAACACAAACAAAACTCGATTATCTAATGCGTTATATTTAATTATGATGGAAAGATCATTTTATATTTAATTTCGAAAAACTTGGTATTTATCGGTTTATTGGTAAAACTTGATATTTTATAATTTATATAATAAAACTACATTTTTCTTTAAATGAGAAAAACGTGAAACTTGTTTAAATAATAACTTGTAATTTTTCTAATTTATTTAATGTGAGAATACAATATTGATTTTCTATAAAATAATTATTTTACTATTTTACGTGTTTACGTCAACCACAAACCAGAAAAGAATAAAATTTCACTAACTTATTACAAAACCACATAAAATAATAAAACTGGGCTTATGCCCTTTACAGACCATTTTACATGAATTTAAATAAGAAGAAAACTTTTGTTAGTCTCTAAAAATTATCCTACAATTGAATTACGAAATAAATAATAATTTAAATTAAATCGAAATAATTTTACGAGTCTCAGATATTGGTCCAATCGTCAAAAAATAGCTAATGCCTCAACGTCCGGAACAATGTCGGTTTCGTTTGTATTTCGCTAAGGGCCCATTGACCGATACGGTCGTCGCCCAAAAATCCAATTTTAATAAACCATTTCGAAAACCGATTTGAAATCCATTTATATAATTTTACAAAAATTTCGGCAACATTCCCTCTATTTTTGGAATAACCCAAAACTGGGAAAATGTGCCACAAACTCCAAATATTAGTCCCACACCTGGAAAAATCCATTTTTATATAAAATATACTCACAGAATTATTTCCAAAACGAATTCGGAAAACCCGGAACCAGCATACCAACAATCAGAAAATCCAATTTAACTACTAAAACAAAATCCCAGAAGCTTTTCCGAGATAATCTCGGAAATTCCGAGAACCAAAAATACACAGAACCCATCCCGAAAGAATTCGAAAATTCCAAAATCAAAACGAATTAACCACAAAACCAAAAATCAACTCACGGAATAAAATCCGAAAGTCACAGCACAAAAATACCAAAAGAACTTCGGAATTCCCGAAATCGAATTTCTAACCGAATCCCGTAACGGGATTGAGGACCAAATTCATCATCGACTACGACGGGAGGGACGAACTACTGTGTTTATCAGAATTTACCCAAAATCCTTTGGTCGGGGAGCCGCGGGATAAATCTCGGGAATGAAATCGGACAGCGAAATCGGACAGCGGGTTCAGCCGAACGATCACAGAGCTACGCGATGTCAACCGGAGACAGGGACGTGCCGGAACAGCAGCCGGAACGCGGGATCGGGTCGACACCGGGGTGCACGCGGGGCAGCGCAAAAGGCGACGCTGGGATCGGCCGGCCAAGAGGTCGGGCGGCCTGGGAACGGGGACCCGAGGGCGGCGCTCAGCCCTGGATGGCTGGGCGCAGGGTCGCCGAGGTAGGCGGAGGCCGGCGGGGAACGGAAAGAACTCCGGGAGCTCGAGAAAATTTAGGGCACAAATTTTGGGAAAAGTGGTGAGATGGTGATGGAGAATGGAGATAGGGATTTTATATAGGGAGAGAAGGATGGGATTACCGGAGATGAAGGGACGACCGTTCGGGAAGTCGGAACGGAGGGGTCCGACCGTTCACGCGAAAGAGGAAGGAGAAAGGGGTCGGGTGCTACTCCAGCATAAATAAGAAAGAGAAAGAGAGTTTAAGAGTTATGAAGAGAGGTTTTTAAAGAAAGTTTTAATAACAAAATTTTTGTTTAAAGAATAGTATTCTCTTAAATAATGCTTTATCATAATTTCAATTTATGTAAAATTTATAACTACAAAAGTAAAACTCCTAAAATATTTGAACTTGGGTTCGGGTGTGGCCAGACGGACAAAAGTCCAGGAATTTATATTTTAAAAAATAATAATAATAATAATAATAATAATAATCTGGCAAAATATTAATTTAACAAACTTGAAATTTTAATAATTTTCTAAAAATACCATTTCCTAAATTAATGATTTATATTAATAATTATCTAATTAAATATTCAATTGAAAAATGAAGGGTTTCACATATATGCATGCTTACATTACATTCATATATTTGAACTTGCATTCATTCAATCATAGGCATATTTACATAAATGCTTGCGTTTCTACATTCATTCATGCATTCATTTCTTAACATATATGCATTACACTTGATTATTAGTTCATGGCATTTATGCATACATATGTCTATCACATATGTTATCTAAACATGCATAATACATTCACCCATTCTATTTTTTTATACATATGCATTACATGATTACATGTCATTACCTACATTAATGCTTACCTATACATTATATTTCATATGTTATCCAAACATTGCATTTATAACTTGCATATATCCGTGTATTTCCATTTGCATACATATATGCATATTGCATTCAGATTTAACAGTGGTGCAAAAGTGTGTGTGTGTATCCACATTCAGATTTGTATAGTGTAAGTGGGAGATAGGATTAGGGTTAGGTATACCTGGACTGGGTCGGGTAGGGGTCGCCGGAGCGGAGCAGGGGACGAGGGGGTCGACGGTGGAGGAGCGACGACGAGGTCACCAGGGGGGAGTGGTCGTCGGAGACGAGAGGGAGGAAGGCAACGCCGGAGGGAGGGAGAGAAACGAGAGGGAGCGATCGTCGGGGGGAGGCAACGCCGGAGGGGAGGAGCTCGTCGGAGGGAGCGGTCGTCGGAGACGAGATGGGAAGGGGGAGAGAAACGTGAGCGCTAGGCGGGAGAATAAAAATTTGGGAAATAAAATAAAATCGATCGGGTTCCCATAACCCTAAATAAAAGTTTTTAGTGACGTCTAAGTGAGACGTCGCTAGACGTCGCTGTTAAGTAATAGGATAGCGACGAACATGATTAAATATTGCCAAACGTCGCTGCATAAAATACATCAGCGACGTTTTGCGACTACATAGCGAGTTGTTCTTACCAAACTATAATTACAGTCGCTACTAGTCGCTAAACGTCGCTGATAGTGACGTTCAGCGACGTCATTTACATACGTCGCTAAATACACAAAATATAGCGACGTTTTC
Source organism: Iris pallida (assembly GCA_029216955.1). NCBI lineage: Eukaryota > Viridiplantae > Streptophyta > Magnoliopsida > Asparagales > Iridaceae > Iris > Iris pallida. The sequence continues at coordinate 2,745,520 of JANAVB010027997.1, forward strand.
AACTAGCATCGCTAAATTCGTCGCTAATTTGACATATTTTGGTAGTGCTATCATAGTGTCTATGATCGATTGGCCTAAGACCCAGTCTAGCCCACCTAGCCGCTGTTTGCTCCGGTGTCTCCCCGGCAATGGCTGATAGTCATCGCCGGCCTCTTCTGTAGTGGTCTGGGTGTAAGGCGGTGGCGGTGTGTCAAATATTGTCCTGGAAGTATTGTCAGCAAAAGACCTCCAATCAAAATCACCGGTGTCTGACGGCGGCAGGGTCGGCTACGCAGGATATTCCCACGACCCCGCGTTCCACTCTCGATGAAGCTGTGACCAAGTCATCTCCTCCTGCGACTCAAGGCCTCCCATCAAATCCACCGGTGGTTGTGATGCACTAAGGCCAGCAACGAGTATACGAGAATCCCATGGCGACCATGACTGCTCTAGCTGACATGGCTGCGACGGGCCCTCCCCGGCATATGGATGTGACGAGCCCTCCCCGACATATGGATGCGACGGGCCCTCCCCGACATATGGATGATGTGACGAGCCCTTCCCGGCATATGCATGCGACGAGCCCTCCCCGGCATATGGATGATGTGACGAGCCCTTCCTGGCATATGCATGCGACGGTCCCTCCGCCAAACCCTCTCTCCAACGACGTGGGTGTCTCTGTTGGACATGACCAATAGGCTGATCCTCAGGGGTCTCCAACGGTGGCACATGGGGCATATGCGGTCGACGGAGCTTTTACGTCGATAACTGTACCAGCGAATGTAGATCGACTGAGGGGTCCTGGGAAACGGCTTCCCATTGCTCCAGCTAAAATGGAAAATATACTTGTGTTTAATGCAACATAGACATGTATATATCATTGTTTATTTGATTTAGATTTATACACATACCATCGTATTTACTTGTATGGTCTTGATACGATGACTAAAATCATTCATTGCTCGTTGAGTAACCCGGGCCTCCTCAAAGACATATCGGCGATTCTGGATGCGTGGAACACCGTACCAGATCAAGAAGTGATATGTGCCATAAACTGCAGTCATTGTACAAAATTAAAATAAAAGCTTTACTAGAAATTTGACCTTATCTATAAGTATTATAATGTGTAACTTACAGTCATTGTCATCATCCACAACTGTTGACATGTGGGTCATGTCATACGTGGCATATCGCCCCTCCCATCCTAAACAATGTAGCTCAATTCGCGCTCTGAGACGTGATCTTTCAATACTAGATGACAGAGGGTCTAACGGTACGACTTGTTTCAATCCTAACTGTCGCAGGACACGATCAGCGGGATGAAACATAATGTACGAATTGTACATGACATAATATCTATGTCTACTACTCTCAACAATATCATCTATCACCTCCTGCGGGCACGATTGAGGAGTCCATTTTACCTATGTCACATTAAAATATTATAGTTCATATTATATCGACAAAGCTAAAAGTAAAATGTAATTAAGATAAAATATTTACCTCGGGGGCGACTATTGTATCGAAATTGTTTAGATAAATGGATACCACTTTTGTAAGACAGTGAGCGGTATCCGTATTGTCGGAGTTCCATCTAACTCTTGTCGGAAAGATCCGCTGGCCTAGTGGAATGCGGCTAAATGGCCGACCTATAAAAAAATGTTCATATGACCATAGCTGCAGATCAAAAATATTTGCGGTATAAAAATATGTATAATAGACATAAAAAATTCACTCGGTTTGTCAATTGTACCTGTATGAGAGTAACACAGACAGAGATACCCCGATGCAAACTTTCCCTTCTCTAACAGAAACAAAAGTTATCATCGAACTGTAGAGATAGGCCAAGACTGCTGTACCCCAGGAATATGGTGTACGACGGTCCAAGTTTTCAAAAAAGGGTAGCAAGTAAGTGGAAACCTTGTTTGCCGACCCATCAGGAAATAAAATACACCCACAGAGGCTTAATAAGTAGGCTCTGGTGCAGCATATTACCTGAAAATGATAACATTTGTTGGTATTAAATTGGAATATTACAATTCAAGTGTACAAAATATGTATGACGTACCCGCGCATCATCTGGAGTAAAATTCTCGGAGCCGATGTGATCAATATGCTGGAAATTGGCACGAAGCCAAGTAAGCTTGATACCGGCACTGCGACCATGATCCGGTGCTGGATCACGTCCTAGATACTTCCTGATGAGGTCCCCCACATATGCACTCTCATCAAAATAGACAGGGGTACCGTTAATCGGTAACCCCAAAGTCATCGCCATGTCAGCCAAGGTGATCGTAATCTCACCCACCGGAAACTGGAATGTGTTCCGTACTGGCCACCACCGCTCGACCAGACTCAAAATAAGATCCTTATCGTGACGTCTGAGACGAACTGCGTCGACGTGGGAAAATCCAAATGAGTCCACCAGTTATTTTTGTAGAAATAATAGCTCCCAACCGTGACGTCATTCCCCATGCTCACGTAGCCTAACGTCTGGAGGACAGTCATATAACTGTAAAATATTTTTGGTTAATTCGTGAATATTTTTATTCTAAGAGGCATAATTTATTCAGCAGGAAAATTACCGATCCTGAGAATACGCGGTCAGAAATGTGTGACTGTCGCTCCTGCTCGATAGTCGGTGTGGTGGGTCCACCAGGAATACGTTCATCGTTTTTTGTTTTGTTCTGAAATATGTCACAAATATTTTTACAAATATTCTACTAATTTTCGTAATTAAAAATATGTCACCAATGCATATTTCTACATTATTACTACAAATATTTTTACAAATATTATACTACAATTATTTCTACAAATTAATTTCTACAAATATTTCTAATAATTTCTACAAATTAATTACTACATAATTTCTACAAATATTTCTAATAATTTTTACAAATTTATTTTTACATAATTTCTACAATTTTTTGTAATAATTTTTACAAATATTTTCAATAATTTCTACATAATTTCTAGAAGTTTTCATAATAATTCCTGCAAATTAATTTTTACAAATATTTCTAATAATTTCTGCAAATTAATTTCTACATAATTTATACAAATTAATTTCTACATAATTTTTACATAATTTCTACATATTAATTTCTACAAATTAATTTCTACTAATATTTCTACATAATTTCTACATAATTCCTACAAATTAATTTTTACTACATAATTCCTGCAAATTTCTACATAATTTTTACATAATTTTTACAACATAGTTTTTACATAATTCCTACATATTTTCTACATAATTTTTGGCAAAAAAATATATTTCTACATAATTTTTACTACATAATTCCTACAAATTAATTTTTACTACATAATTTCTACATAATTCCTACATAATTTTTACATAATTCCTACATATTTTCTACATAATTTTTGGCAAAAATATATATTTCTACATAATTTTTACTACATAATTTCTACAAAGTTTCTACATAATTTTAACTATATAATTTTTACTACATAATTTCTACATAATTACTACATAAATTTTACATAATTTTTACTACATAAAAATATATTTCTACACAAAATTTTGCTTAATAATTTCTACAAACTGTCACTCCAAAATATAAACTGCGGTAAAAATAATTTCTACAAACTATCACATAATTTCTACAGTATAAATAATTGCTTAAAATTTTTTATCTCCATGGTTGCTTCTCCTTCTCCTGTCTTCTCCTTCTTCTTCTCTCCTTCTTTCCCAATTTTACTACGGTCAAAAAAAATTCACCCCCCCTCCCTCCAGCATATAAACAACTAACATTTAACCAACTGCCAGCGGTAAACCCCCAACCGCGTAAAAAATTTATAACAAAACCAAGCAAGCCGGACTTTAAAAGTCCGCTTGTGGGCGTCATCTGACGTCACCACACGGACTTTTAAAGTCCGACCAATGCCTTATCCCCCCCAAACCGCTAAACATTTTCTTAACCATTTCTGCTTTGTTAATAAATTAATGACGTCAGCAACCAGACTTTTATGGATGCTCAATTGGTAATTTCCACAAACTTAATGCTTTTTCTTGAATTTTAATAAAGTTTGATGCTTTACATACAATTTTCTGAAAAATGTATTATTCATTCCCCTTTTGTCTCCTCTATTTCTTTTCCTTCCACTTTTTTCTTGTACCATACACACCCGAAAGGATATCAATTCTATTTTTTCCTTTGAAAAATTATAATTTGTGTCGATTTTTCTTTTCGGTGTGGAGAACTGTCAAGAAAATTGGAGGGGAGGTAAATACTTAAATGTTGGAAAGTGAATCCTTGTGATGAAACCATTTTTTTCCATATATATATTTTCATTTGAAATTACTTTTCTTTGCTCCTCAATTTTTTGGTATCCAAACATAGCAAAATAATGACTTTTCTTTCTTAACTCCATGATTCCGCAAACCAAACGAGGCTTTAGAGCGTCCATGGTTATGGGTGAGTATTCGGTTAATTCTATTTTCGGTTTATATATATATATATATATATATATATATATATATATATATATATATATATTATAAACTAAAAAATTTTACTATGTTTTCGGTTTTGGACCGAAACCTAAAACAAAAACCGAAACCGAATAAGAAAATTTAGTATTTTAAAAATTGGAATCGAACCGATTTCTTTTTGAAATCAAACCTAGTCTCTTATTCGGGCCAGTTTGGTTCTGCTTTTCAGTCCAAAATCGAATAATGCTTATCCGTATCTCCAGTGGAAACGTTTTATATCGTACTCCATTTTTTTAAAATTGCATAAATTACTATTTTTTACAGTGTCCCCTTCGTATTGATAGGCAATGACACTTCTCGTTTTGTTATTGCGTGGTGGTTACAAATGGTAACCATACCATGGAGGGACACATCAATTTTCAAGTAGGGCATTTTTTTGTTTGGAAAATACTTTATGTACTTCCAAAATGTACCTCTTTCATGTCCCTCCGTCACGTGGCATTCTTTTATTGGCTCATGTCTTCCTCCAACTCTCCCACCTATTTGCTTGGGTCAATAGGGCAACGCCATGTGACGGAGGGACATGAAAGAGGTACATTTTGGAGGTACATATAGCATTACTCTTTTTGTTTTACCAAACATGTGAATTGTACACTTCCAAGTACACTTCACCACTCGGATCCAAACACTCGGATGAGTCGGATCCAAACAATTAGAGATGCATATATAATATATTCATATAATTAGACACTTTCAATTCAAGAGTGTATGTACCAAACAAGATTGGTAACTCCAATTCGGATGCATGCACATTGCAAATGCATACTATAAAGTCCCACTTTTACATTTTCATGCAACTACATTGAACTAAACAGACCCTTTGTAGAGAGGAAAAAAAAATCAGTCTCAGGTGGTATGGTGATGTGCAACATTATCCAATAAACACACTTATTAGGAGCGGTAATATACTGATAAAATGAGTTGTTAGAACTAAATAAACCTAGATTAGATTGGGTTTAGTTGATAACATGTACAATTTTGTTCTAATGTTACTATAAGAGACTATTTTGTTTGGTAAACTAAAAAAATCTTGAAGTGAAAAGTTGCGTACGTATTGTATATGCGCGTCATGTTTATGTATATTTTATGAGTTCATTCGTTTGGACTCGTTGAAAAGTGGAATATGGAAGTGACAAATTTATGAATTCGTCGTTTGAATGTTTTGTCGAAGTGAATTTGTATGTTTTTTACCTCTATTATTACAAACAAGACAATATAATTATTTTTATTAGAAAATAATATAAACTATTGTTGGAGTGGGTGGGGTTCCCACCTATGTGGATAATACCCCGGAGAGCGACGAGCGCCATCCGTGTGTCGGAGAAGTTTGGGGAGTGCATGGATTTTATTTTTGTACATATATGGTAAGAAAATATATGATTGGATTTCCATATTTACTTTGATTATATATTTATGATTGGACCCTTCATATAATAGCTTTCCATATTATTGGGTTTCCAATTATGGTAAGCTAATTATGATTGGATTTTCATTAAATATATGATTGATTTATATTGGAAGTTTCCATATATATTGGTCTTCCATGTATGGGTTACCAAGGGCTTATAAAAGGCTGATGCATGCTAGTTGTAAAATCATCTCAAAACAAAGAGTGCTTTACAATCTTTGAGAGAGAGAGAGGATTAAGGACTACTGTGAAGGAGAGATTGCTTCGAATAATTTTTTGGCATCTCTTGTTCTTCAGAGTCCGCAATAAAAAATTTTCTTCTTTCAAGTGAGTTGTGGTGATCCGTGTTGGATCGGGAGGAGCTTGTAGAGGGTGTATTCTCTTTATTCCATTAGTGGAGGTTCTTCAGGGTTGGACTCCGATCGTCCCGTGGTTTTTTCCGCAAGGGTTTTCCACGTCAAAAATCTTTGTGTCTGCGATTGTGTTTGGCGGTTTTGGTTTGTGTGCTTTTGCTCGGTTTTCTCGCAGAACTTTCTGGTTTGGGGGAACGGTTTCCGCGCTTCGTTTCCAACAAAGTGGTATCAGAGCTTTGGGTTCAAAAAAGTGTCAGGAGTTGACAGTCAAACCAGGAAGCAGAGATGGACGCGAAGCCAGTGCGCATGGTGAACCTGAACGATACCAACTACCATTATTGGCAGAGCAAGATGAAGGATTTGCTGTTCGTCAAGAAGCTGCATCTTCCAGTATTTGCATCCGAGAAGCCCAGTGACAAATCCGATGAGGACTGAAACTTCGAGCAAATACAGGTGTGTGGGTACATGCGGTAGTTCGTTGACGAGAACGTGTACAACCACGTTGCCAATATTGAGCATGCGAAGACGTTGTGGGAGAAGCTGAAATCTTTGTACGCGAAAAAGATCGGGATAAACAAATTGTTCCTGATTCGGACGATGATGGGTCTGCGGTACAAAGATGGTGCATCCATTACGGATCACTTGAGTGAGTTCCAGGGCATGGTGGACCAGCTATCCTCGATGAGAGTCAAGTTCGACGACGAGGTTCAAGGGCTTTGGTTGCTATGTACATTGCCAGACTCGTGGGAGACCGTACGAGTATCTATGATCGCTTCTGTTCCGGAAGGCGTGGTCAGTCTGGAGTTTGCCAAGAGCGGGGTACTGAATGAAGAGATGCGGAGACGTTCTCAGGGCACTTCATCCACATCCCATCACTCAGAGGTACTAGTTTCGGAGAGCCGCGGAAGGGGCAAAAGCAGGGGTCCAGGTGGTGGCAGAGACAAGAGCAGGGGGAAGTCCAAGGGTCGGTACGAGGACTCGAAGTGTTACCATTGTGGCAAGAAGGGCCACATCAAGCGGAACTGTTTCGCTTGGAAGAGAGAGAAGAAGGGCGACAAGGGGAAGCAAGATGAGAACACTACAGCGGCGGCTTCGATACATGGAGGCGATGTGATCGTCGTAGGTGATGAGGTTATCACAAACCTCGTCTGCGATGACAATTCTTGGCTGGTGGACTCAGGGGCTTCAGCGTATGTATCTCACAACAGGGCACTATTTGCCATTTACACGACAGACGACTGTGGAGTGTTGAAGATGGGCAATGGAGATGTGTCAAAGGCGGTTGCCGTTGGAGATGTACATTTGAGGACGAAGACGGGTGCAGTTCTTGTTCTCAAAGATGTTCATCATGTCCCTGATATCCGTTTCAACCTGGTGTCGGTTGGAAGGTTGGATGATGAGGGATTCTTCAGTCTCTTCGAAAATAGTCAGTGGAAGCTTTCCAGAGGTTCGATGGTGATTGCCAGAGGAAGCAAGAAGTCCGGTCTCTACTATATGGAGGGGAACGCACAGGGGGCACAGGAGGTGAACGCAGTCAGTGATGCGTTTACCGAGTTGTGGCACAGGCGGCTCGGCCATATCAGCGAGAAGGGGATGAGCTACTTGGTGAACAGGAAGGTGATTCCAGGGCTCAAGTCTACAAAGTTGGAGAAGTGCACGCACTGCTTAGCTGGGAAGCAAAATAGGGTATCTTTCCAAAGTCACCCAAGTTCAAGGAAGCCGACGTCGCTCGAGTTGATTCACTCGGATGTCTGCGGTCCTATGAAGGTAAAATCTATTGGTGGTGCTTCTTACTTTGTAACTTTTATTGATGACTATTCCAGGAAGGTTTGGGTCTATGACTTAAAGACCAAGGATCAGGTGTTGCCTACTTCTAAAGAGTTTCAGGCTTATGTTGAAAGAGAGACGGGCAAGAAGTTATTGTGTGTTCGGTCCGACAACGACGGCGAATACATTGGTCCCTTTGATGCTTATTGCAGAGAGCAGGGGATACGACATCAGAAGACTCTACCCAAGATACCTCAGCTCAATGGTGTAGCAGAGCGCATGAACAGGACACTGATGGAGAGGGTGCGGTATTTGCTGTCAAAAGCAAACTTGCCGGGCAGTTCTTGGGGTGAGGCTCTTCTCACAGCTGCTTATGTTATTAATTTATCTCCTAGTGCTCCTTTGCAGGGTGATGTGCCTGACAAAGTATGGTACGGCAAAGAGCCGTCATACAATCACCTGCGAGTGTTTTGCTGTAAGGCCTTCGTGCATGTACCGAAGGACGAGAGGACCAAACTTGAGCCGAAGACGAGGCGATGCGTCTTTGTCGGCTACGGTCGGGATAAGTTTGGCTATAGACTCTACGACCCGGTGGGAAGAAAGCTCTACAGAAGCAGGGACGTGGTATTCGTCGAAGATCAGACCATGACCAACACTCAGGATTCCGAGACGCCTTCTGAGGCTGAGTAATTGCCTGAGTTAGAGTCATTTCGCTTCGAGCAGTTTCCAGAGGACATCGCAGAGAATCCAATTATGGGGGAGCCAGTACATGGAGTTGCTCCCAACCTTGATCATCAACCTGCTGATGGTGGTCAGGGTGTCCCTTAGGAGGATGAGCATGCCGGAAAGGCGGTTCCTGAAGAGGAGGAGGCTGTTGGTATACACCCAGCACCAGTGGCTCCACTGAGAAGGAGCGACAGAGAGCGTCGACCATCTACGAGATACTCACCGGGTGAGTATGTGCTATTGACTGACGGAGGAGAGCCCGAAAGTTTTGCAGAGGCTATGGAAGACGAACACAGGCAGAAGTGGATGGAGGCTATGCAGGAGGAGATGAGTTCCTTACATGCCAATTCCACTTATGAGCTGGTGCGGTTGCCAAAGGGCAAGAAGGCTTTGAAGAATCGATGGGTGTTTAGAGTGAAGCAGACGGATGATGCTACTCGCCCTCGATACAAAGCGAGGCTGGTAGTTAAAGGCTACGGTCAGCCGAAAGGCATGGATTATGATGAGATCTTTTCGCCAGTCGTCAAGCAGTCGTCTATTTGGGTGGTGCTAGCATTGGCAGCCAGTTTCGACTTGAAGGTCGAGCAGATGGACGTGAAGACGGCATTCCTCCACGGTGATCTTGAGGAGGAGTTATACATGGAGCAGCCAGAGGGATTATGTGATAAGGGCAAGTCACATTTGGTCTGCCGGTTGAGAAAGAGCTTGTATGGTCTGAAGCAGGCTCCGAGGCAGTGGTACAGAAAGTTTGAGTCGTTTATGGGGGAGCATGGCTATGCAAGGACGACGTCAGATCACTGTGTATTTGAGAGGTATTTTGCCGATGATTTCATTATTTTATTGCTCTATGTAGATGACATGCTATTAGTGGGTCGGAATGCCACTAGGATAGCGGAGTTGAAGCGCCAACTGGGCACGGCCTTCTTTATGAAGGATTTGGGCGCAGCAAAGACTATTCTTGTGATGAAAATCAGCCGAGAGAGTCCAAGTTACTACGTTTGTCCCAAAAGAAGTACATTCACCGGGTACTTCAGCGTTTCGGTATGGACGAGTCGAAGAAAGTGAGTTGCCCCCTTGCGGCTCACTTTAAGTTCACTGAGGAGCAGTATCCATCTACCGAGGACGAAAAGGAAGATATGGAGCGGATTTCATATGCTTCAGCTGTGGGAAGTCTTATGTATGCTATGGTATGTACGAGGCCAGACATCGCTCATGCAGTTGGCACAGTTGGCAGGTACCTTTCAAATCCTGGAAGGGTACATTGGAGTGCGGTCAAGTGGATTCTACGATACCTTCAGGGCATTGCCGATTGGAGACTTTCTTTTGGTGGTGACGAGCCGAAGCTGGTTGGGTATACTGACGCTAATATGACTGGAGATGTAGACACGAGGCGATCGAATTCGGGCTATGTGATGATGTTTGCTGGAGGAGCGGTATCGTGACAGTCGCGGTTGCAGAAGTGTGTTGCCTTGTCGACGACAGAGGCAGAGTACATTACGGCGACTGAGGCTTGCAAGGAGTTGCTCTGGATGAAGAAGCTGCTGCAGAAAATAGGGCTGAAGCAAGAGCAGTATACTTTGCTTTACGACAGTCAGAGTGCTATTCACCTTGTGAAGAACCAGACATTTCATAGTCGGTCCAAGCACATCGAGACTCGGTATCATTGGATAGGGATGTGGTTGAGAAGAAGGATGCGGCGCTTGAGAAGGTTCATACTGATGACAATGGAGCGGACATGCTCACGAAGGTTCTTCTGAGGAAAAAGTTTGAGTACTGCAGGCAGATCGTCGGGATGACGACCTCCTCCACATAGTTGTGAAGGGAAAGATTTGTTGGAGTGGATGGGTTTCCCACCTATGTGGATAATACCTCGAAGAGCGACGAGCGCCATCCGTGTGTCGGAGAAGCTTGGGGAGTGCATGGATTTTATTTTGGTACATATATGGTAAGGAAATATATGATTGGATTTCCATATTTACTTTGATTATATATTTATGATTGGACCCTTCATATAGTAGCTTTCTATATTATTGGGTTTCCAATTATGGTAAGCTAATTATGATTGGATTTCCATTAAATATATGATTGATTTATATTGGAAGTTTCCATATATATTGGCCTTCCATGTATGGGTTATCAAGGGCTTATAAAAGGGTGATGCATGCTAGTTGTAAAATTATCTCAAAACAAAGAGTGGTTTACAATCTTTGAGAGAGAGAGAGGATTAAGGACTATTGTGAAGGAGAGATTGCTTCGAATAATTTTTCGGCATCTCTTGTTCTTCGGAGTCCGCAATCAAAAATTTTCTTCTTTAAAGTGAGTTGTGGTGATCCGTGTTGGATCGGGAGGAGCTTGTAGAGGGTGTATTCTCTTTATTCCATTAGTGGAGGTTCTTCAGGGTTGAACTCCGATCGTCCCGTGGTTTTTTTCGCAAGGGTTTTCCACGTCAAAAATCTTTGTGTCTGCGATTGTGTTTGGCGGTTTTGGTTTGTGTGCTTTTGCTCGATTTTCTCGCAGGACTTTCTGGTTTGGGGGAACGGTTTCCGCGCTTCGTTCCCAATAACTATGTATTATATTATTATAAATTAAGTGAGTATCACAAATTAAACAATGTTATTATTATTATTATTAAATAATATAAATTAAGTATAAATTTTGAATTCCACGTCTCTCTCCCACACATACATATCAATTTCTCCGTTCTGTTGCAACGGTGAAATTATCAACGCCACACAGCCTCTTAGGTACTGTTTGGGAAGGGTGGAAAATGGGAGGAAAGAAAAAGTTAAGAGAAAAGTGAGAGGAAAATTTTAAATAATGGTGTTTGGAAAGGATGAGAGAAAATGAGGGAGAAAAATTTGAGAGGAAAAAGTAGGTGGGTCCCACTAAAAAAAATTTCTCCCAAAAGTGGAAGAAAAATGGAGAGGGATGAGAGAAATTTGAGTAAATTTACCCCACCACCCCTCAAAAAGTTAATATTAAATCATCATTTGAGAATACCAAGGAGGAAATAGTAACTATACCTCTATCCATAAACAAATAAAAAATTATTTTTAAACTTTTTCTCTCCCTACTTTTTGTCCATCCAAACAAAGGAAGCTAAAATTAACTTTACTTTCATTTTACTCTCCTCCATTTTTCTTTTCCTCAAATTTTTTTCTCCCTCCCCACAAATGTTCCCAAACACAGTGTTAGAGCTCGATCGTTGTCGAAGAGGGTGCGGACTCAGGACGGTCGATGGTGGTGACGAGACAGAGGGCGATGGAGTCAAGCTTGGTAGCGGCCATGTGCTCCTCCTCTTTGGAGTTCTAGAAAAAAAATGTTGGGGGGCATGAATTGTGGCTGGCAGGGAGTTCCAACTTTCAATCTCTCTTCCATACTAAGAGCATCATTAGTAGTTGGGACTCTCCAATACAATTTGGGGCCCAAAATTTCAAAAAAAAAGTAAATGTAGAATGGGTTGGGTTTGTATGAGAATAGTAAGAAATGATAAAGTGAGCTCCGGTCCCAAAAATTGTGTGGTCAAAATTTAATGTAGGAAAAAAATAATATAAAGTTTAGAATCTAGAAAGTTGGGCTCCAAATTGGAACTTACTATTCTACAAAACGAGTTTCTACAATCTAGAATCTAGAAATTGGGAGGCCCAACCCTTAGCACCCATGGATGGGTTGGGACCGAAATGGTAGAAATTGGGACTAGGGATGAGACTTATTATTCTACAAAATGAGCTCCTACATTCTAAATCTAGAATCTAGAAAATGGGATGGGCCTTACTAATGATGCTCTAAGAGCATCATTAGTAGCTGAGACTCAAATGCAATTTGGGGTCAACAATTCCCCAAAATAGGTAAATGTAGAATGCGTTGAATTTGTACGAGAATAGTATAAAATGATAAAGTGAGCTCCGGCCCCAAAGATTTTGTGGTCAAAAAATGATGTGCAAAAAAAATAATGTAAGTCTATAATCTAGAAAGTTGGGCTCCAAATTGAGATCTACTATTTTACAAAATGAGTTCCTACAATCTAGAATATAGAAATTGAGAGGCTCACCTTTAGCACCTATGGGTAGAATGGAACCAAAATCATAGAAATTAAAATTTGGGATGGAACTTACTATTCTACAAAATGAACTTCTATATTCTAAATCTAGAATCTAGAAAATGAGATGAGGCTTACTAATGAGGCTCTAAACACCGGACGAGGAGTTCTAGTTCAAAATTTTAACTTCCGCCCAATTTTTTGGGCAACCAAACAGGCCCTAGATACAACCATACCAAGTTGAATGGAGGAATTTAAAATAAATAAATTAAAAACTTTGTTGTTGTCCTAGATTTTTAGTATAGAACAATGTTGTTTTCAAATTGGTTTTATTTGGATATACTAAAACAAAGTATTTTGATATATTTATCAAAAAGTTAGTTGATGTATTTCTTTTGGAAAGTTGTATGCTTGAAAACTTGAGGCCTGGTTTGGTTCACGGAAAGGAAATGAATTCTCCTGTATTTTCTATGGAAATGGAAAAGTAAGATTTCTGTCACAATTTTTTTTCGTTATTTGGTAAAACAAAAAAACTACATAGGAAAGAAAAGTAAAATATAACAATGTTCCAATAATATTCTTACCTTTTAAAATAAAAATAATATTATAAAAAATAACATTAACTTTTGCCAAATGGTAAAATAAGCAATGACACATGGTTACTTTTGTAATAAATATTGGAAAAGGAGGAGGAAAAATCAATCCCATGGGTCTTGAGTGGAAGCATATTTCCACCAATTTTTTTTTTGTCAGTAAATTGATTCTCAAGTTTGTGAGAAAGGAGCAACTTTCCTTTCTTGATTTCTTAAATCCGTGAACCAAACGAGGCCGAAGAGTCACGGGTGCTCAAATACCTGTTAAAAAAGTTAACTAAAGGTTAAATAAGTACAAAAACACATAATTTATAATTTCGCAAATCTTCTTAAAATTCAAAATTTTAAATTTGAAAAGTAGCCAATTATAGAGGATTTGAGACTTTTCACGAGTCATTCCCGCCCAAATTCCAAAATTTGCCGCCACTTTTCTCTATATATTATATATAAGAAAATAATTTCCCAACATTCTTGAGAAAGAAATAGAAAGAAAAAAAACGTTACATTCCCTTTCTCTCTTCAAAACGCTAACCCTAACCCTCCTCAAAACCCTAGCCGCCGCCTCGATGTCGTCACCGGCGGGAGACGGCAGCAGTGTCCGGCGATCCAAGCGGAGGGCGGCGGAGGTCGCCACCGCCGCCATCACAGGATCCTCTCAGGAGCCCAAGGAGGAGCCGGTCGAGCTCAAGAGGGCGCGATCCGCCCAGAAGAAGAAGCCTGCGGCTCCGAAGAAGTCGGAGTCGCCACCGAAAGCTGAGACGGACCCGTCGGAGATCGTGGCTTCCGACGAAGGACTGGAGGCGGGGGAGGAGGAGGACGAGGAGCAGGCGGGAGAGGCGCACGTGCTCGCGAGGGCGAGCGGTGTGTCGCCTATGAAGAAGAGGATAGTCGCAAAGAGGAAGAGCGACGAGGAGGACGACGACGTCGGCTTTCTCGGGGATCCAATCCCAGAGGAAGAAGCCAAGTCGCGGTGGCCGAAACGATATGAGAAGGTATACATAAAATCTTGATTTTAACTATATTGTGATCATAGCTGGAGTTTAAAAAATTTGATCTTTATGTGTCGAATAAGGTTAATATCAGAAAAGAGGACTTAATTTGTGTGATTATTAGGGTCGAGATCCAGCGGCCGCACTAATATTAGCATACATAGCTGTAGGTATGGTTAAAGTTGCAAACTTTTGACAATGACTAGTGTAAGATTGCTTTCCAATATCTAAAATTTAGCATTTTGGTGTGCATGCCCATGATTCTTAATGCTTGCTTTTATTGGTCGCATGAAAATAATCATTCTTAGATATATTCAAGGTGAAAGCTGTTGGGGTCGGACAAAAGCTGCAAGCTTTGAATCACAATCACTTATGTACGATTGCTTTTGAATCATAATTTTTTTTTTTTTTTTTTTTTTGCTGTGTTCTTGTGGATTTTGACTATGTTTATGAAGGGATTTAGCAATCAAACGAAAACAAACACTGCCAAGGTCAAAACTACAAGCTTTTGACCATTATAGTTGATAGTTGTAAGATCAATTGTTCATTATCAATAAACTCTGGTTCATTGCTTTCTGCACGGTCTGAATGATCGACTTGTGACCATTTGAACATAATAGTATTAAATTGACAAACTAGAAGAAATTCAGTTTTAAACAGGGCGTTGTTGTTGCAGAAAGTTGAAATCCCTTGGTCTCCAGATCTCATATTGTTCTAAAATTCATAACATTTGGGCATATATAGACTTGAAATTAATTGGTTTTCAATGTGAACTGCCTTAAATTTGGTAGTATACATCGCTACTTGACAGGCCACCCTTAAAATTTTAGCTTTGTTTCCATTTGTCATTTTTATTGGATGCATAATTTGTGTTTATAGAAATATTAAACTGAACTGTGAAACCAATTTCAGATTTTAAACCATCTTTTTTCTTGTCCTCGTTCTTTAGGTTCTCCACCATCGGAGCACGCATTTCTGTATTTCCTTGTCAACAATTGCCACTTCCTTTCTCCTTGTTGGAACTGCCTGTAACAGTCCCCATTTCAGTTTGTATTTATCAAATTGACATGTTAACACCTCCACAACCTTGTGATTATTTTCATCCATCCATCAATGTGTGACCTAAATTGGCAGCCCCTTTTTTTGGAAACTGAATGTCTAGAAAAGGGCCCCTTATCTGCTGAAGAATTCTAAAATTGCCCCTCTAATCATGTTTTTCCTTAAAACTTCCCTTTGGTAGATAGACCAACCTTTTGGCTATATGCAAATGCAATTTAAGCTCCCCTAGACCATGAAGTGTACTTACGAATAGGTGAGATGATTTACCATAGAAAATTGCATTCATCTCAATGACACGGTAAGCCAAAGAGCCAAAAGGAATGGAAATCCCATAATTTGGGAAACCTTAGCCCATAATGATAACCTTTGTGCTCCTTATTGTTCTAATCTGGATCATAGCTCTAATAAATAAAAAGCCATACAATTCCTATAATCTTAATATTGTAAGAGTAGCATCTTTTGTCTGGGTGTCCTGTAGTTAGATATATGTGATAGTCTATATTCCTTTATTTACTGACCACAGAATAAGCTGTAAATTAAAATATATTTTCTTTTATTGCTATATACGAAGGAGAAATGGTTATACATTATTAAGAGGCACTCTAGGTCTTTATAATAATATAGAGATAATCTTATCTCAATAAGATCATTTATTTTTTATTAACCATGGCACATTTACAAAAAAAGAATTTATATATCATTCTTTTTATCGCAGCAATTCTGATAATACTATTTCTCTCAGGGAAAAAATATTTTGTAGATTTTTTTCTCTATTTGATGTTAAATTGAAATATAAGTTAGACACGGATGATGAAAGTCAACCCACAGCTATTTTCTTCTTACTAGGATGTTAGAGTTGATGCATGTGTTTCTCTTTCTCTTTATTTAATATGAGAATATTGAACTGATAAATTTATTTATATTGGATGTACTTGCATGCTCCCTGATGTGTGATAACTTTCATCATAAATTACTTTCTGCAGGACTTTTGTCTTTTTGCCCTATATTGACAATTACCTTTAGACACATAACATGGATCCTATTTCTGAGAAAATAATGGCTTTGTGCTGATTTCATTTGTATATTAGTTGACCCATAATGTTTCTATAGAAGTCGTCACTACTGTGAATTTTCAATTAGATGCTTTGATAGGAATGAATGTACTTGGTAATGTTGTACTGTATTATTTAAAAATATGCTTTGTTTGCTATCAGTTATTATTTTTTGTTTAATTTCTTTCAAACTATGTTGCTAGATTTCTGCCAAGCGGGTGTCGATCACTAACAAGTGAGTTATACTCTCTAACAAATACGTTCTTACTACTTTCTTGAAGCTTTATTCTTTCCGTTACCTCACTAGATTTGTTGACTAACTATAATTTTAACATTGTTGTAGTGGGCAAGATGATGATGACGTGAAAGCAAAGCAACACTATCTTCAAGCTAGAGTGGATGGATGCACTTATAATCTTTATGACGATGCTTATGTCAAAGTAAGCAACTTTTATCCTTTCACTAAGCGTGCTTTCTTATCTATTGGCCATTTTCAATTAAACCATATAGTTCATTCTTTTATTTTGAATTTTTTTTCCTTTCATGTCTGAAATGCCTTTTGAAATGTGGTTCATTGTTATTTTATCAGGCTGCTTTGAGGTTACTTTTTGTTGTGATGCTACATAAGACATTTTTTTCTCTAATTATGAATACCTAATATCATTAAGTTGATTCCTCCTGTTCTTTTGGACTTAGGCAGATCTATAAAATATGATAGGCTTCCTCATATGCATGTACCAATATTAATTATCTTACCATGGGTGGTCATTATATATATGTGTATATATATATATATATATATATATATATATATATATATATATATATATATATATATATATATATATATATATATATATATATTTTGGAAGAAGGTAATTATTCCAAGATTGCTCCCATTGGGAATTGAACCATCATCGCCCACTTGAGCTAGAGGTCATTGGCAGGTGGCCATAAATATTAACATGAAATTGACCAATCCTATATATATATATATAGCACTACAAGTAAATATTAACATGAAATTGACCAATCCTTTTCAGTACAGTTGCATGGTTTCAGTTGGTTTTGGTAATGGTGCATACCTGAAATTGACCAATCCTTTTCAATATTAGCACTACAAGTAAATATTAACATGATACTATAAGTGGTACCAGATTTAATGTGTATTTTGGATTGACATTGCTTAAATTTTGTACAGTAAGACTGATCTGTATTGGTATACGGCAATTTTATTAAAGTTGCTTCCATAATATCTTTGGCAGGTCATGCTGCATATAATATATATTAACATATCAGTTTAACTTGTATATTTTAGTGCTTAAACTGATTGGCGTTTTTGAATAAAAAACAATGATAGACCAGCCTGATGGTATTTGTTGGAATGAATATAGATTTCTTGAAAGGCTGCAGAAGGCTTAAAGTTGCAGCCATGGTTCAATGCATCCTGAAGTAGATCTTGGACTCATACTTGACATGTGTCATTGTATTTGGTCCTGGTTTATATCTCATATAGCCCGAGTACATTCTAGATTGGTTTTGATCTATCTATTTTCATGCTTAATTTCACCAGTGGATAGCTTGGATCATATTAGACAAAGATTACCTAGTTTTATGAAGAATTTAGCTTAACTAATATTAGATATTAGCAGAATGCAACTAAAGGTTTCAACTTATCTGAATTTTTTATATTTTACCTACTATATCTGTACCCTTTCATTTGCTTGTCATTCTTGTGCCTTCTAGTTTTTTTAGGCTTTTGTTATGTTCATATCCATGCTACTTAGCCTTGTATTTGATCCATAGTATGATGTTCGTTGGTCTTTGCTAAGACTAATTTTGGTGAATCTTTCTTGTTCGGTTGATGGGACAAAATTCTTCAGGCTGATGAAGGGGAAGCTAATTACATTTGCCGCATAGTGGAGTTTTTTGAAGGTTGTGATGGGCAACCACACTTCTCTGCACAGTGGTTTTATAGAGCCCAGGATACGGTTAGTAAAGCACAGTTTGCATTTAACTGATAGATTGATGTCTTGATTTTTATTACGTATGTTTTTCCTTCTTTTTTCAGGCTATAAAAGATGCTAGTTCTTTTGATGATGGAAAGTCTGGTCATTTTCATGATGATAGAAGAGTGTTTTTGTCGGATGTGACAGATGACAACCCTTTGAACTGTTTGGTTTCAAAAGTCCAAATAGTCCGTGTATCACCAAATGTATGTTTTCCTCAAAACATAATGTTCATAATTAAAACTCTATTAAATATAAAAACTATTCTTTCAGCTTCCCTAAAGTAGCTAACACATCTTTATTTTTCTGCAGCTTGATTTGTCTTCTAAACGGGAAAGTATTCCCCCATGTGACCTCTACTTTGATATGTCATATTCTGTATCATATTCCACGTTTATGAACATGCCCATTGGTAATTAGTTTTCGTCAATTCATTTCTATATACAAAATCCTTTTTTAGTACACATTATCAATCAAGTTCTGATTTTTTTTTTACCATGTCTTATTTGGATTTACCTAGAAGAAGCTGAAAATGGAAAACTTGCACCTAAATCAGCTGTTGCCTCTGGGTCATCGACATCTGGTCAAAAAAGTCAACTTTTGCTCTTGGACTTGTATTCAGGTTGTGGTGCAATGTCTACAGGGTTGTGCCTAGGTGCAAACCTCTCTGGCTTGAGCCTTCAAACTGTGAGTTTACTTTTTGCAAAATTTTCTTCCAAATGTCATTTGTCTCATTGTCTGTGCTTTAATATGAAGTTGATTTTGACTTCATGTTTGATTTTTGTAGAGGTGGGCTGTGGATTTTAATCCTCATGCTTGTGAAAGCCTCAAGTTCAATCATCCTGAAACTCAGGTAATTTTTGAGACGGTTTTAGTTTCCTATCTTGTTCATTTGCTGTAGTATTAGCAACTTTTGGCACTCATCGTTTCTTTTTTTTTATTACTGATGTGGCATGGAAATTGTTGTGCAGTTGTTGCTTTCATTCTCAACATTAGCATTTAACTTTACCTCGTTGCCTGTCCTCTGTTTACTGTGAAAACAAGTTTAACCTTATATATAATTTCAGGTTAGAAATGAGTTAGCTCAAGACTTCTTGGCCGTCCTGCGTGAATGGGAGAGACTATGTCAGAAATTTGGTTTTGTTAATGAGGATGTTTCGCCTGAGGTAGATAGTTCAGATGATGACGAAGGTCCTTATGAAGCGTCTAAGGGATCTCCTGGGGAGTTTGAAGTTGGGAAGATTGTAGACATGTGTTACGGTGAAACCTCCAATGTTAAGGAAGTTGGGCTTAAGTTCAAGGTAAAATAGAACAAAAAATTTAGGTGCCTTTTGTATCTATCACATGCCACATGGTTTAAGTTGTAATCTTTTTAATCTTTTTGTAGAAGGATCTATGAACCATTAGATATATTTTTTTCCATGTGCAGCTTAAATTTACAAGATATACTAGGCGTATTTGTATTTATACAATGGAAAGTTTCACTAGGCCAGTGTTATGATTGTCAGATGATTCCCTCAATTTCAAAACCCAATCTCTTGTGTACTCTTAACAAATCATGTTTTGCTCCTTTGTATCTCTTGAAAAGGGACCATCATTGTTAATCATGTTGGATAGCCTTATGTTTTCTCTAATACATGCCCACCTTATGTTTTGTCTAATACACTGCCCACCTTATGTTTTGTCTAATACACTGCCCATCTAATGGGGGTCCTGGGGTCATAATAAGTAAAGGATTATCAAGCCCTCATGATTAGTTATATGACTCATATAATTGACTAACATTTCACCAAAGTTTGATTATTATTAGAAAAGTTATCTATATATGTTTCTCTTGTAGGTTCGTTGGAAGGGTTATGGACCGAAGGATGACACATGGGAGCCAATTGAGGGGCTAGGGTAATTTTGTTGGATTTGATATTTTGAAATGTATTTAGCTTTATGAACATTTTTATTGCTATTTATGTGAAACAGAAAATGTGAAGAGCGGATTAGAGATTTTGTCAGGCGAGGTTACAACAAGAATATTTTGCCGTTGCCTGTAGGTTTATACTTATCTTCTCAAGTGTCAACCATCTTTTATCAATATTTCTAGCTATTTACTTCTGTGGATTTTGTGCCTCTTTTTAAATTTTTTATCTATAGGGTACAGTGGATGTAATTTGTGGTGGTCCTCCTTGTCAAGGAATTAGTGGCTTTAACCGCTTTAGAAATTCCGAAGCGCCTCTTCAGGATGAAAAGAACAAGCAAATGGTGGTTTACATGGAAATTATAGAGTTTTTGAAGCCAAGATTTGTACTAATGGAAAATGTAGTAGACATACTCAAGTTTGCTAAAGGGTATTTGGGAAGGTATGCTCTCAGCCGGTTGGTTGCCATGAACTACCAAGCAAGATTGGGGATTATGGCTGCAGGTTCTTATGGGCTCCCTCAGTTTCGAATGCGGGTTTTTCTTTGGGGTGCTCGTCCCACAGAGGTGTGTCTTTGTTGTTATTATGTTTTCTCTCAGTTTATGCAACATTTCTGAGTCTAATTATGTTGCAGAAATTACCTCAATTTCCCTTACCCACGCATGACGTGGTTATTCGTGGTGGTGGTCCGGTTGAGTTTGAGGTTTGTGTTTTGAACTTGAAATCTTTTATAGCAGGCTTATGTGGATTTGAAGGTGCGCTTGGGGTTTTGATATCATTCTTTTTAAATGAATTTTGCAGCATAGTGTTGTTGCGTATGAGGAGAATCAACATAGGGATCTCAAGAAGGAATTACTGCTTTATGATGCAATCTCGGACCTTCCCCCGGTAAATATTTACTTTTTTAGTTATTGAATATCACCTATCTATGGAAATCCTTTTGTGAACTTAAATATTTACTTGTTGATCTTTACAGGTAGCTAATGATGAAATGAGAGACGAAATGGACTATTTGACAGCTCCTAAGACAGATTTTCAGAAATATATCCGGCTTAGTCGGGAAGGTAAGCTTTATTCCCTCTGTTAAAATGAAGATGGTGCATCATTATTTATGCTATTTTTTGTAGGCTACCATTCACGAATTCCTTGTCAGATCCCAGAAATTGTGATGATTGTTGTCATTGTACCATTATTTTCTTGACTTCGAAGATGGATAGGTGTTATTTTATTTGTCAAAGATACATGCTTGAACCATGATGCATGTTGTTATTTGTGATTTATGTCCTCATGTATATGCTATGTCAAACATCCCTTCTCTTTGCTATGAACCATGAGTTTGTAAACTTTTTAAGCTTTTAAACTTGTTGGAGGTGCTTTCTAGGTTTCAAACTTAACTTTTCTCTAAATTAATAAATTTGCTACAAAAACTGACTGCTAGCCTGTTCTGTAGAAGTTGTGCTTTTCTCCAGTTAAATAAGATTTTGTAGGATAACTTAACTAATGCAAAACTACTTAACTACTACAATGTTGCTTATGCTAGACATCTCAATTAAAATTACTTTCTATCATTTTTTTACTTGGTTTTGTATCAATAGCCTCATGATTAATTAAGGCCTTGAAGGAGTTTTGTGTGAAATGAAGTACAAAGTATCTTCATCCAACAAATTCCCTATTATTGCATTTTTACTCCAGTTTCATCAAGTAATGTTACCTCAAAATAATGAGCCAAATGTATTTTCTAAACTGGTGTAAATTTTATTATCTCAAAATACTGAAGTACTATGCTGTAGACAAGCTAATCTAGTGTTTCTAAGCTGACTAACTATTCTTGGTTGTGGTCAATTGGTATTGTGAGTTTTATTCTATGTAATTTTTCAGAGGTGATGAATCTATTGCCCGAGGGGGAAAGGCCATCACAAAAGAGAAAGCTTCTTGATCACAGGCCTCTCCGATTGAATGATGATGATTACCAGCGTGTTTGCCACATTCCCAAAAAGAAGGTAAAATTTTAACCGTTCTATAACTTAGTTCAAATAGTGTATATACATCTCAATTTAAGTGAGCAACCGTTAACACCTCTTTCATGTTACAGGGTGCCAATTTTAGGTGCTTACCTGGAGTTATGGTGGGTCCTGAGAATAAAGTCCAATGGGATCCAAATGTTGAAAGGGTTCTGCTGCCTTCAGGGAAACCTTTGGTAATTTATCTACTTTCAGTGGCTTTAGATTTTATTTTATGTTATTGTTTTAATAACACTTAAATTTTAAAATCAGGTCCCAGACTATGCAATGTCCTTTATCAATGGAAAATCACCAAAGTAAGTTTTGCTCTTATTTCTTATAAATTTTTTGTTGTCTATGTATGCTTAGAATTCTTTTTGTAGGCCATTTGGACGGTTGTGGTGGGATGAAACTGTACCCACAGTAGTGACGAGAGCTGAGCCACATAACCAGGTAACCTTTTTTTGTTGTATCACTTTATTATCCCCAGCAATAAGTGTACTTTCCTTTCAACATGTTCAATCCTTAATATGCTTAATATACATACGTATATGATACTATCATTACAGATTATTCTGCATCCCGAGCAAGACAGGGTACTCTCTATTAGAGAGAATGCCAGGCTGCAAGGGTTTCCGGACTTCTATAAATTTTTTGGTCCTATCAAACAAAGGTTAGTTAAATTTGACTGATTGTTTTCCCATATTGTTTTTGGGAAATCCATCTAAGTTTTGGTTTCAATTTCAATCTTATAATAGACTTATTTCTAATCCAGTGGAAAGGAATCTGTTTACACACCTTGGAAATATTCCTTTCAGGTCAAGTCTATAATACATTGTTGGAATTTCTACTGAGTGGGCCTAAATTTTTGGCTTGCATGGATTTCAACCTCCAATTTTTTTTACCTTTACATTTCCTTGCTGATGGAAAGTTTCAGTGACAAAACTGCGTTTTGATTTCTTTTCTAAGTCTCTGTTCATGCTTCAGCCTAACAAAAATCTAATAGGCATGCAATCTCATAATGATTTGACTGTTGACATCTCCTTTTTGTGTGTACTATATGCTGTTAATATATGTCACGTCCTGGTTCCGTCGAATCGTTCGATTCAAGGTGAATCAATCGCCTTCGCATCGATTCATGGTGAATTGATAGTCCTCGCTGGAGAGTGATGTCGTACAAGTCTAATTTGGACTTGTACAAGGAAAGTATGTACATTTGATAATTCTTTTGAAATTAAACAGTGCAGAGAGTCGAAGACGTAGAATAGAAAGAAAATAAACTTTTTATTGATAAAACATGCAAAGTATGTGCACGATCATTTTTACATTACATATGCTGTTGTGGCTACATTCTTTGAAACACAAGATAAACTTTCGACAAGATTTCACGAAATAATTCTTGTCGTTCCAAACATTCATGCCCCTTTCTATATTTGAACATAAAACCTTTGATTTGAATTGGGCTTCAAAATAGGAGAGCTTCGAGCTGCCTTTCGTTCTTCGGCTTCAGCTTAGTTTTGTGCTTCTGTAGCGTGCTCGTCACCTGGAGAGTTGGGGTTAGACACTCTTAGGAATGCACTAGTGAGTAGAACGAACTCGTCTAAACTGATATTGCTTATTAAGGATTTCAAGCATTCGAAGTGGTCTTGCTATTTAGAACTAATTGAGTTGCAGTTCATGTTGAAGGCATAATTTAAAGCAGCAAACAACATAACTATTTCAAGTTGATCTTACCATGGGTGTGCTCCTTCCTGCATAAAATAGATATAATACTTACCACTTGCATAAGATAATAGATGAGCATGTTATTTATCTTATATGTGGTCATTGGTGTTACGAAACCACGAGAGATAATTCTCAATGACATTGCGACACGTCCTATCAGTCCAGGTTGTGAGTCTAATTGGGGGTCTCGTAATGTCTTATGCTAAGCACGAATTTCAAATTTTTCCTAGGTCGATTCGGTTTCGGCGTCCTGGATACGGTTTCGAGGAAAACAATACGTTGTGCACAAGTTGTCCATAACCATACAAGTGTGTCGACAGTTTAATCTATGCAATATAATGCATGACACAAATAGAATTTAACTGTACAATTCTATAATTTATGCAACAATTCGTCTATTCTCCTTAAAGTCATATATTTTGATTTGGCCTGCTCGCAAGTATCAAATACTCCGAGGCACCGTACCACAAATTGATGTTTCAATAACCTTTCTTTCAACAGTTTTCTAGGTTTTGAACTAAATTGCTTGCCTCGTTGTCAGATGTTGAGTTAATGTCTCTAGGCCTAGTTATGTTAGTTACATTATAGTTATCCCATGTTTTTTTTATCTTAGTGGAATAACATGTATTCAACCAGCATCATCGATTTGAATGTTTGAGTATTAAAAATTTGTTGGCGGGAAGGAGTAGAAAAGAAGGGGCCGAATCATCTACCTAAAAAAATGTGCCGAGAGTAGGAGATCGCTTCGCAACGGTTAGACGTCAATTATGCGAACTCTTGCAATGCCATGAACATCATATTACAATTTCTTCAATCCTTCTTCAAAATTTCCAAAGGCGCATTTAGAAATCGACGCGAAAGCTAACTCATCAAAATCAAGCAGCAAAACCATTTAGAACTTATTCCAACAGAAATGACCCTTTTAGAGTTTACTCGCCAAGACACAGTCCGCTGTATTTATGACTTATTCCAACAGAAGCCGATCCATTAGTTGGAACGGTTTTCATATCATTTGTCTAAATCGATTTTATTGATGCCAAAGTTTTCGTATATCAAACTCGTAGCTGAGTCAGACTAATCATCTACGTTCCCGATCGAGTCTGACTTGCCATGAGCCTATTACATAGTGCTTTGTCCCAACCGGAGCGGGGCACTACTATATATATATATATATATATATATATATATATATATATATTAGTGTGTGTCTGTGTGTGTACACACAAACATATTAGTTTGCTACAGTAGGTCTGCTATGGACCTCATCTCTGCTTTTTTGGTGTACAAGATGACTCGATGGGCAGATGTGACAGAACATGTCAGTTATGCCTTTAGGGGATGCTACTGTGCCTTAGCTGGTTCCTGATCCTCCTATTTGATCTTGGGTCTCGTTCACTTCAACTATCATTACCATTTTGACACTGTTAGCCATGCTATGCAACAAAACTGATTCAATATGGCAGGTCAAGGTTAAATACCCTCTCATTCTTCCTGTATTAACATTCAAACTACAATTGTAATTTTTTATTGCATTCATTTATACTATACTTTTTTGAGCAATTCTAAATAATAACTTCCAATTGAAATTTGACATTTCTTATTATTAATAAATATATATCTTCTTTAATCATCCATGCACAATAGCACACAGTTTCAATCCTAGTTTTATATCAATGGTTGTGATATATTTTTTTTTTTTTTGAATTTGGGTCTAAGAATGCAAGGTTGGCAACTTGGCGTTGTGTCCATTGGAAAAGTTGATTTTTCTTTTCCTTAACTTTTACCCTTTAGCTACATTGGAGGATTTGTCCAAGAGCTTGGTTGTTGTTTCAATGTTAATTAATGGCCGATTTCTTTGAGACAATTTTGATGTTGGAAAGGTTGGGATTATTTCCTTTTGGAAAAGGTTTTCGTTTAGAAGGAATGGCCGTGATTGGAGGAATTTGAATTTAGTAATAGATGGTTGTGATTATCAGGGCCGACCCTGAGCTTATTGGGCCCAGGATGAACTTTCAAAATAAGGCCCCCTATACACAAATATTAAAAAAACCTTTAAAAAATAGTTATAACCAAGGATTGAACTTACCTTTAATATAAGAGTCTAATGTACTAATCATTACACCACAAAAGCTTTGTTTCTAAGAGGGCCCATGGTGTATGCTAGTTCTATTTTGAGATATAAAATTATTAACATATTTTTTGAGGCCCCTCATGATGTGTGGGGCCAGGGCCGGCCTTGGTGATTATTTTCCTTTGGGACTTACATCTGTTAGGTTATGGACTTCAGACATTGTTTCTTTCTTCCAGTTTGGTTTGTTTGAGAATAAGAATTTTCCAAAAAGATCTGTTGAGGTAATCCGGTCTGGTTCCTTGAGAAATAAAGTTTGGAGTTTTGATGTTGGGTTGTCATTTGTACATTGGCTTAGGGCACACCTGAAAGCCCTAATCATCTTTAGGACAAAGGGTAACATATACATTGAGGTTTTTAATTCTTATCCTTGCATGTGCTTCTAGGCTTAAATTCTCAATGCTTTTTAGTTTCTTATTGTTCAAGTCTTAATGTTTGAGAGGAAGTTTGTTGTACTTTCTTTTTTTTAGTTTCAGAAAAGTCTGAAGGACATTTTGATTTTTTTTCTTGGGTTGGGGGAAACTTTGTGGAATTTAACATTAAAAACCTTATGTTATTGTGTTCTTACTATGTTGAATTCCTGTGATATAATGTGGGTGCTTCCTGGTACTTGCATACTAATGTATAGCCAACTTGGTATAGTCTTTTAATCTTTGTAACATACTTTGTGATCTGTTCCATTTTCTTCAGGTATATGCAGATTGGAAATGCTGTTGCTGTACCGGTTTCAAGAGCGCTAGGATATGCATTAGGCCAGGCTGTGCAGCGAAAGGGTGACGATAAGCACGTCTTTATTCTTCCACCAGATTTTCCCAGGACTACTCAGTCAGACAATATCGATTGAGATTGGAAATTGCAATATATTGCAGCCCAGATTTGGCCAACGTTAGTAGCAGATCAAAGCTGGCATTTGTGCTCATGTCTGGTGTCCTATTTTGTATTTATGGCAAACCGTTGCACATTGTTGCACCTGTTGTACTTCTAATGTTAGAGAACATACCAATGCTCTTGTTGGGTCAGCATGCTTTTCCATAATAATTTCTGTAGGCTGTTCATTTGATTTGGTTGGCAGTTTGGATCCCTGCTAGAAACATTTGTACTGTTACATCATTTATATTGTATGAGTAAGATTCTATCCAAGTAATATGGAAATGTTGCTCCCTTGTCTTTCCCTATATTGTGTGTAGTAGGTTGTGTTGGATTGGAACTGGAACATGAGTAGGTCTTGAATTACTTGAAATATGGAAAACAAATGTAATTTGGGATGCAAAACAACTAGAAAATGCTGCAGAAGAAATGTGTAGACTATTTATGAAAGAGAGATCCCACTTTTCAGGGACAATAGATAGTGTAGGCAGTTTCTTTTGCTGTGATTTCGACTGCATGACTGCAAAATTAGAGGGTTCATTTGCTTAATAAATGCCTAGTTAACATCCCCGAAAACTTGATATTGACACTTTATGTTAGCAAACTGCTACTGTACATCAAAGAGGTGGGTGCATACTTTATTTTGAGACTAAGCTCGAGCAAAATTCTGATGACTTGAACCAAAAAAAGATCAAAGTACAAAGGGTAAAGTGCAAAAAATCCCTCATTAGATTTCCGTCTTTTGCACTAAAAGATCCTATGCTCTTAAAATTCCTGAAAGTATAAAATCTGCTTATTTTGCCCTCTTTCTGTTAACCGATGTTAAGTGGGGTGTGTAATGACAATTTTACCTCTCCACTCTTCCCCCTGTAATGCCCCGCTCCGCACGGCGCATTACGCTGAAGCGTTGACTCAACGAGTCACGTTGACGCAAGGAAATGTATCGATGCAAAACGATACGAGAGTTGAGTTGTCCCGAGCAACGCATCAAACTAAGTTGATGCGAAGAGTTGCCTTGCCCCGAAAGAATGCATCGAGTGAATCGATGCGAAGCGCCGCGTTGCCCCGAAGGATGAGTGCGTTGAATCGGCTCGAAGATTCTAAGAAATCGAATCGACCAAGGCGCAAGTCCGAATCGATGCAAGTATTGATTTTAGTTGGTTTCGTGTGCAGGTTATACTTTGACGCGAAAATATTAGAGGTCGATCTTTTGCAATATTTAGTAAGGGGTCCGCGAAATGAAATCGTCGCCTTGTGACGGGCTGAGACTTGGGCACGCTAAGGCAAATCGGACCTATGATTCAATAAAGCACGAAGTGCTCGAATGGCTAAGTCAGGAGAGCGGCCGTGCAACAAAGTTAGGGAATCGAGCCGCATCGGCTCGGCGAAACGACGAAGGCGTATCGACTCAAAGTGGGAGGATTAACTTCTTTTTACTCCTTCATGCGATAAGTCAAATATATCATTGTATGCTAAAGTTAACCTATCGACGCCACGGACGTGGCCCGATCGGAAGATAAATCGTAGTGTGAGTCGAACACTAAGTTAGAACAATTGAAATGAAACGTGCATCATATGCATGAGTCGCAATGGGACATTGGATATCGCAAAGACGAACGCCTCGGTGCGCAAGCCGTAAGAACATGGGATAACTGTACTCGGCGAGTGCTTTAGTGCACGAACCATACCGTGCCTTCGCGCACGAGTTAGACGGCTAGAACATTAAAAGACAATAGACGAGCGCCCTAGCGCGCAAGCCCTGAACATTGAATGCTAAGTTATAGAACATGAAAATACGGTCGAAACGTGCCTATGTGTACGGGATAATAAAAGATGGCTTCGTTGCGAGAGAATACAGTTGTGGCATGAATGTGGCGGAACTGTCGGATATGACATGGTGCCTCGAAAGGTGTTCGAGACCTTCGGGTCGTTCGGTTGACGAGCATTGAGTTGAGGCACGATGCCATTGAAACATTGAAACGAAGTACGAAACGTAAGAACACAGAAAGTTAACGAAAGAGATGCGAGATGATAAGTCTGAGTCTCGGACTCAAGACTATGTTTGGTTGTTTGAATTTGATTGCTTGAATGATAGGGCGTTGCATGGTCGATTGGAATGGGCTCGAGATTAATGTGATATTAACTCGTGCACGAGTGTTTCCCCCAAAACGGTTAAATGCCAGAGGAGCGCCCCGGAACCGATTGGCCGCGGAGGAATTCGAATAATCTTTGTAGGCGCACATCCTTAAACGAGTAGCGCTCGTCTTATAGATGGGAAAAGCCGCAAATGATGGCATGCAGCGGGAACGTTTCGGTTGTTGGGCCCGCAACCCACCCGTGAAACGCCGGGCAGCCCGACAAATATTGAGAAAAGAAGGAGAGAAAAGAAAGTAAAACTCCTTTAGTCCATTCCGGCGCGGATACGCCAACGGCCTTCATATAGCTAAGGAACGATGGGTTGAAAGTGTAGGCGCGAATGCGTCCCGCATATAGATCCTGCCTAGAGATGCACATATAATATGACAGGGAAGGAATGGGGCGTATTCACCTTGCGTCGGTGCAAGGACGAGTGCGTCGACTTGGTAAGAAGTCGCACCACGAATCAAACACGAGATTGCTTGTTTGCTTGTCTATTCAATTCGATAACATGCTGCTATGCTAACATGCTTTACGTTTTCGAATATGCCATAAAATTGACCCTAAGGAGAACATAGCAAGATCATAAGCTAAGTTGCATGATTCAACGTAAATATTACAATGTCGGTTTGGAAAGATGATCTTTGCTTCAGTACATGCGAGGACGAACGTACTAATCCCCACCAGCTTCATGCAGGGTGCAGGGAATGGATGGCTCGCGGCGAAGCGATGCTTGAACGTGTTGAGGCTTGGAATGCCGAAGCGCTTTGAATCGTGCGAACGCATTGACGCTCGTACTACGCAACTGGATTGATGCGGCCGAGATATAGACGGCATGATGTATGGAACGGTGAAATCCTTTGTAGGCAAGAGAGAACCTGAGTGTTGTAGCCAATCTGGCATATATTGTTAGGCTATCGAAAGCCATTGTAATCTCAGTTTTGGATATCAATAAAGAGATTTGTTTCGTATACTCTGTTTTCATATCGTTGTTAATATCGAATCAAAAGATAACCATTTGAGAACTTGTCATCTTGTCTTGCACGAGCGCAACCCCAGGCTCGTGCGGCATCACGCCCCCTGCGAGGACGATGATTCGGGTGATTCCGGGTCGGGGCATGACAAATTGGTATCAGAGCTCTAGGCTCAATTTCCTCTGGACGCTCGCTTCGTTACAATTCTAAAAGTTGCCCACCACCACTTGAAATCACTCTTGACTCTACTCGATGCCGCACTGGATGTTCCATACAATAAGTCTAATACAATCGTAAAATTTTGTCGCATGTGTTTTGGAAATTTCATGATGTTTGCTAAGAAAGTCGCGAAGGGTATATTGCATCGAATGCAACGAGTCATAAAAATGTTAGTTGCTGCAAGCGCAACAAATTACAAATTGTGAAATACGATTTGAGATATTGTTGCAATGTAACATGTTGAATGAGAAATAAAATGATGCACGAAGTGCAACGAGTTAATGGTGAATATGCGTTAAAATGAAAGTGAGAAGTGATAAGCCAATACCAAATGTGTTGAACGGATTTGGGCATTGACTTGGAAAGTCGGGAATAAATCGTTGCACGATGTGCAACGCGTGTTAGAAGTAAAATCATTGCACGTGGTGCAACGCATATCAAATTAATCTTTGCACGAAGTGCAAAGGAGATTGGAAATAAATCGTTGTACAAAGTGAAATAAAATGTCGGAAATAAATCGTAGCACGATGTGCAACGCGTATCGAAAGTAAAATTGTCGCACGAGGTGCAACGTATATCAAGATAAATTGTTGCACGAGATACAACGCAAGGAAAGAATTGAAATCGTAAATCGATAGAACGAATCGTTCGGTTGCACACCAAACTTATGTTGGCAAACGAGAACATTGACCGAGTTGCGTCAGATTTTGATAGAATCAAAGTTACGGTTGTGATCAAGCACGATCACTGCGGAAATCGTGAGTCGAAAGAGATTGTTGGTTTATACTAAGTATAGTGCGAGGGAAATGGCTTGAGTTCCGAGTGGTATATGCCATACCACGTAGGCGATGAATAACTCGATTTCGAGTGGTATATGGTATAACACTCGTGCGATGAATTGCATCGACGCGTTGTGAGAATTGCGGAAGGTTTGTCCGTGTCACGACCAGCACCCGTTTTTCGGATACGAGACGTGTCCAAGCCAGCCTACGCCGCAGAGTCGGCGGTAGAACGCTGTCAAGCCCGCAAGAAATAAATGCTCAAAAATCACAATTGCTGCTCATTCATATTTCTAAATTTATTACAACATTTACAATTAAAGAAAGTACAAGATTTTACAATTAAGGAAATTAATACAATTGCTTTCTATTTCTAGGTTGTCTTCAGCATACCCAAGCCTTCCCAATGCTAAGAGTGATCGCGGCTAACCTAAAAAATGTTGCTTTTCAGTCAGGAATGAAACAAGTACACAAACCGACGGTAAAACGAAAACACAATAGAATCGACAAGACATGAAAATAACATATGAGATATCAAAACTGGATGATAACAGATGACATAGCACGATAGAGAATGAAAATAAGAAAAAACTAATAAAAGACATCTATCTAGGTGGTGTGAAATATCCTTTTCGACATGTGGACGGCTAGGGAGTAAATTAGGCACACTGCACGTGTCGTGCGCAGTGGCTAGCATTCACGAGAGACAATAGGATAGTTCTGGGTAGTCCACATGTTTACTAAGATATTTCCCCTTCCGACTATTCCGT
Organism: Iris pallida; assembly: GCA_029216955.1. Taxonomy (NCBI): domain Eukaryota; kingdom Viridiplantae; phylum Streptophyta; class Magnoliopsida; order Asparagales; family Iridaceae; genus Iris; species Iris pallida. The sequence goes on from JANAVB010027997.1 coordinate 2,777,523, forward strand.
GTGACGAGCGTGTCAGCAAGCAGCAAGATATATGTATAGACATGAAATGAGAAAACTACTATGAATCGAAAGCAATCAGAAAGTGCACTTGTCTGAGGTCCTTAGCTGGAGAAACCAATAACACTATACCACTCAATGAGCCACAATCAGTCAACACATGTAGAAATCTCCGGATGCTGAAATAAATATTACCAACATTCTCAGAATAGTCAAATTAGCTAGGATTGCCTGTCCTTAAGTCCAATTCTAGACACAGAGGCAAAACGGTAATTTCGGGCAAAAACGGTGTCCGCCGTTGGACCCGCTTTGCACCGAAATGCGTGCCAGAGTCAATGGTCTCTAAAGTCGTCAAACTATATGTCTACGGATCCAATTTTCTGATACGAACCCAACCATATGTCCAAAGTTGGATTCCGGCTGCTCGTGCACAAAATCGCCCGTTGAGTGGGACCGTGGGGCCCGCAAAACGACGTACGATTCGACTGTCTCAGAATTGGACCAAACTTGGCATACAGGACCAGAAAAACGATATGGTCCTGTTGGCACAAGTTTCGTCTCGATCTGACGAGCATGCACAAAGTAATTGGAGAATTTACAAAGTGCACGATACGGTGAATTTCGACGGATACGCATCAAATTCGTCGCGCACACGCGACTAATTTGAATTCCGTCAAAGCCCACACGACCACGAAGCCGTTATGCAGCTTTCGATGCCTTCGGTTCGTGACCACGTCGTCCGGAATGGCGGGACGCACGTCGTGTGGATGAGTTTTTCTAAATTTCTATGTTTTAAAAACAGGATTTTGCCAGTTTTGGAATTCAGTTTCCTCGACCGATAGTCGGTCAAATAAAAATCTATAAAAAGGGTTCTAGAGTTCTATAGGTTGTTTAAGACATTGTTCAGAGGTTTGACCAAATCGGTCGCTGGATCGATCGGAATCGATCCTCCAACATGGGTTCGGGGACAATTTTAATACCCTGTTTTTGGACAGATTTCGACCAACTTCGTGTCGATCTTGCAGGCGGGTACCACGATTATACCAAAAACTAACAACTATTATTCAAAGATGGTTATGTTGAGAGCGTACCGGAAGAAGCAGATCAAAAAACGATTGCGCGTGCGTCGAGAACGCACGACGCGAAGTCGGCCTCGCGAAGGCTGTTACTGCCCTGCTGTTTCGGTTTCATGCGCGCGCGCGCGTATCCGCACGCCTGGCCATCGGCGGTGCGCCACGACGGTGCGTGGCCGTCGTGGGTGCGTCGCCCAGGTGGCTGGGGTCGCCCGGCGTGATCTAGGGATTAGGGTTTTGTAAAAGCTCCTTTTGATCTCTCTCGCTATTTATGCGCGCGTGTAACAAGGGGGGGTCGGTTCTCAACTGTTGGGTCGGGTTTGCCTTTGCTGGCTCGGGTTCGAGCCCAGGCCAAGTGCCATGCTGCTGGCTTGTGGGGAGTTAAACGCTAGGGAAGCATTGAATAGCTTTGGTGCTCGGTTATTCGGCCAGGCTTCTTCGCTGGACTGGGAGACATGGGTCTGGCTCATGGGGGTGCTCGGGTCTATGGGAGGCTGGCTTAGGGCTCAGCTGGGCTCTGCTGCTGCTTTGCTTATTCTTCCATTTCTTTCTCTTATATTAATCCCTTTTTCTCTTATTATTTGCCTATAGAATTCATCTAGTAAACAAAGGTGTGCTACTTTCCTTCTTTTCTCTATTTGCTTTTCTTTGTACATGTATGAATTCTACATTCTAATATCCAGTAGCCAATCAACTTAATTGTTCATTTTATTCTTTTCTTTTTCTATTTTATTAAACCTATTATATACACATAAATACACGTATATATATATATATATATATATATATATATATATATATATATATATATATATATATATATATATATATATATATATATATACTTGTATATAATATATATATTTATATATATACATACACACATATATAATATATATATTTATATATATACATACACACATATATAATATATCGTATATATTTATATACACATACACATATACATTATATATATATATATATATATATATATATATATATATATATATATATATATATATATATATATATATATATATATATATATATATATATATATATACACACACACACACACACACATATAAAAAAAAAATATAAATATATATATACACACACACACACACGCACGCACACACACACACACACACACACACACACACACACACACACACACACATTACCATATATATTTATATACCTCAATTTCAATATAGAGCATATAATATTTATTTCACAAATAATCTAGAATATTAAATAATATATTTTTATCCTTATAAATCTAATAACCATATAAATAACAATAATAAAGATAACCAATAAGAAAAATCTATAATAAGTATACAGACAGAATATGTAATCCAAGTATCCCAACATGCATGAGAGTAATTAGGAAGGTGTTGACCTATTTCTAAAATAGAATATTAATTCAATAACAGTAAATTATATTTATGGATATAAATCCTTTATATACCGAATGCCTATTAACAATCAGAAATAATAATTACAATATGTAGTCAACATAGACGTCTTTGGTCTCAATATCCTACTACATGGGCTTGGCTTTGACTTGGACCCAATCTGGACTAGTTTGGTACAACCGGGTCACTCATCATCAAATAATATTAATAATAAATAATTAACTATTTATAATGGTCAAGTCACAACTTGGCCTGGTTTTCCTAGTTAGGACATCACTATGGCTCGGCCTTCCCCTACCATGACTAAACACTAGTCAAAGCACGCCACTGGACTATCCGTGCCACGATTCCTAGTCACCTTGTACTCCAACTCTCAACCATGGTTAAAATTATCTACCGTAATAATTAATTAAATAATTATTTATAAAAAAAATCTAAAATCACCATTTAAGTAAAATAAATAAAATAAAATAAAAATATTTCAAAATTTCTGGGAAGGGGAGCTACAAATCTACCCTCCTTAAAATAATTTCGTCCTCGAAATTCTAACTCGTAAACATGCCCAAAATTATAACATAAAAATAAACCCACTATTACCACAATATCCTCGAATTTTTTATTTCTCAGAAATATTTTATAGCCCTCTATAGCCATTTGTAATTATGAAACCTCGAGGGCTTCTACCCACCTTTGGTCACGCTACTCCTTCAAGGGTATGTCACTAGAACTTAATAACCTTCCATCAAGTTGCTAGAGTCATTATCCCTAGATATCTAAGACATATGACATCTATATTCCCACATATCTATCAAACAACCAAGTATTCAAAATCAAACAATATTCTAAATAACTTAAGAATCTCTGATGAATTCTAGACAGCACGATCATTCATCACCCCGAAATAGGAAGGACAAGAAAATAAGGAAGACCAATTAAGAACAAAATAAAGTTTCAAGAACGGTAGAGAATATACAATAATACAGATAGAAAAGAGTATTTATGAACCTATAGTCTTATTCGCTAGATTGGGCTACTCTAGTCTAATAACTTGCTAAAATTTTCAAAGGGTCTTGTAATCCGTGCAATACGGAAGTCTCGTTCTCGAAATTCTAATTCAAACAAGGTTCCATAACGGAACGGAATTTGAGAAATCAAGATTGGGGTCTTAATGGGTTCTCTATTTGGACATCAGTCGTTGGCTGGATGAATATTGGTTTCAATCTATATGGACTAGACAAGATCCCAATGATAAAACTATTCCTACTAGATTAGGGTAACTTAGAATAGGCTTTAACTCAAGTGGTTGAGCTAGTGGCCAGTCAGGTTGGTTAGCTAGGTTCATAAAGCCCGAAATACGCCTTCCGTGACCTTTGTGTTTAAGTAGCACATGAGGTCTCAATTGGGTGGCATACTAGTGACAAGTGTATAGTGGACTTCGAGTACATCACTACCATATATTGGGTCACAAGAATTGAACCGAAGTTAAGGTTCTAATGGAAGTCGGAAAGTATACCGGGTAGGTACTATGTGTCACGCCCCGCTCCCGTAGGAGCGATCGTCCTCGCTAAGGCGAGATGCCGCACGGGCCTAGGTTGCGCCCGTGCAAGGCCAAGTCCAGAAACGGCCGATTTGAGCTAGGCCACAGAGTCGCACAGAGTGTCCCCATTTGCAGCGGAAAGTAAATAAACACAAGTTGAAGCGAATTCAAACTCTTTATTGATTTTCAAGAAGTTTACAAGCGGCGCTAGGCCGATATTACAAATCGCTCAAGCTCTCTCTCTCTGAAACATAAAAGACGTGCCAAGTGGCTTACAAGATGGAATGATTCATGGTGATGTTCCGATACATTATGTCCCGTATATGGTGCTTCAGCTCCTTGCAACGCTCCAAGGCTCCAGAGATAGCTCCGCATCTTAGCACGTTCGATGGAAGCTCTACACTCGCCGACTTCTCCTGCTTCCTGCAAGCAGACTGTAGGATTATCAGTACATTGTTATGCACTGGTGGGGAGGCTAGCTCGCCCACAATGCTATCATTACCAAACACGTTCAATTTACTTTTGTGCATCTCTATCATTCATCGTCTTACTAATCTTGTTTTAGGATCAGTTTCATGCATATTTCATAACCTATCTCGTGTTGCCAAATTCAAATGTCGTATTTGAAATACATGCACAACTTACCCATACTTACCGTCCAGCCTTTCCTGTCCAAAGTAAACCAAGTTAGTCAACAATTCATATGTAACAACTTGATGTAATTCGCGTAACATTCAGTGTTCAAGGGCGTGTCCCTGCCTCAGGTTCTAGCGCGTCGTAGGCGTATTCACTTACTCATTTGTACAAAGTATTCTTGATCATTTTGTGTGTTATATCCAAGCCTGTTCAGAAGGTGTTTTGTTCAGTTGACTTAGACTACTTTGATTTCAATGCAAGGACTTGCACGTGGATTGCCACAGCAAAGTTCACTTAAATCTATATGCACCGGTCGCTGGCATGTCAGCCATTTTGGACATTTTCCCCTGTGGCATTCTTATCTATCAAGCGTGATGGCTGGTACACCTTGATAGACTATTGAATAACCGGCCCTACGTTTGGTTATGTGCCCAAGCCCGCACATTCTGTCCGCCCGTAGGCCATGATTCCGTCTAGGCCGGCCACAAAATCGTCGTTCGTTGCCTTTGGAATCCCTTTTCACTCGTGCACGAGCCGTCCACGACCATTTCATATTTTATTGTCAATTTAACTTAACGGCTGTCTTGAGCCATAGGCTAACCCTTAGCCATAATGCGTTATCGACCAGGTTGGCGTCCGTGCAGCACGGGTAGCGAGCCCCGTTGCACGTGCCCGTCACACCTGTCGCTAACCATTCTTTCCTTTCTTATCTTTTATTTATTCCTTCCTTTTCTTTCCTTCTTTTACTTGTTCGTTCGTTCATTGATCCATTCACATATTCATTCATTCATTCGTTGATTCATTCATTCATTCTTTCATTCATACATTATGCAACTTCCCGTACGGGAGTCGCCTTGGCGACCCATCGGTCCCATAGTCTTTCAATGTTGCTATACTCTACTCGGGATGACTATGTTGATAGTCTTCCCGTTTTCTTGTTGTAATCCATTCATTATTTCATTGTTGAACGCATAGGGGACATAAACGTAAGCTTGTGCCTTAGCACGAGCGTGGAGCGCGGTGCGAGAGTTCTCGTATTTTTTATGTTCTTTTCCATATTCTATACAAGCATACAAGATGAGATTATTTTCTTAGCTAGGTGCGTTGGGTCATTTATTAGCATGCGCGGTGTTATCGCCTAGCGACTTCAGTGATAGTGTTCGTATTGTTATGTGTCTAGGCTAAGCAAAGACGGGTTCATCGGAGCCACCCACCTTAGCGATGTTCGTATCGGTCGAGCGATACTCCGAGAGCGCACCTTTGAAAGTCTAAGTCTGGATTCATCTTGACGGGCCAATGTAAGCTTTATATCGATTTTTCCTCGGGTCGACGCAACTCTTCGGGTCGACGGCTCATTTGAGTCGTTGCACTTGCCGTTTGAATCGGCGTTCCGCTAGGGCGGAGCAGGTCATTACACTATGGTAAGAGTTATAGCTAGTCCTTTTTGTCCTGAAAGCCGTACCACAGAATTAGAGTGCAAGGGGACGAGTTTGAGTGAGACATGATATACCTAGATGAAGGTGGACTCGTCTAGATCTTGCATATGAAATTTGTTGGAAGGTAATAGCTGGTCTCGTGCTCCGAATATTAATGGCACGGTCGGGGACACAAAAGGATCTAAATGAAAAGTGAGAGTCCATGGGGCACTAATTATCATCCTAGTAGAAAATCATTCTAGTCAATCGGTAATCTTCATATATTTCCAAAATTTTAGAAGGCTTACAGTCTACCCACCTTAGAGGCTAGGATATGGTGGCAAGGTTCCTGTCACAGGGCTGGCCGATGGTAGCTACACTTGCATATACGACTATCATAGTCATGGGGATACTATGTATCTACCTATCAATCACGAGCTTTCGTCTTTCCAATCAATGAAGACAAAAACAATGTAGGGTTCAAGGGAGGTGCCACTGAACACAATTACATGATTCAAAGGCGAATGTATAATTCAAGAGGAATTGTCAAAGCAGCCGCGGTTGAGATCCTGGAGACATCTCAGTCCACGTAGGGTAATTAGATGAAAAGCGAACCAAATGTATCATGGTTGATCAGACAGTAATACAATGATTCTGATTAGACAATATGTTAGCGGGCGTCCCCAATAAACATATGTCTTGATTCAAGCTTGATAAAAGAGCAAGCTTGTAAAACTAGGCTGTAATAGCAGTATTGGTCAAGATAGTCGAAATACAAGTACGCGAGATTTTTGGAAGGAGGAGATAGTAGTTCGAGTTTTGAAATAATCAAAACCTTACCTTGTGTTCTTGCTTATACCGTCTTCCTATAATCTTTCTATCTCTAAGGCCTTGGTCGACTAATGGGTTATGGACTTCTGAGTTCTATTTTCTAAGTAAACCTATTAGTGTCAGTTAATTCCTTGTTAATAGATCATGAGAACCACATAACGCTAGGTTGGGAGACATGCTACTCAACTTGCAGAACTTTTACTAGTTTGGCTTTGGATTCTATGGAACACATCGGGCATCTTTATTCTCTATAGTATCGTAAACTTGTAATCACGCCTAAAGTCATTTCACCGAGAATTATGTCTCGCCTGTATACTCTGGCTGTGACAAACCCTTGGTTTCATGATTCAGGTGTGATAGGCTATCAGGTGCTCTACCTCATGTTGACACTAGGGTATCTAAGACTTAAGAGGTCAACTACGACAAAGTTTTAGCAATGTTCTATACCTATGATCCTCAAAATGGTTTCATTTCTATGGGTTGTGTCTCGCCAGTGCGCTGCTGGCTGCAGTGAACCCAACTATCCATTCTCAAACAATTGGCGACAGTGCGCTGCTGTCTAGTCATCGCGGGTCATTTAATTACTCTAACTATATCCCTAAGGGCTTGAAGGAGTTGCTAGAGTTTCAAGCTAGTGGATTATGATAGAGCGTAAACATCTACCTATGAGTCTCATTCCTTAAAGTAAAAAGGTTGACTGGGGAGAAAATAACTGAAGACAGGAAAAAATAAGAATTTCTAACATTTATCTCATATATATTACAAATGATTGAAAGAAACACTTTAAATCAATCTACCTCAAGATTCACATACGAAAAACAGAATCATGAATTATGATTCAAGTCCTTAGCAAAATAGAATTTAAATAAACAGTTCTAATTATGATATAAGATTTACAACTAATAGAGCAAAAGAAATTGAACAGTTTATAAGATTAAAGCCTAATTATAGATAAGACTAACTTACCAGTGAATAGTGGATCCACATGGATCATAATGTCATATCAAAGTATCAGTGTATCTTATAGAGACAGGCAAGCATTCTAATTAGTATGGCCTATCTAACAACCTTAACTACCCACGGTCAAGTTAAACAAGGGACTCCTAGTCATTCTCTTAAATCATTTTAATCCTAGTTTGTGAATGAGCATTTCCTGATCGCAGGCTCGCAGTAGTACGACTAAGATACGTACCACCACGAGTTCGTAGTCTTTGCGAAGACTGACCTGCATGGGCCACCATAAAAACTTGTCACGACCCGTACCCGCTTTTCGGATACGAGACGTTCCAAGCCAGCCTACGCCGCAGAGTCGAGGTTAGAACGCTGTCAAGCCCGCAAGAAATAAATGCTCAAAATCACAATTGCTGCTCATTCATATTTCTAAATTTATTACAACATTTACAATTAAAGAAGTACAAGATTTACAAATAAGAAAATTAATACAATTGCTTCTATTTCTAGGTTGTCTTCAGGCATACCCAAGCCTTCCCAATGCTAAGAGTGATCGCGGCTAACCTAAAAAATGTTAGTTTCCAGTCAGGAATGAACAAGTACACAAACCGATTGCAAACGAAACACATAGAATCGACAAGACATGAAAATAACATATAGATATCAAAACTGGATGATAACTGATGACATAGCACGATAGAGAATGAAAATAAGAAAAAACTATAAAAGACATCTGTCTAGGTGGTGTGAAATATCCTTTTCGACATGTGGACGGCTAGGGGTAAATCAGGCACACTGCACGTGTCGTGCACAGTGGCTAGCATTCACGAGAGACAATGGGATAGTTCTGGGTATCCACATGTTACTAAGATATTTCCCCTTCCGACTACTCCGTGTGACGAGCGTGTCAACAAGCAGTAGATATATGTAAGACATGAAATGAGAAAACTACTATGAATAGAAAGCAATCAGAAAGTGCACTTGTCTGAGGTCCTTAGCTGGAGAAACCAATAACACTATACCACTCAATGGCCACAATCAGTCAACACATGTAAAAATTCTCTGGATGCTGAAATAAAAGTACCAACGTTCTCAGATAGTCAATTAGCTAGGATTGCCTGTCCTTAAGTCCAATTCTGGACACGGGCAAACGGTAATTTGAGCAAAAAACGGTGTCCGTCGTTGGCCGTTTTGCACCAAATACGTGCCAGAGTTATTGGTCTCTAAAGTCGTCAAACTACATGTTTACGGATCCAACTTTTCGATACGAATCCAACCGTATGTCCAATTGGATTCCGGCTGCTCGGCACAAAATTGCCCGTTGAGTAGGACCGTGGGCCCGCAAAACGACGTACGATTGACTCTCTCAGAATTGGACCAAACTTGGCATACAGGACCAGAAAAATGATACGGTCCTGTTGGCGCAAGTTTCGCTCGCTATCTGACGAGCGTACACAAAGTAAGTGAAGAATTTGCAAAGTGCACGAACGGTGAATTTCGACGGATACGCATAAAATTCGTCGCGCACACGCGACCAATTTGAATTCCGTCAAAGCCCACACGACCATGAAGCCGTTATGCAGCTTTCGATGCCTTCGGGTTCGCGACCACGTCGCCCGGAATGGCGGGACGCACGTCGTGTGGATGAGTTTTTATAATTTCTATGTTTTGAAAACAGGTTTTTGCCAGTTTTGGAATTCAGTCTTCCTCGACGAAGTCGGTCAAATAACATCTATAAAAAGGGTTCTAGAGTTCTATAGGTTGTTTAAAACATTGTCAGAGGTTTGACC